>BMAW01124852.1:2510-23497 GCA_019974015.1 Nephila pilipes | reverse complement strand
AAGCATAATGTATACAGCTTCACAATATATGTATTTGAAGCATTTTTTTCTCTGAATTATATTGTAGCTTCAAACTTTTTTAATACAAAATACATGAAAAACACAATATAATTTATTTATAAGTAGATTCTCCAATATTTATTTAAGGAAAATAATTAAATATTTAAAATCACAAGAGATTCTGAACATAATCATTACTGTGATAAACATAACTATTATTCACAATATAATTACATTGAATTAACTATTTGAAGAAACAATAAAAAAATATAAAAACTATAACATTACAGCTTCAAAGAAGTATTATTAAAAAAAAAAAGTCTAAAAAGAGTTCTTACCGTTGCTAAATGTTTACAAAGATTTGCATACAGGACACAGAAATATGGTTCATATATAGCATTCTCATAAATTAAATCAACAACAAGTTTCATCTCTTCTTCACAATCAATGTGTAATTTTTTCAATTGTGCTAAAAGAATTTTAAATTTTTGAAATGTTAGCTTGTTTAGTACAGATTGAACACTTCTCCTCAGCTTTTCTTTCTCCTATATAGGAAAAAAAATGGAATCAAGCATTTCTAAATTTAATTTTAGCTAACATACTTAATTATATATGTTACCCATAGAAAATACAACTCAATGAAATAATTCAATTAAAATTTCACTGCTGCTTCCAATACACTATTTGAAAGTAGCAAAATTTTAAAGTATATATATTATTCTAAAAGAAAAAATATATAAAAGAAATTTTTCATATTTGTATTAACAAATTAAGACAAATACAAACAACGCAAAATATTAAACCAAGCATACTCATGTATCATTACATTTAGTAATACATATAACAATTAGAAATTATAAAAGAATAAAAAATTCTTTTCTGAAAAGTTCAATAATTCATGTCAATAAAATGAGAAGAAAGAGAGAGAGAGGAGACTCTCTAAGATGTTTTTGAGAATAAGATTTGTTTTTTTAAATATTTTATTTGAACAAGAACATAAAGATTTCATTAAAATAAAAAATATACATTTCTTTCAAATGCAATTAATTACCTTTATGTTCTGCATTAAAACTTTGTAAACAGCAAAGAAATTCAAAGTATAAAACATATAACATGCTTATTCTCATTCTTCAAAATGGAATTTTTAAAATTAAAAAAAAAAAACACAATCTGAAATTGGGTTTTATTGATCATATTGTTAAATTAGTACATTATTCCATAATTATTTTTGTTAATCAAACACACACAGTCACATTATTTATAAAGATAATATTTTATTTGGTTAAACTAAATAACAACACAACAAAAATATTTTTTTTTTTTCAATTGAAAACTTATTTACACATAAAGGTTAATTTAAAGAATGCTTCTGCACTTTAAAAGTAATGAAAAAACATAAATTGGATTACACACAACATGTATAAATATATATTAATGAAAATTTTGCTTACTGCAACACCCTGTTGAGTTTTATACATTGGTTTCCAGGCATTTTCAGATGCATGCAACTGTATCGATTGCCCAACTGGAGTTCTACAGGTATTGACTTTTTTAGTAGCCTCTTCCGCAATGGTCTCGGCCTCATGCAACTAAAATATTCAAATACTATATGAAATAAATAATAACAATCTTTTTAAATTAAAGCATAAATAATTTTAAGGTACTTCATTAAGATTCCAATCAAAAGTTTTTCAAATTTTATTTATAATGTTTTTTCTCTGCATATATTAAAAATTTCAGATAAATGTAATTGTTTCTTCAATAAAACTAAAAAAAAAAAAAAAAAATAAGCCATTTAAAAATTCATTTCAAATTACATAAAGCTGTTTTGCATGAAAATTGAATTCAAAACTCTAGACAATTTATAATATATGTAATAAACTCTAGCAATGTAGTGAATGAAAATATAAAAAATTTAAAAGTATTAAGAATTCTTCAAAATGAAAATATTAAATATTGATATAATTAAAAATATGGAAACAAGCCTAATTTTTATAAAATATTGAAATTAAATAGTTTGCATCCTAATTAAAAATCTTTTTTTTTTCTCTCTCTCCCTCAATGATGTTTTAACATTAGCTTAAATTTATAAACTATAAATGCACTAGAATTGAAGTAAATGAAATAATAAACAAAATTATTTTTAGAGAAGTAAAAAAGTAATTAGTTTTCTAATGACGAAATTTTCTTCTAAATATGTATGTAAATCATAAAGATAATTTGAAATCACATGAAAATTAGCATGCAAATCAATATTACAGTAATTAGTAAAAATAAGTCGTCTTGTAAATTTTAATAATCTATACCAAAACTGCTATAATTAAACAATTAAAATACACTTAACTTGTTTTGTTTTATTATATTTTGGTAAATTTTATTTAGTACCACAAAAATTCTAGTACTGCAATCAACTTGCAAACTTTTCTTGTTTCTATGGTTTTAGAATTAAAAATAAGAGAACAAGTTTAATTTTTGATCAATTACATGTTAGTTTGAAATTGTGGTAAGATCTTTCAATCAATTTGTAGTTGTTTAAAAGCAATAGATAAGCAACACAAAATTATGTCCACCATTTGCAACTGTTTATGTAATGGCAAAAGAAATTTAAAACTATTATAACATTGGGAGCAAAGTAACACTCGCTCTTTACAATGCATAGAATTTCATTTGTTGGAGTACTATCCAATAACAAAGAAACTTTTGATTCATCACCCCTCCCCATATATATAACATATTAAGCTTACACACATGGATTTAAAATTTTGCTTGGCTTTGACTCTTACAGGTGACGTAGGAGCATCTATAAATTTTTTTTGAACAATTTGTCATACCTGACATTTAAAAGTAGGCATAGCAGTTCATAATTCCATTTTTAAATTTCTTGGTAATTTTCTCACAATATTAATTTCATCTAAAATATGATACTGCATTAAGAACTAAGAAAATTAGATCACTCTAAAGAGACTTTGTCAACTAATTCATCAACAATATATATTAAAACTTTCATAAAATTCATCATAATAATATCTAAAAGGACAAATTGTTTGTATTCTAGATTTGAACACGGTAGTAATAGATTAATACAAATTGCATCAAAGAACAAATTTTTTTCATTTCAAGACATAGTAACTTCGTTAATGACTTGGCTCATAGATTTTGATTTTTATGCTCCCTTTCATATTTAATCTGTCATCAAAACCCCATGTACAAATCTTCAAAGGCAATATTTACATCCAACATTTTTTCAAAATTGAGCATTTAGTTAAATCTAAGCCAGCAGGAAAAAAACCAACAAAATATTCACAAATATTCATATCACCTAAATCCATAGCTACAAATCTTGCAATAATAGTTAACTACTCAATATGATTCCAATCAGGAATATATTTGGCAACTACTCTGCAACATTAACATTTTGTTCAACAAAAAGGGAAATAACCTTTCTTTTAATGGTTCCAGACAGGTTTGAAAGTTTTCCCTAGAAAAACTTTGGTTTCAGTTTTGATACACATGGTCAGGTAGAGGAAACTGAATTAAGAAATTAATTCAAAACATTAAAGAAAATTATCATTAATATAAGCATATAATTCTAAGAAATTCCCCAAGATACACTTCTATTATAAACTGTTTAGTTCGTACCTTAAAATTGAACAACATCAATTAGACCTTGTATTGCAATCATCCAGAACCAAGTCTCTGCATTTAATAATTTTTGTTGTATCAAATCTTATCTTATATTCTAATTTAAATTTATAAATGCTAATTCAATCCCCTTTTAAAGAAATTCTACAAGATTTTTAATTAATTTATTTTTTGCACGTACATTAAGATGTAAACATCAATCTTCTCAACCTTCAAACCTTTTAATGTAATGAGCAAAATTCTTTTATAAGAAAAAAATTTGTGCAGCAAAAAAAAGCAGCTTTTTCATTGAATACACAAGCCATTACTGATTAATACGTTCTCTATTTCTTCATTTCTTTGATTAATTATTGACGGTAAGTTTTTTCAACCACTGTAAAAAGACAATTGCTTTCTGGTCCTGTCAGTAGACCTTTCAAATGATTTCCATACTTTGTGAATCATTTTAAAAGACTTATTTAGCTGAATCCATACTCATTTCAAATCCACTGTTTAATTTTAAAAACAGGAAATGATGTTATATAAGTGCTACAATTCATCATCCCTAAAATCATATTTACTATAAAAAAGTAATGGATGTGAGATCAGAATTTTTGTTTTCAATTAATTCACTTGTTTTTCCTTGCTCCATATTAACTAATTTTTCAAAATTCATACAAAGTATTAATTTCGCTGCCCAATATAACTTTATTAATACAATTTCCGATTGCAATATTAACCTAACAGTTCCCTTTTTATCAGTTAAGTTCAAATAATTTTGAAATTACTTCTGAACCAGTAAAGCATTTCTATTCCATGAAATATAGACGGCTTATTTGATTGGAATGTAGCACAGTTTTAATCAAAATCCTCATGATTTTTTTCCCCTTTTAAATCAAAAAAATTCACAAAAGTTCTAAAAAGCAGACCTGCATTTAAATAAAGATAAATACAATTTACAAAATTGTACTTGTTTCAAATATTGTGTGAATGCACACAAAAACTGAAAATTACAGTATTTAAAAAAATTGAAAATCTAAAATATTGGTGCAACTTAAAACATTAAATTATTAATAATGAAAGAGCTACTTTCATAACATATCAAAATTTACGAAGAAATATGATATATGGTTATGATATATTTGCAGCCAAAAAATATAATACATATTTATTTCAATATTACTTTTCAGTAAAAAAAAAAATGAAATTATAAGAACTTTTCTTCATTTAGCATTCATAATTAATTGAGTATGCACAAAAGTTTTGGTGAAAATAAATCTGGGGAAGAATGAATAATTTTTATTTTACTTTATATAGAAGGGTTTATGGCACAGTAAGATAAAGAATATTTAGCTGTTTCAAATTATTTTGTATGATGAAAAATCAGATAACTTGAGCAAGTTTTTTTTTTTTTCAAAATGGGGGGGGGGCACAATTTAAAAATCACTAGATTAAGTAAATTTTACCTAATAATAGTGCATCCCATCCATTCAACTAGTCTTTCATAAAACATGGCTCAAGACAATGGATTTTAAATCAAACTTGCTTACAAAGGCATAGACTTTTAGTTAGTAATTACTTATTTATCCTTAATGAATTAATTACATAAAATGGCAACAGTTATAGCTAATCATAATTTTATATATAAAAAAAATGCACAACTGATAATTAATGCATGTTCAATAATCTATATAATGATTCAGAAATACAGAGTCCACAAATCATTTCAGATTTTCTCACACTAAATTGTACATTTCCAGCCTCACTTCTCTACATTAAAAATACTCCATCAATTAATGACTGTTAATATGCTACCTTAATTTGAGCTGATTAGTTTTAATTATACATTCTTGTAATTTTTGTTATTTCAAAAAGAATCACTTCTTTTTCAAATATATATGTAAATATAACATTAAAAACAGTACAAATTAGTTAATTATGATCTGATAGAGAGAAAAAAAAAATAGTTGATCGATCCGGTTTTTAGCAGATATTATAGAAAAAATTTCAGGAAAAATAAAATTAAATCACTAGAATTATTAATGTAATAAATACATTCAAATTAGGGTGATATTAAAATTCCTTATTACACATTTTTAAAACAAAAATATTACTTAGAATCAACAGATTGAAACTTAATTGGCACATCATACAAAAATTATAAGCATAATATTAAAGAAGTTTTCTTCCAAGTTAATTGATTTAAGAATAAAAAAAATAAATGTAATTTTTTTTTATAAATACATTCAGTGCTAAGGAATAATACATAAAATTTATTAATATTTAGAAGCCTTGAATTAAAAAAAAACCATTAGTAAATTTATCTTATTTTGAATGCACCATACAATATAGCATGTATTGGAATTTTGTCAATAAAAACAGTTACCAAATTCTTAGAAATATGTATTATAGATATAATTGTATAATTTAACTTCTTAAGAGTTTTAAATGTTTTGTCTTCAAATACAACATATTTAAAATTAATGAGTTAAAACAAACTTAAAAATGCACATTCAGATATTGGCATGAGAGCAAATGATTCTAATTATAGTGTCGATAATAATATATAGCACTAGTATTACAGGGTAAAATCTACAATAAAAGTATGTATTTAATTGTCATTAATAGTAATTTTTTGTTATAATTTTTACATACATTTAAGGAGTTGTGAATTTTCTCAAGTAATTATATGCACACACAATCTTCCTTTAATATAAACAGGCATATTCCAAAATAATGCTATTTTAATTTACTACATAACTATAATTAAAAAATTTAATTAATATAATTCCTTTTTTCTTAAAAAAAATATGTGCAAGCTCCATATATTTTTTAAAATTTTAACTGTACACTTAATAACAAAAAGTTGCAAAACCTTCATCTACAAACATGCAAGGTTGAATTATGTTTTATTGCACTAATTATCACATCACAATGTATAGAGAGATTCTCCTCATACATAAATAATTTAATTTAAGAATTGAATAAATAGCATGTAGGCTGTTGAATTGAAGAAACAACAGCCCCAGGCCTTCCAACAACAGGAAGAGTTAAATAAAAATTTTATTTTTGATACTTAAAACTATCAGTTTTAGTTTTTTTTTTTTTTAATCATCTCTGTATGTAACAGCATTGTAAGGAGCATATTTGATCACAACTCTATAGTGGGATCTAGATATATCATTTGAGCTGCAACAATCCTATTATTAGCCACCCCCAAGGGGCTATTGTTTTAGGAGGATCACTTTTGGCATAGCAGATCACTTTTCAATTTTTTATCATTTGCTTCAATTTTAATTACATTTAGCTTAAATATATTCAATTTAATAATTTATCATTTGCTTTAATTCTAATTACATGTAGCTGATATAATATTCAATTTAATAATTTATCGTTTGCTTTGATTTTAATTACATTTAGCTTAAATATACTCAATTTAATAATTTATAGTTTCCTATAATTTTAATATCCGAAAAGTTTACAATTGTCCATTTCTCAAGATTTCATCATTTACTTTAATTCTTGTATTTTATTATTTAAAAAAAAAGCGCAGCTTGGGTGGCTAAATCTATTCTTTTCAAAACTTTGCATAGAACTTTTTATTATTATAAACATTGTTTTGGTGTTCCAAGATAAATTAACATGACAGACAAATGCTCCATTTGTGAAAATTCTATCCGTGTCACACAAAATTAAAAATTTCTTCAATGAATAAATTACTTCACACAAAAGATATTATTAAAATATATGATTATAATTGTTTATAATTTAGTTTTGCTCCATGGGATCAAAGTGCTGAATACATTTTATTCTACAGTTAACATTAAATTTAAAATTTTAAGGATACAATATAGGGATTACAATTTTATTTCAATTATTTTCCAAATCATTCAAATGTTATAGTAATGTCCGATTTCCCTTTGTATTTACATTTAATTCACTGTTTTAGTTTTTATCAAATTTTTTATTTGAATTTTTAATGTAACATAATATTCAGTGTTATATCTTCAACTACTT
Source organism: Nephila pilipes (assembly GCA_019974015.1). NCBI lineage: Eukaryota > Metazoa > Arthropoda > Arachnida > Araneae > Nephilidae > Nephila > Nephila pilipes. The sequence continues at coordinate 15,859 of BMAW01124852.1, read as the reverse complement.
TCTAAACACCATTTCTACACTCCTAAATTCTCATCATTTTTCTTAATACATGGATTATACAGTATCTTTCAGAATTCCCCACATTTTTTACTCCAGTCATAAAAATAATCTGAAGTTACCAGTACAGTTTTTAAAAAAAAATGTTTTTTCTATGACATGAAATGCATATAAATAAATTGTGGCGCTTACTACTGTATCTTAAACAGAAGTTATAAAGCTCATTTAATCTTCAAAAAATATATCTGAAGTGATCCATTCTATAAAAATGAGATGCCTTGTTTTAATTAGCTTTGAAAAGAATTTCTAAGAGTTGCTTTGAAAAATTATGCTAATTAAATGTTTCCTAAAATAGAATCTCATTTTGGGATATAATGAGACTTGGTTATATTTAATTTGAATGAAATCTATTTTTAGATGTTTAAAATATCATCTTTCTCAAACTTCTGAGTACTAAATTATTTACTTTAAATTAAAGGCACACAATTAAGCGAGTCCAAGGTCCAAATGAGTAATGATGTTGTTTCATGACACAAAAACCAGATAAGGCCATGCTGTGTCAAACAAGGAGTAACCTTGAAAAACAGGTTCACAAGGAGGGTCAAAAACAGAATAGGATTACTAGGATATCCTGGGAGAACATCTCCCATGTTTACCACAGACTCCATGGGAAAGATAAAGTTCATTAGGGTGCCTCGGGAAGGGTGGTTGCTTTGATTCCCATATCTACCAAAAGAAGGTATGTTCCTGAGGGTGGAGTTGATCCAAGATTGAGTTAAAATCAACATAGTAATTTATAATGATTGCTGAATTTCATTATCAATCCAAATTTTTACATTTCATCAAAGATACTTCATAAATTTAACATTTTTCTCAAATGTTGAAATACGAGTTTAGGTAAAGCTCACTCCAAGCATTTTTCACAGGATAACTTTCTTATACTTAGCCAGAGTACTCTTTATACTTAATATTCAATCCTAAATGCCTTTTTTAAAGCATTGCTATCTAATATCTTAGCAAATCCCGTCCTCAAGAATATTCACCTACCAAGAAAGAAGGGTTTTTCTTATCACATTACATGCAAGTCAAGTTTTTTTACAATCATTAAAATTCTGATATCACTGATTATTTAGACTGGGATCTTGGTGTACCTAAGAGAAGAAAGAGTGAATTTATGGCACAAAATTCACTCTTCCTGGCTAAGAAAAATTATCTGGCTAAGCAGTGCTAAACTTTTGTTTAAAATATGATAATTTTGTTTTTTAAAATGACATTAAAATAATTTTTAAAAAATATGATAAAGAGAGAGAATTACAATTGTTAGCTTTTAAAATAATTGACAGACAGAAGTCATTTAACTCAAACATCTTAAGATTTTAAAATATAATTTTACATACACTATTTCATTGCAGTAAGTTTTTTAAAACAAACATCAATTCAAAACCTTATTAAATTATTTTGAATTCAAAAGAATTACACCCTACTTCTTTTAATAAAGGATGTTATTACCTTTTAATAAAACTTTTGTATACAATATTTTTCAAAATATCCGTATAAAGATAGCTTTTTTTTATTAACTCATATTGAGAGCTATTTATAAATTAAACTTTTTTCTTAGAATATGCACTCTGATCTTTTCTTCAAATTCTATAATGGAATGGGCATATAAAATGCCTTTCTAATAAACTTTGAAAGCGTATGTATGAGTATATTTAAAATATGATCTTAATAAATATACATGAAAAAGAGAAAAATTGAGAAAATCAATCTACACAAAAGTTCTTCATGAAAAATCACAAGTTGATTATCTATCCATCAATCGAAATAAATTTTATCTAATATGATCTGGCACAAGTCTTCACTTGACTTCTAAGACTATATGAGTCAGTTTTTTAGCAGAAAATAACTTTTCAATTTCAGGGAGAAACTTACATTTATGTGAAGCAAATACATGTTTTACACTTGGTACAAGAAATCTAATGTTTCAGTGAATGCGATAACATTTATTTTTTCAAAGAATCAAACAAAAAATATTTTTGCTTTTGATTCTAATACATCTTTGATTGCGAAAGACGTTGCCTCTAATAAAGGAAATCTAAGTTTTCCAAACAATCTCAGAGTATACTAATACATACACTGATAAGTTAAAAGTCATGGAATACCTCCAGATATCACACAAGATCTCCTTTTGCCCAGAAAAGGGCAGTAAATTGACATGGCATTGATTCAATAAGTTGTCAGAAATCCCCTACAGAAATATTCAGCTATGATGCCATTATAGCTGCCTTAAATCGAAAAAATGCTGCTGATACAGGATTTTGTGCATGAACTGACTTTTCGATAATGTCCCATGGTAATCATTTAAACAATCTAGGTGGCCAAATCTCATTTGACAAAACTATCCAGAATATTCTCAAATCTAATCCATAATGAATTTTGTCTCGAAACACGGTGCATTGTCATCCTCAAAAATTCAATCATTGTTTGGATACATATAGCACATAAATGGCTGCAAATGGAAGAAGCTGAACATAACCATTTCCAGTAAATGATGAAAGTTGGATTAGAAACCACAGTCCATGAAAAATAAAAACAGCTCAAAATGCTATGGAGTCATTACCTGGTTGCACACAGTGCCTTGTTGACAATTGGGATCCATGGCCTAGCAGGGTATGCACCTCACTCAAACCCTACCATCAACTCTTATCAAATGATATCATGATTTTTCAAATCAAGCAATGTTTTCCAGTCACTTAGGTGCCAACTGATAAGTTCATGAACTCAGGAGAGACCAATGGCATGCTGTTAGTAAAGGCACTCCAGTTTTGTCTTTGGAAGACATATCCCATCACCACTAAATTTACTGCAAAGTCCCGAGGGACATCTCTGATGTATGTCCCACATTGATTATAGCTTTTATTTGATGCAATGTTACTGGTATCACTGATTACACTATGTGGATGTTGTTGGTCTCAGTCATAAAGTAGAAGCAGTCTGCCACTTCATTATCCATGGTGCAAGCTATAATCCAAAATTATATATTATCCGCATATTCTAGACACTATAGATTGAAGAATGTTAAATGCCTGAACAATTTCTAAAATGGAAAGCTCCATACATCTAGCTCCAACTAGCATTCTATGTTCTATATCCATGAATTCTCTTTGTGTGGCCATGATCATGTCAAAAAACTTTTCATGAAAATCACTTGAGTACAAATAAATCCCAAACAATGCACTTTATTTATATATTTCTTATGCAATACCACTTCTGTGTGTACATATCAGTCTCAGTAGGGAAGACTATGAATGTCAGAAAAAACTCTAAAAATTGACAAATTTCATCTCAGAAAAAAATAGTAAAATTAATTTAACTAAAACAAAGCTTTGAATAAAAATAAATAAGATACTCGTGTGAAATCCTGTTGATCTTTTCACCAAACAATGCAATATTCAAAACCAAACAATGCAATATTCAAAACCAAACAATGCAATATTCTGCAAATAATAGAAATGTTTTTCATCTTACATTTTGGAAAAAATGAAAAAAAAATAAATTAGGATCTGCTTACAACAGAATATAATACATCCCAGTATTTTCAAAGGTATGGGGGGGGGGGACATTAGGGAACCCAGATCCATCATTTAGAACTATTTATACATGAATTTATGAGGTGTCAGATTCACAATGAAGAAAAACCCATTCATTGCTAAATTGAGATGCATTTCAGATTTTTGACCATCAAAATAATAGGTTCAGCTATAATTTCATCACTTTTACTTGGTTGATGGGAAATTGCGCTAATTTTCAAGGTTAATAGGATTTTCAAAAAGTTCCTTATAACTACTTGCAAAGATGAAGCAAAAAAAAAAATGCCTATGTCATTTAATGATAATAAGTTAGCCAAAAGCTTTAAAATACATAAATAAACAACTTCTGACATATTTTAAATAATGCAAAATTTTTTAACATCAACTAAAAATACATAAATCTTAAGCTACTAATCACTAAAAAAAGTAACATTCATTGATAATCTATGTACATATATGTGTTTGAACCAGACAAACATGTACCTTAAAATAACTAGATTCTCTAACAAGCTTTCTGATGATTATAAAACCCACTTCTTGTTAATAATGAATTGATACCGGAATGAAGAAATTTAAGTGTGTAGAGTAAGGTCATTCCAGCAGATTTCAACAGCGATATTTCAATAAAACTTGGTTCAGAATCAAATAAATAACTTGTAACGATACTCAAGTATAAAATACAAGCAATTTGCTTGGTTTATCTAAAAGCTGGGGAAATTTAAATCCAAGAAAAAAATTAGAAAATTGTAGAGAATTTTTCTTTATAAAATGGATATTGGAACATAAAAACATTTGATTATAAAATTGCGGCTCTATGACAAATAAGTTGAAAATCTGTGAATCAAGCTAATAGAACATTGTCAAGATCTATATTTGAAAGATTATATTAATTAATGAAGAACACAGCTTGTACTATTACAGAAAATATAATAAAAGTATTCGATAATGATGGATTTTTATCAATTTGCCTTAATTCATTTGCAATTAATTGCATAAATTTGAACTACAGGAACAGTGCTATGTGTTTACTAATACTAATAAAAAATCCTTTAGATCTAATCAGAAAAATATGGAAATAACATTTCTAAAAATTCAAATATTATCACTAACCCCACAGTCAGCATCTTTGGCTCTATTACAAGAAGTTCCTTCATCTGTAGATATATCAACAACTTCACCTAAAAATACTTTAATAAATAATGGTGTTTCAAATATTTAAACACAATTTTAAGAAACAAATTTATATACCTGAATGATGTAATTGTTGTTCGGTGCGAGTGACTGATTCAATTCCGATGTCTTTATTTACTGGATTATTAGTTACAGAATATCTTTCTTCACTGACTGAAACCAAATTGTTCTAAAACAAATGTTACAATTTAATAAATTAGTGAATATCACCCAAAATTAAAAGTTTACATAACATCTTAAGTCAAAGAGCGAAAACTTTATAATAATTTTTAACTTATGAAAAATAACAGCAACTGCTCTTCACATTCAAATCTGGACACATACTTAAAAAATTATTATCAATTATAATTACTAAAGTTTTACAGAACCTCATTTCCAAAAATTTTCATACAAAGAAATTTTTAATTAGCCCACAAAAACTATATATACTCAAAGCATTTAAAATTAATTTCCATTGCATTTGAATTATACATTGAACTACATAAATAATGATATGCCTTATTGTAAATAATTTCTTTTGAAAAAAACTAAACGAAAACTAAAATTAAACTGATATGCACATGCGTATTGGGAAATATATATATATATATCCATAATATTAAACAAAAAATATGTTATAAAGGGATCATTTCTAAATGTTTGTGAATAATAATAAACAAAACATTTAGAAATATTACAGTTAAGTAAATTATTTTTTCGATCTATTACGTAAGTAAATAAAACGAAACTTACGGAATTCATTGAAATAAATCCGAAAGAAACGTGAGGACGAAAAAATAATAACAAGTATTATTTTTTCAGATATTTATATTTAAATTAGTTAGTTACAATCTATATGAATTAATGAACTTATAATAAACTATTGAATTTAGCGTGAACCCTACTAGTAACCTAAGAATAAAATTTAGTACATTGTCAATAAAAACAAATAAGCGTGTAACTAAAGTATTGCCATCTTTTTATTCGGAATAACGAAGGTCCAAAATCCTGAACAAGTACTAAAGAGCATTTTGTCAACATCTTTTTTTTTTAAATTTTTATTTATTTATTTTCGCTGCCGCTTTTCGTCAATAATGTTCAATATTTGAATCTTAATTCTGCTATGAAAAGCTATTTCGAATAAGGAAGATTGCTCCAATTAAATGTGAATCTGGGTCTCTCTAGTGTCGTGGGGTCTCGGGTGTAGACTTACCAGTTCTGACCTACGTTTATACCAATCTAACCCATCCCACAGATTCTACCTTAGACCACTTGAAAAATCTAAAAATGTTATGCTAAGATGAATTCTAAAAGCCCACTAGTACATCAGAAAATTGATAAAATTCCCATCCCTTGGAACCTTTATAAAAAGACTTAAATTCTTCAATATAATATATAATTTCACAAACAGAGTCCTCCAGAACAAAATATACTTCATGTAGAGATAATGCTCAATTACATAGGCTCCATGAAATTTTACTCAATTAAGTTCTACTAAAACTCAATTCTTTCTTCCCTTTTTCAAATTTTTTACTTAGTAACCTCTCCTATCAGCCAATTAAAAATTATGAGGTTCATCGCCGATAGTCCTCGTGTTACTTTAAATGGGATGCTTAATGAATCAATCAAAAAGTTCAGATGGAAGAAAAAAAAGGTAGGAGAGGATAAAATAATATGGAAAATATATATGGTTCAAAATAGAGAAAGATAACTCAGGGCATTTTCCAAAATGCATCACCCGATTTCATCAGACAACAAACTCCACGAACCAGAAGACAATTTCACTTTAGCAACTCGAGGTTTCCTTCAAGGGCTACCTAACGAAGGTAAGCCACCATGTAGTTTAATGATTACTTGAAATATATATATATTTATTAATTGAATACGAAAAATATACGAAGAAACACTGGGTATAGTTTAGAAGAGAGATGCCGTCTAGTAATAATAAGTGAACTCGTTATTGATGTGCCACTTTAAAAACATAATATCTAATTTATAAACGCAAAAATATTAAGCTTTTATCATCTATCTTCAAATAGACTCAATCTAATTTATTTCTTATCTCCAAACATAGTCAATGAAAGTGCGACTGAAATATCACACAATATAAGCAGAAACCGCTAAGACATTGAATGAAGTGAATTCAACTGTCACAAATTCTTGCTGGGAACTATAATGTTTGGAGGACTATTTGTATTCAACAACTTTTCAGGGCTATGCAAGAAATGTAATATCACAATTGCTTCGGATAGAAATTTAACTTGACGAGTAAGAAAATTCACTCTGAGAATAGCATGATTTAGGAAGCATGTGTGTGTATGGAAAAGATGGATTGAAGTTTCGACTGAGGAATAAATTGATGTTGGTATACAAATCAATTTCATGATGAAAAATTTGAAATTATTTAACGGTGAGGAAGAGTTTTATTGAAAGAAAAAGACGGAATGCCTTAAGACAACAAATTTGTAATCTATTATTTTTGTTATAAGAATGGTGTGGAAAAGTTTTTAAAAAGAAAGTATATGGCACATGAAATATGTAGGATCTGTGAAGTGCGAGATGACATATCCTATTTCCACCAAAGTCTTCCGAGATCAACATGAAAAAGCAAATAACAATTGGATACCAATCTGTTTATGCTAAGCTTTAAGCACTAGCTGATAAACTGTCCCTGACTGTGGATAAAAAAAAACACATATCTTGAAAGTGATGTCTCACCAACAAAAATTTAAGAAAATATTAGTAGCGCATCTCCTTAAACTGCTTGTCATCTTCTTACTAAGTCATGAAAAGCGACAAGTTTCACTTACATCTTCTCATATTGCCACGAGGCGACATATTAGAACTAATTCCTTTATGCAAAATGCAATCGTGAACGCAAAAGCGTACGTACTTTCTGTATTAGGTATACCCATACAAAACTGTAGAAAGAACACAGTAGAAAAGGAATTCTTGCCTTGTTGATCCGAAAGCTGTCCAGGGGATCTGCTTACAGCCCTCCTCCTCTCTTAGTCCTGTCTGGGTTCCCTTCTCTCCATCAATGGCCCAGACCTGCTGAGTTTATTACTGAGGGAGTAGAGGAATATCGCATGAGTTGATTTGCCGTTTTCAAGATACTCGACAGCTGTTCTTCATAACTATGTTCCATAGTAACTTTGATATAAGCTGTATCCATTTCAGTTATCATTGGCATTGTGTAAGTATTTGAAATAACAGTATTTTTTCCCTACTTTTGAGCAAATTATATTCTCATGAACAATATTAACTTAATGATAAATAAATATTGAAACTTTAAGTATTAAATTATCCTGCCTCAGTTGTAATCTGCTGGCTTGAGTCAGTTGAAGTATGGTATATACTTACGCATCTAATTAGCCTTTCAAATTCGAAAAAAAATGTACTCCAATTAAATGGAGTACATTTTCTTATTGTATGTACTCCAATTAAATGGAGTACATACAATTAAATGGGTAGGACTTAGATTGTGAAATTATCTTCATAAAATAAGCAGAAATTTTAAAATTGATATTATTCTGTGTAAGGATAATTTCTTCTAAGAGTGCAGGAAAAGGAAATTACCCTACATATGATGTGATTGTTCATGAACGATATACTGAGAAGTAACACGAAAGCTATTGGTGGCGGAGGTCGTAATTTTGAACCTTAGTCACTTAGTCAAGTGACGAGGACGACATTTGAGTTGTCATCTCCCTCTCCAAGCTTCCGTATCAAGTCATCGGGAGGACTTGGGACGTCGATCAGATTTAATGTGCATCAGTCCCGCTACACGGTGGCTCTTATGTGAACAACGTAGAAGGACTCGAACCCATGACTCAACAATAACAACGTAGCTGCAAGAATTACTCCGACAACCCTATCTCTGAAAATAAGTAAATAGAGCATTCTTGATTGTCATCGTAAAATTGTATGTGTCTATAAATTAGAAATCAAATTGTATAATCAATACAAGGGTAAGATTGAATTCATATATTGCATTTTTCATGCCTTATGCTACAATTGTAGATTTATATATTTTTCAAATAGTCTATGACATCAAAGGTGTTGCGAACTAAAGTGAAAGAAGTTAATGACGTCGCTTCGCGCGCTGAATATAGTGTCTATTTATTATATATATATAGCTTTGTAAAGGACAAATGAAGTGAAATAAAATGTTTGTTTGTAAAGAATTTTGGAACTTATTTTAATCAAATAATAACCTCCATCATTGGGTAGATATACCCCTTGAAGTGTTTAATTATTTTCCTAACAAAAAGAGTTATTTCATAGACATAATAATCTTCCGTTTCATTGGAAATTTTATTGTACTGCTGTTATATGAAAATATATCTTCGAAGTTAATTTCCTCATTCTGCTGCTATAAATCTGTCCATTATTATTATTTTTTGTTGTTGTTGTTGTTTCAATGATAATAGAGCTGAATAATACAGATGAAAGAGATTTATTTGATTTCTTATAACTTTTCCTCCAGCTTCTTGTATTTTTCCTGATACCATCTTTCCAATTCATTTTGGTATTTATACTACATTCAGCTCTGGTGTAATAGACACCCCCCCCCCTTTTTTTGTGTCTCACTCACTGTATTTTATAAAATAATCTACAAATATTTTGACATCTTCATCATTTCTTACATTCTTTAAAAAATTATCCGCAAATGTGCCGGGAACGACTGTTTCAGGTAAAATAAAATACTATTTCTTACTAATGGCTTTTTCTAATTCAGGGGTTTTCTTTCTTTCTTTAAGATTTTATTCCAATTATGCATGATGTACCAGCTATATCAAAAGCTTAACTTCAGTTCTTCCAAATACTTTTCTATAATTATAAAATGCAGGATAGTTTCCTCATATTAATACTTTTGGCTTTAATGATGGCTGCCTAATTTTTATTTCATTAGAAACAGAAAACAAAATTTCATATTAAATTACATTTTAATAACATATTGCAACTGAAAGCCTTCATAATTCTCATCACAAACCATCATAGTAGTTACGGCTGTTGTAGCCAAAATTAAAGAACCTGAACAACATTTGAAGAACATCTTAAGGTAAAAAAATGTTCAAAATTTTATTTCATTTTCTGATTTTGTTACAAATGCATTCGTTTACTTTGCAAAGTCTTTAAAATTTAGAAATATTCCATAAATGTGCTTTTTTTTCACCATGTAATGTGAACAACCCATTTAGCATTATAATATAGGAAACAAAATATGGAACGTATTTTGCACTAGAACATATAGATCGACCCAGACAGAAATGAATAGTATATTTTGGTCATTTTTTTTGTAAGAAACTGCAGATTGAGTTGTTCATATTTTAATTTAGTGTTAACATGATTTTATTTTTACGCCAATAGAAGGCGCACATATTTTTCTCCATCTCTAATATATAAAGCAAATAAAACCCATTCTAGTTTTTTCCACCGACTGTGCAGGCAGTATTTACTCTGCTACAGGTACAGACACAAATAAAGAACATCAACTTCTTTAACATTACCCGAAGACAGCCTTAATTGCATGCCACATTGATTGGTGCCATGGTCAAACATAATAATTTTCTCAACGTATAATTCCTGCAAGTTTAACTGTACATCCTATATTATACACGATATACAGTGGCTCTCAAAATTGAGTATACACCACTTACTTTTCTTTTTAAAACTGTAAAACAACACTATTAAATGTTTGTACAAGTTCCCTATTTAAACGAACTCTAAAATGCATATTATAAGACGTATAAGATTAAGAAAAAGTAATAAAAAATCGATAGTATTTTAATAACAATAATTTTTATGCTTAAGCTACAGATTTTTAAGTCAAGAAATTGAATATACACATATCAAAATTACTTAATATTTTCAAAGACATATTTATTTTCATATCCTTTTGCATTTAGAACATTTTAAAAACGATGGGCCTTGATTTGAAAGGTTTCTAGTAGTTAATTGGATATTTTTGCTAATTTTTCTTGTAATTCTCTTTAAAATGATCTTTGTTCTTAATATCGTGCTGCAGAACAGATTTTTCCAACTGAAACCTCACATTTTCTATCACAATGCAAACGAGAAATCAAAGTGATGCAGTCAATAGCAATTTGTAATTGTGTAACAACCATAACTTAATAATTTTAACTGTTTGTTTTGGTTCGTTGTATTGTTGAAGCATACAATGTGATTCTTAATCGAGTCACTGAGAATAATTTTGAGCTCTTTTAGTTTTAGAGATCATTCTTCTGTACATATTCAAGTACTTCCTTTTACCCTTGATTCTGCTAATAAAAAGAGATATTCCAACGCCAATTGCAGGTGTAAAATTCCAAACAAAAACCAAATCACCTCTATACTTGACAGTGAGAATGGTGCTGAGGGAAAATAGTTCAGAATTATGATTCTGCTGTACATACCATCAACTATAACTTCCAAGACATTGAATTAATTTTATCACTGAATATTATGCTGTTTTAAAAATATATAGGATTTGAAATATGATTTCAGAAAATGCAATCATTTTCCCTCTGTTGGCTTTGGAAGTGAAGGGTTTTCTTCTAGAGCTCTACGTGACTATTATAATCTTCTTATCGGAGTACTCTTTGAATTTTTTCTGCAAAAACACATCTTTCTATTCATGTAAAAGTAGAAGAGAAAATTTTTACAGCGTTCACTTTCGAGTTTTTTCTTACATCTCGAATGATGTCTTTAGTTGTCATCGAAGTGAAGGACTCATTCTCATTTTCAAAGGTTTATTTGCAATCTGCCCATTTCTTAAAAATATTTTTGGATAATTTTTATACCCATCCGGGACAACGTTGAACTTCCTTTCCAATATCACGCAGAAATTCATCTACCTCAGACGTTAGAATGATATTTTTCCGAATTTCAGTATTAGTTTCATTTCTGGAACTTACCTAAAATATTTCCCCCCTCGAACTCAAATATTAGTCTCTTAAAGAAACAAAACCATTATTTTGAATCATTAAAGAATATTAGTTTCATTTCTGGAACTCACCTAAAATATTTCCCCCCTCGAACTCAAATATTAGTCTCATAAAGAAACAAAACCATTATTCTGAATCATTAAAGTATAACGGTAGAAAAATTACACTTTTTTTTTATAGGATGTATATTCAATTTTGTGTCTTTGAAATTTGGAGCTTTGAAGTGAAGTTTTGATGGTTAAAATATTGTCCGTTATTCATTTATGTTTTTCAGTCTAATATATGTTGTAATGTGCATTTTATAATTCCTATAAATATTAAAATTGAGTGAGTACATAATATTATTTTAGACCTTTAAAAATTATAGTAAGATATATACACCCAAATTTGAGAGCCACTGTATATATACACACTGCTGACCACACAAAATGCAACACCCTGAAGGAAGCATGCAAACCATGTGAAATTTACATGATGCGTTTGCGACGATGAGCTATGCAAATCATTGGCATTGCAGCGCAGACGCACATCACGGGCGACTGCTTATCAAAAGAAATCATGTCAACAATCCATCACATTGTAACATTTTTATACGAATATGTGAAATCAGAAGTTGTAATTGCGCTTATTTGTAAAATTGAGACAAATGAGATTTTAAAAAATCAGAAAATTCACAAAATTAAATGTAAATTCCATAAATTTTCAAATATTTTAATCGTTGTTTAGCATTATCTTTTTTTCAACATGTAACAAATTTTAAGCAAAATGTTTTGATACAGTATATCTCAACCACCTTGTTCCTTACAAGGTCTAAAATTGATTATCCATTTACATGTACTTCTAGAATAAATAACTGCCCCCATTTTGTTTACACAGATACAGATATTTAATTGCTAATAAGTTACTGGTAGTTCAAATCAGTTAAAATTACTTACCTAAATAAACATTAAATTATAATATTTTTTTCTTACAAGGCATGAATCATATGTTATCAATTATAAAAAAATGATAAAAAATCCAGATGTTTTAATTTTCCCCTGGAATTTAAAGATAATTTCGTACTTTTCCATTTCGCTGGCGCAAGCGATAAAGTCGCCAAAAATGATACAACCGACGCCAAACGGAATATTACGTGGTTTATTGTGTCGTCGCCACTGTAAGCCCGTTGTCTGAAATTTGATCACTCGAAACGGATGCTGCAAGTAGTAAGTAATATATAACTTATATCTGCCATTAAGACACCAAAAGATGTGCCAAAATCATGTATAAAACACAAATGAAATAATGTCGTTTAATATAAAACAGTATTAAAAACAACTTTTATAAAAAGAATAACTTATATTCATTTCTCCAGTATGAGTATAAAGAACTGATAACATTTCTCCAGTTTTGATGATCGATTATCTATCAGTGAAAACAACAATTAATTAACTTTAAAAAAGATTTAAATAAACAGATTATTGAAAAGCATCGACAATCTGAGCAGCTAAACGCAGAAAGAGATGTTGGGGCAGGGAAACAGGTGTCAGAAATGAATGTCAACATTTCACCTGTTCCATTCCCATCAGAGATCACCGTGTATTGGAGCCGATGCAAGGCAAATCTGTTGATGCTCCAAGTTTTTCCATTGGTAGAAGCACAA
>BMAW01124838.1:22745-60634 GCA_019974015.1 Nephila pilipes | reverse complement strand
GAAGTAAATATGCAGTAATTATACAGTATACAAAGTAAATATACAGTAATTATACAGTATACAAAGTAAATATACAGTAATTATACAGTATACAAAATAAATATACAGTTATTTCTTATATAGAAATAATATTTTTTGCATAGTAACTTATAATGTAATTCTTATACACTTAATTACATTTTGTAAATACCCATGGAAAATATATATTTTACTAGCATTAACATGTTTCTGGAGTTTTACAAAGGTCATATATCCTGTAACCGCGGAACCTTTATCCACTGTAGGAGGACGAAAAGGACAGCTGTATCATCTAGTGTATCGTAATCTCCTAACTTCGACACCACGCGATGCTTTTTTCTTTTAATGTGTAAGTATCTTTATTTTTATTGCAACTAGGACTCGAATCTGCCTTTCGACTTCAAAGCTTGAAATCTTAACGACTGGCCTCTGGAAATATGTATAACTATCTTTGTTATGTGGAATGATACGTAACAAATTATGATGGGAATATTTTGTTTTTCTGGTGTTAATTATTGTTATGTTAATAGTACACATATTATCTATTATGATTTAATGTTAATCATTATTGAGTATGAAAAAAGCAAAAAAACACTTATTTTCTAGCATAAATTTTTGATTTTTTTTTTAGAAACTGATCTAAATTTAAATAAAATCGCATCACTTATTATTTAAAATTTTAACTTATGATTGCTAGAAAATTATAAAACTGTGATTTAAAATTGCGAGATTACAGCGTGTAAGGATTGTGTGTTTTTGTACTCTTTTAGTATTTTGTTAATTTCAACTTGTGATGGTTCTTCCACACTTTTCCTTTTAACTGACCTTTGAAGCTACGTTATCACATTATTTTCAAATTGAAACCTCGCCTTGTGAAAGAACCGTGACTTATGTAAATTAGCATTATTACGTAAGAAGTGTATCGAATGAGGTAAGAGATTTGAGGAATTTGCGGTTTTCGAGGTAAGAAGAGATAGAAGAAGTATCAAGAATGATGATCACACTATATGGGTGCGAGCATATGTGAGGTGATATTCTAAAAGTGATTAGTGGCCGCAGTAATTATGTGATGGTGACTATGAGCTCGAGGCTAGCGTTGGTTTCTCGGAGTTGAGGCTGGAGCACTAATACCATGAAACAATACAGTTTAGCAGGACCGATGCAAGTTTAATCTGTCCTAACTCCAAGTCTTCCCATTGATGTGTTGGTGAAGTTTGGAGAGATGGGGAAAGCTCAGGAGTCGTCCTCATTACTAGTCTGAGATTTAAAATCACGAAGTTCTTCACCAGTAACTTTTGTGTTGCTTCTAAATGCGAAGTCAATGAGGCAATTAACATTGAATTTAATACACCCGTCCCTCGATTTACACGGTGCTTGATATACACGTTTTCGATTTACACGGTTTTTTAAATCCAAATAAAAAAAATTGTCAAACTGTCAAATTCCGCATAATTTTAATTCATTGATTTGGTAACACCACATGTGCATGTATAGGCGTCAAGATTACCTTTCAGTGCGTCGAAAAATTTAAAAAAAGGCATTCTTTACGTAATCTGAAATTAAAAGGTGAGCAAGCATCTGCTGATTCAGATGCGGCACGACAATATCCACAAAAATTATTTTATTTTATACTGAATAAATGATTGAAAACACTTTGAATTTATAATAACTAGCTCAATTTTGTTTGGTTTTTGTTTTTTATTTAATTTTATATTGAATAAATGGTTTAAAACGCATGGTTATAGCTGTTTTCGATTTACACGGTTTTTCATACAAAAATTTTAATTTTCGCTTTACACGGTTTTCTCAGGAACCAATTAACCGTGTAAATCGAGGGACAGGTGCAGTAATAATTTGCCTCAGATCTGTTCTCAAGAAGTATATTGGAATCATATCTAATATACATATAAAATCAACTATTGTATCATCTGTTACTAAGATAAATATAAGTTAGAATTATTTGCTTAAGGATATGAATAGTTCAAAATTACACATCAGTAAAGTATTTCATTCTGATTATTCTCAGATTCAATAAAACGAAAGATTTGAGTGATCGATAATTTATGGAGTCTCGATAAATCTGGATACAAATAGCGTCAACAGTTCGTTACAAAGTATTCCTAGAATGAGATTTGTGCTACTTTCTCTTGAACGTTCTTCCGTATCTATTGGAATTCTAAATGTTACTTTGTATCTAAGGAATGCATTAACGTCAAAGAGCTGCAGACGTTAAGGAGTAAATACTCCATCGGAGATTCAATATCCGCAATTCATTTCAATCAAACGTCTTTCAGACGAACTAAATTCCATCCAATGACGATTGGTCATTCCAGTCGATTACCAAAAAGGACACCAACAAACATCGGAATGGGAATCATTCAAAATACGTCAGAATGAAGCCAACTGCAGCGATATATGCACTCTTCTCCCTCCATTTAACTTAAATGCGAGAGGAATGACATGGAATTTAATTTACAATTCTAGTAGAAGCTTCCTGTTCTTTTTAATGCCCAGGGTAAGCAAGACCTTCGCATTCCTTTCCGTAAATTCTCGTTTGGCATTTGTTATTAATGAGCCTCTACTGATTCATCAGATTCCAAACTTGCTGCTACTGTCTCTTTCTGAGGGGGTGTTCGTTAGCCCGTGATAAATGGGAGTGTTTCCGCAGGAGGATAAAATCGCTTGGAAATAGTTTTTTTTCTCTCCCTCAGAGGAGAGGGGTATACTAAATGTTTGACTATTCCTGGATAGGGATAGATGGAATTCTGTGGCCTAGAAATTCAGAAGAGCTCTAGTGTATGTTTATGTTTAAGAACAAATAATTTTAAGTGAGACTTATTCTATAAATGTTTGGACGTAATAGGAGAATTACAACGAGATTGCTTAAAGTCCTTTTTTCAACATTTCTAATTACTTTGCATTATGTATCAGTTTGACAAAAATCGTTTCAAAACTTTTTCATCAACTTCCAAATAAACTAGAATATTGAAATTTTGCATATACGCTCAGTTGGGAATGACATTACAATATACAACTAAAAACTATAAATAAAATTAAATAATTCTTAAAAGTCTTATTGAAAATAAAGACCAAAAAATTAAAAAAGTGATATAATCGAAATTAAAAAAAACATTTGTGGCAAAAGATCAACTGAAAACAAATTAATATAAATAAATTAATTTTGGTATAAATAAGGAATATAAAGTAAAAATTCTCGAAGTAGAGCTTAAAAATTGCCTTTCAAATATTTGACACATCTAGAGAGTTCATTTATAAAAAGAATAATTTATGTAAAATGTACTTGAATTTAATTTTAATACGAAATTTTTGCTTAAAAGAGTGCATTATTAAGTTTCCAATACAGTAAAAATAAAATTTAATTTCGAAAATTCCTTAACACTGATGTTCAACTATCTTAAGATTCTGATATATATAAACTTTTTTTCTTAAAAAAAATCAACATTTTTACATGGCAAAAGAGTAAAACGTGTAATAAAAGAACTAAAAAGTTCAAAAAAGAAAAAAAAAATATTTGGCCATTCTGCCAGGAAGAAATCAAACCAAAATAAATACTAAAAGTGATAATTTATCATCTTCATAAATAAAAAAGGATGAATTTGTCAATAAAGCTGAGGGCTTTGGGCCAAAAATTAAGGTGTTGTCCGAGATCAGCTAGTTACATAACAAGAGTTCGCTCAACATTTCTGTGTAAAGTCGACGTTGACGCGAGGAACCTCGAAAAAGTAAAATTTCATGTAGATGCATATGAAAAACTATCAATAATGGTTAATGAATGATATACGGTGTTTACCATAGAAGAATTCAAAAGTTTTTGTGAAGATGGAGGTAGGACACACGTGGAGCTCAAGACAGGAATAACACACGAAAAATTTTTCTGATACAAGGGAAGGTCACGAGACTCCAATTAGTAGATTTAAGGATTTGAGTTGGAATGTCGTTGACGAAAAGGGACTCAGATAACATTTGAAGAGAAATGTTTTCCGAGTCCCTTTCAAGGGATGGTACGTATATAGACGGAAATATAAGAGACGGTACGTATATAGACGGAAATACAAGAGACGGTACGTAAGAAATGATCTATTAAGCGGGAGCATGAACGAGAGGTCAAGCATCGCCTAAAATCCATAAATTACCCAGAGGAAAGAAAGAGGAATCTGGATAATTGAAAGAAATTGACCTTACTGAGCCAACGGGAGGGTTCAGAGTTCCAGCAGATTTAACTCACTTCATTCCATCTACGTTAGCTATGTTCAGTGGAATCAGGACTCGAACCTGAGGTTCGACTAAAAGAATGCGGGTCACGATCATTACCATTTGGCTACCATGGCCCTGCATTCCCTATGAGAACTAATGGTTTGCAAGCGTTGTTCTTGGCTAATAATTAAAATCAAATGCATGTTTAAGACAATACCTTTCTAACTAGCTATATTTGATAGTTAAGAGAGATTTTCTGAATAGCTAGATGACTTACACTCCTGGCCATTAAAATTGTAACACCATGAAGAAAAGCAAATGCAAAAAAAAAATATATTTATTATACATAAGCAGTGTGCCATGACGACAAGTTTGGAGCTTTACAAGGGTGTGAAATCAGTAAAAACAGCTGCCATCCCTGCAGCTAAAATTGTAACATCCGATTACCTCGGATGTTATCTTGTGCCATCACTAATATCTAATATTATACAATACGACACCAATAATTACAGAACCCCCAAAACAGCTTTCAACATTTATTAATAAATATCCACTAAGACAATACTAATATAGCTCTCCAGGTCAAGTTTATTAACACTTTAATTCAACCCACCAATAATAATCTAACAGCTTCTTACCAACTGCAATTCTGAATCTGGAACAACTGCTGAAAACACTAGAACAATTCTCAATCCGAGTGGTTTACACTCAGACCTCAACTCTAATCCTTGAATCAGCCTTTCAATACTATAGCATTTAGATTCTACCTCCTCTCGTTACAACGCCTCTCTGATCCTCCTTCTCCTCTCTTCTTCTTCAGATGGAGTTTATATACTCCTTAATTTAACCGCTTCACTTCATTCCTAACTGCTTTGCATATTAAATTCTTCATCACGTTTCATTTTTGGTTGGGCAAAGGTTGTTTAGCGAAAGTAATCAATCTCAATTGAAAAGTCCCCAAGGTTAGTGAAGAGAAACCGCGAATAGCCCAATGTCACAAAATGACCCTTATCTAGCTATGCACTAAGTTGAACTGTGCTTGGATGACAGAAACGGGCAACTTATTCTGTGATGCTTCACGTCTATGCCCCACTTCATCAACCGTATTAGCTGGAGAAGGAAGGTGGGTCAGTCTCTCAGCAACTCGTGATCATACGTTTTCAATGGGTAACAAATCTGGAGACCGTGCAGGCCAGGGCATCAATCGAGCATCCTGTGTATCGAGGAAGGTAAGAACACGACGTATAACATGCGGGTTTGCAATATCCTGTTGGAAGATGGCGTTGGGCAGACTTCGAAGATAGAGCAGAACTACTGGACTTAAGATGTCAGAAATGTATTGATCTACACTCAAATTACCGTCGATCCTAATTCGAAAAATGAGTGTCGCATATCCCAATGGCTGCTCAAATAGTCACTCCAGGTACCGGCTTTAATGTCGATAGCTAATGCAAGCAGGTGACAAGCGGTCTCTTTGGCGCCTCATAACACATATACGGCCATCCGAATATAGCATGCTGAGTCGGGAGTCGTCTGAAAAGTCGGCATTGTGTCAGTCCTACATCCCACTTCGTCATTTGGAGCACCAGAGTCGCCGTCTCTCTCTATGCTGCATTATTAAGGGAAGCCAAAGGAATGGTTTGTGCTGACAGTCCACGAATTTTCGCACTGTACGAGCGGATACTAGGATTGCTGCAAAGATGCACATTTTCTGGCTAATGGGCTACGCAATTCCCAACAACTGCGCGGAGTTAATATAAGGAGAAAAACCACCCTGGAACCCAGATGCTTTTTAATGCGCCAACGATGGACAAAAGTCAGATCTAATGAAATGAGCAGAAAGCTTGGGATCTGGGCAGTCTCATCAACAGAGAATATAATCAACGAAGACCGGGTGTGGTCGTTTCTTTACCCACTCTTTATATTTTTCTTTTTTCTTCTACTGTTTTCTATAATTTTGTTTTTGCAATTTCATTCTATTTCAGAGATCTTCACTCGTTGGGGAAAATGGTAAGTATTGTCAAGAAAAAGAAATTTATTTCTCTCTGTCTGCAAACGCGTCGTGAAAACTTCAGGAAGAATTTGATATTGAAAACCTGAGAAGGAAGGAATTTTGCTACAGAGTCAGCAAAAAGGAAAGACGAGATCTCTTGACAAGTTTATAAAACCGCTTAAGGAGTGAATATAGCATCTTAAATAATAGTGTAAATTTAAAAGTCATCTTATTATTTAATATTAATTAATCTAGATGACATGTCATTATGTACAAACGATGCACAGTTCACACACATGCATACACACACGTAAATTTTTTATTAATAAGTTTTGGTATAAGTTTATTTTTTTTTAAATATGTTTACTCTTAAAATTTACTAATTAATACTTTTATGATTTTTCGTATTTTCAGAAAAACGCTTTTGATTAACTAATTTTAAATTTACTTTGATTATCCATGCATTTTACTATGTACTAAAATTTTTTCAATATGTTTATATATATACGAATTTTTCAAAAAGATCTCTGAAATACTATTTACTAAAATTACACTAATGTTGTTTTTCTATATGTCTTTCCATAAGACGCAAACATCTTTCAATGAATTTGAATATGTAAAATGCCAATTGCTCAAAACTATACTTCTGAAACTCTTTCTCTCCTAAAGCTTCTTTTAGGGTTCCAAATGAATACGTCTACGGTGGTCCTAATTTCGGAGTATACGGATGATGTTCTATTGTTGTCCAGTGAAGCTTTTTTCAAGTAAAATCAGTTGCGAATGCTCTTGTGTAATCCTGAGGAAGGTAAATTATTGCAGATCACAAAGGAACGTGTTTAGAACCGAATGAGCTTCAATCTTCTCTATGAGCTCTTAATTGTATACTACATTAATTATGCATTGGCTGTGAAGAAAATCTACCTACACATTACTGTATGTATTCTTAAAACACTAGTGTAAAGACCTTTCCACCAGATAGCCAAGTTTTTCTATTCCCGAAGCATTTAATTTTTTATAGATTGGATCACATTAGACTACTTTGTTCCAAGAAGCAAGCGAATTTGAAGAAATATCGTAGATAGATAGCGGTGTCCCCACTCTTGAACATATGTATCATGTGGGTAGATGCTACATGGGAGGGACGACGACAAGCTATCTGCCTTTGTTTTGATTAAATTGAATAGTTAAATTCTTAACTAAAGATTCTATAAATGTTCATAGTGGAAATAAAAGTATTATATTAAGCAATTAGAAGGTAATTGTCAATTTGTACAGTAAAAATGTTGGTTCGTTCGACAGATAGCAAGTTCTGGAAACAAATATGGCCTCAATCCAAAAAAGCCCAATTTAATTTAAATGAATAATTCACACACAAAGTAAATCCTTTTAAAAAGGCTGTGGTAACCAAAGACGCATTCGAAATGCGAAAATTCCAATCCAAACAAACAATAACTTAGTCTTCCATCGTCCAGAACCTACGTCACCAGCTCCATTCTATCTTTTTTTTCTCTTTGATCTTTCAAAGCTCGTTTTTCTCCAAACGATTTCAGCACTTCTGTTGCAGTTTTATTAGGGGTCACCTCTGCAGCAAAATGGTTAGCTAGCTTTAGATTTCCTCCCCCCCCTCACATCTTTACTTGCACATTAAATATTAAGACAATTTAAATCTATTAGAATTACTAGAATTGGCATTTCTAGCGGATTTATTCTAAACTAGAGCCAACGCTTTCGCTTCATCGACTAAATAAATGAACGCATGAATAGAAAAAACGATATCAAATGTTTATTTAAACTTCATAAAACATATTATGATTGCTGCAATGAAAAATTTAAAACTCATTTACCGCTATAACCAAATAGTCTCGTTTATATTTGATTCATATTCGCTTATAAAATATTTATTTAACTGTTTTTTTTTTATTTCATCTAGACAAATTGAACTTCTGTTAACGAATAAAACAAATAAAATGTTAGTATGATCAGGGACAAAGCGATGCAATTGAAGTACTTAGAAATATTTATTAGTTTTGTATATGTAATAACATGGCAGTCAATTTTGTTCATCAGTAACGGTTAAGAATAATATCAATTCTTAATAAAATATTTCATATCTATGAATGAAGAGCTTTTTGTTGACTATTTTCTTAGAAATAATAATATCCACACAATGAAGAGATAAACTGTTGAGAAGTATTTTATATAAATTTGATTAAATATCTCAGAAAATTTCAATGAAACTTGGGAAGTAATTTATAATTTCTCTTTGTTCTTATTTTAAGTTTACATTAGGATGAGTACTTTCTCGTTCTTTGTTTGTATTAGAAGTCCGATTTGGAATAAAACGAATTGTTTTAAAATGCACCCAAGGAAAAAGTAAAAATTAAATTCTCCCTCTAGTGTTCTCTAAACATATATTTCAATAAGCTTTCATAAAGTTATTTGAATGGTTCACAAAATGTCTGCTTCTTTTGTTGTTACTGTGTCCTTCCCCCTAAAATAGTAATTTTTAAGAAAATGAGGATGATTTTATTTATTCGACACAATTATAATCAAACATTCCTTTGTTTTATGGTGTGAAATAACAAAAGAAGTTAATTATAAACTAAGTTGCGGTAAAGTAATAATAAATCTGAAATTAATCTAAACGAACGCTGTATCCTACGAACGGTGGTTTTAAAGTTAGTTATTAGTAAGAAAATGCTTTATCCACAATATTTGAATATATATAAAAAATGCACTTCAGAAGGAAAAAAAAACTAATTTTCAAACATACAATTAATTATAACTTTAATTTTTGAGATATTTTAGTATTTTAAAATTACTGTTGCTTCTACAATTATTAATATTTTAAAAAATAATTTTTCTCGATTGAAATAGAAATATTTTTCACAATCTGCGCATGGTTTTATTATTACTAGTGCTGTTTACAGTTTTTCAAATTTTGTTCTATCAGTAACAACGATAAATAATGAAAGCATCTAAACTTAAATTTGGGGATTAAAAAGTACTATTTACCTAAATCATTATTCCACGAGTAGAATTATTAAGCATATTATGCGAGACAAATAGAAAAAAAAAACTCCTTACCTTATATTGATTACGAAAGAAGTCTTTGCATTCTGAGTACATTACAATCATGAAAATTTAAATAAAAAGTTTAGAAAAGGCAGTTTAAAGCTTTTTGAAGGTCTATGAAATGATTTGGCGAATAGTTAAAGAAAATATAAATAATTTACTAAATACTGTTGCTAGGTCTAAGGAAGTTTGACATTAATTTTGTTGAAAACTTTCATACAAATAAAAATAAGGTGTTGAATTTATTTTTGATATTTTGGTCATTTTTATTGCACTGTGTTTGTTTAAAACAAAAATTGAATTAAATTTTATGAAAAGACAAAATATTACATCTAATATACCACTTAATGTTTCTATTTAATGCAAATTGATATTGTTTAAATGGATTGACTTTCTATGACTTAACAAAGATATTTATTTGATATTTTTACGTAATTTAGTATTTTTTTTTGGACTAAATCTAATCATTATAAAAGAAAAGAGGGAAAAGATTTCAAAATCCTTAATTACTATCATTAAATATTTGATATGTTATTAATTATATGTTACCCAAATGGGTACCTCATGATTAAATGCTCTTATAAGATTGCCACACGTTTGCAATTTTTAAAACAATATAGTAAGAAAAAATAATGCTATTTATGATGAAATTAATAAAAGCCGTTTTTGTTATGAAGGTGAAAATAAACATCGCACTTTAAACAATATTAAGGTATGTATACTCTTATTAGCCAAGCATCTCGATATGTTCTTCCAAGCCCTTTGCCATCCTATTTATGCTGATCCCATTACGTTGAATTAATTGTTTAACTTAATCTATGCAGTTATAAATTTTTTGACTGCATTTAGTATTTAACAACGTCAAATAACTCGTATAGTGGGAGAGAAAAAGTTTCGAACATAGATGGGAATTGAATAGAATGAATTCCAAATTACTCAATGAGAAAGGCATCATTCGGTGCCAAATATTATTGATAACTGATTTTTATTTATCTATCCCTTCTTATTACTTACAACCTGTTTTGGAGCCAGAAATAATAGCATCTTGATGATATTTTCCCAAAGCTTATTGTCATTTAAATAATTTTAAATTATAGAAGACAAATTCCGAGAAAGCATATTATATCGGCTGCAGTCCTAGAGCTGCCGATCGCGAACAACAGCAAAAGTGCACCTGGAAAGCTAGAATCTAGAACAAAAAATAAAATTAATTTCCTTATATATCAATATATCACGTGGGGTTTACATATGAGTGGTAGCTAACTCCAACTATGAAGACCATACTGGATTGATTAGGCGGATTCTCAACAAGTGCATTCAGTAAATTTATTAAAACAACTAGAATTAAAGTCAATGGCTACCTAACAGAAACTAACATATCTGAGATAAAATATTGATAAATTGCGTAATGTTATATAATTATAGCGTGTTAATTATAGCGTGTGTAAGTGGCGAATGTTAAGAGGCTCCTCGGAAAAGTATGTATCATGTGTATTGAAATCTTGTAAAGGCCTGTGTCATATTACGATGAACATCCCATTTAAATATGTAATCGTGAGGGATGCAAGGTCACCACAAAGAGAAAGAAAGTACACTTATCTTTCAAAAGAAAGAATATCTTTTTCTATCAATAAGTTCCACTGGTCGTACGACTGTAAATTCGAAGTGATTCACAGAGAAAATAACAAATTAAAACGAATAAGAGTCATTAATAAAAAAACTTATGAGAAGTGAACTAATTAATCCCTTTTAACTGTTAGATGCATCACTTCCGCCCTTTTTAGTTGAAAGGTAATTTTATTTAACGCAGGAGTAATTGTGGTTATCACTCTTTATCTAATAACATAGAGGGCGCTGAAGCATCTGAAAGATTGTGACGCATTAATATCTCTCGCAGAAAAAAAATCATTCGACATTCCATGTTTCGATGTGCTATGTATGCATTGTGTTGCGGGTTTTCCCGCAAAGTACATTTATTAAATATAAAAAAATCATCAATATTTAGTAACTGTTCCGATTTCAGCTAATACTAAGCCAATATCTGATTACAAATAACGTAATGAACCACTTTTATTATTGTATTTTGTGGCAACATTTGTCTTTCGTCTCGTCATAATTGTAAATATGTATGTATTAACAGTGCTAAACTTTATTCATATTGCTTGGTTTAATCGTAAGATACAGATACTTGGCGTGTAATCACAGCAATAAGCTGAATAAAGTTACATAGTTTTAGACATTCTTCGTCACAAAGCAATAGTTCCATTAAGAGTTAGGAGTGGCTGTGTAAATGTCTAATATACTTATTTTTGCCATTTTCATGGATTTCTATTTTGTATATTTTCTAAGATTTTGTGTTCAGTATACATATGTTAATCGAATGCATATTACTTTTAAATTACAGATGTTTCAGAGGTGAGGGTATCGAATGCTTAAATAAGTTCTTTATTATATTTTTATTGATATTTGACGTTGATACAAATTATTGAATTTATTTTATCTTTAAATTGATCATTTGTTAACTGAAGGCAGTATTTCTTACAAGAGTGAATAATTTTACCATTTAAGGATCAAACATTTATTCGAATATTTGAAAAAGATTCTTTTTTCAAACCAATACAACTGACCAATAAAGCAAAGAAGAATCTTCACACTTTTACCACATAATATTCATATGTATTTATATTAATTCTCATATTAGCAAATAATTTTCCAGACATTGTAAAAATTATTAAAGGAATATAAATTAACTTTTTTAAAATTACCAAAATCAATGTATGGATGCGAGTAAGATTCTAAAGTACAACACTGATTAAAATTTATGAATGAAATATTATGTGTTAGGCTAACATTCAGTTTCGATATTACACATAATTTTTTTTAAAAATTCGGAGAAAAGAAATGTATTTAATACAATTATTTGGAAAATTATATAAATTTTAAGAATAATTATCTCTATCTGAAACTCGTATAATTTGCTTACCATTAAAAATGGATGTATAAGTCATAAAGAAACTCATTTTAAACGTGTGCATGAAATTTCTAACTAATATGATTAATATTTTCTGTGAAATACTATACGCAAGCAAAATTTTTATTTTTGAGAAAAATAAAGTTAAAGTTGAAAATTAACAAAAAAAAAAAAAAAAAAAAAAAAAAAAGGTTAAACGAGAGTTACTTTTTTTTCAACAACTCTAGACGTTTCAATGGTATCGTTAAACGTTTGACGTCAAAATATTCTGAAAAGACAAGGCTCTAACATATTGTTTTGAAAAAGTCAAAAATTTTGACGTTTAATAGTTATGAGTCTTTTTAATATCATATATCTTATGTTAAAACGTGTTGTGAAAGCTCATCTTATTATATGAACATTAATATTAGTTTAGTCAAAATGGATGGGAGAGAATTTGAATGAAGATACCGAATGTAAAAGTGTTATTTCGATGCATAAATTAAATTAGCTTTTACCTGCATTAAATTTGTATAGAATACTTGAAATAATGAGCTTATGTTTATTTTACTTGGAATGTATAATGAACTTTATTATTGAGAATTCACCACAACAAGGGAGGATCGTGTTCGTTTATGTTCTCAAAGACGATGAATTTTGAGTCTCAGGGTTAAAATTCAAAGGCTAATTACCCTAATTCCTATCAGATGGAAGCAAACAGAATGATTTAGCATTGTAATTGGGCATCTCTATGGTAATTTCCGCTCACTCATGGAACAGTGTCAAGTAAGGAAAGTAATTACTTCCGAAGTGAAAATCGAAATTAATATTGTGTAGAATTTGCTATTTGATCTACTTGATTACGATCTGAAAGATTAGGGCTTTCTGAGGACTTATGAGTTATCAAAATGGATTCAGACCCAATAAAGGAATTCTTGAATAAAATTAATACCAATTTTGTAGAGAAATATTTGATAAATACTCGAATCTCTATTCATAAAACTTATGAACTTATCAAAATATGAACAGTGGCTAATTTATCCTAAACTGAATTTTAGTTAAAGCGACAATTTATTGTTTTATTCTATACGAGACATCTACCAAATTTTAAGTAATATTTGTTAATGTGATCCTTTGTTTCCGCCTCAAAATGGGAATAATCTTAGGTAATATTTATTAATGTGGACAATAATTTTCCTCTCGAAACAGAACATCTAGTTATTCTTAGATAATATTTACTTATATGACCATTTACTTTCCTTCTCAAAACAATACATCCATTAATTTTTAGGTAATATTTATTAGTGTAATCCTTTATTTCCTCCTTTTCCGGACACTTTCCAATTTTCAGGTAATATTCCTTACGTGATTCTTTACGCTCCCCTTCAAAACGGATCACTTAATTTTTAGGTAATATTTATTAATGTAACCCTATATATATTTTCTTTATAATGGACGTCTACTAATTTTTAAATAACCGTATACGTATTCAAGAAAGCAGATATTTCTATAAAATTATTATTCATCTGGGAAATATCCTATACTTATAGAAAAAAATCGTGGTCAAATAGAATTAAGTTTTTGTAAAATATGTAAAAATCTCTAGAAATATCGCTAAATAAATATATATAAAATATCTGCTTAATTAATATTTTAAAATATCTGCAATAAATATATTCTATTTTTTCGTTTTCTTATCAATACTTTCAGTTTTTAAAATAATGATTATTTAAAAAAAAGATATCAAAAAAAAAAAAAAAAAAAAAAAAAAAAAAAGACCCAAACACCTCAGCATTAAAAACATTTTTAACTCTTCCACTTATTACTAATGAATAATTTTTAAACTCCTTTTTTGTAATTTTTCTGAAACTCAGTAGATCGCTGAAAAGACATTTAGAAGCAAATCACCCAACTTTACATAAAAAAAGTGTGGGGTATTTCAAAAGAAAATATAATGAGTTGAAAAATAGAGAATTGCTCTTATTGCTCAACAGGGTGGAACTCATACGATCGCAGAAAGCTTAATTAAACCATGTGTTAAAGATGTAGTTACTCTTATGAATGGTGGATAACATACTAAATTAATTGATAGTATACCCCTATCAGAAGTTACAATTTCAAGGTGTGTTAACAATATGTCTAATTTCTGTAAAAATGAGCTCATAAGACATTTGAAAGCTTCTGAACATGGATTTAATATTCAAATTGACTAAACTACAGATATAGATGGATTATGGATCTTGATCGTTATTGTGAGATATATGCTCTATAACAAATAAATAAATAAAAGACGCACCTAGAAGGAGTTGTCCGATGGAGACAAAAATTGGCGTTTCGGAAAATTATGTACAGAATAAAAAATGATTCAATTTCATAAAAATTGAATCACTTATTTTAAAGTTACATATTTACAAAATTACAAAGTTACGTATTACATATTTCTTGCCAAATTTGCTCCAATTATCGGGCTGGTCATCAACTTTCCCTGGTAGATGCAGTCGCCTTCCCTTATATCCCGGACATGCTTGATCGGAGAGAGATCTGGCTAACCAAAGAAGTGTTTGACAAGCTGTAAAACAGTTTATAGCAACACGTGGCGTGGCATTATCTTGCGGGAAAATAAGAACAGGGCACTGCAAAAGGAACGGTAGCAAAACAGGTTTCAGAATGTCGTCGTAGACGTACCGCTGTGCTGTAAGTGTGCCTCGAATAACGACCAAAGGAGTTCGAATATCAAAGGAAATGGCACCCCAGGCCATAACTCCCGGTTGAGGGCCTGTCTGTCGTACAATAGTGAAATCAGGATCGGCACGTTGGCCTGTGCGTCTCCACTCACATCTTCGATAATTGTCAGGTCACAGTTGGAGGCAGGAATCGTGGCTAAGCACTATACGTTCCCAGTCAGCATCATTCCAACCTGATCGAGCCAAGAACTACTGTAATCTGGCTCGACAGTGTGCAGGCGTGAGTGGCAGGTGGTGTAGTGCGAGCGTAGATTTCACTCTATCAGTCATTGGTTAATGGTCATGGTGGACACTCGTGAGCGGGTCGCCCGTCAGATGATTGATAACGATGAATCAGGTGCTGTGACAGCTGATCTGACAATCACTCTGTCCCCCCGATCTGCTGTGGCCGTAGGTCAACCGCTACCCTCAAGATCCTGAAATCTGCCATTGTCCACTCATTCTTGCTAGCATCTTCTAATTGCCAAATCGGTTCGACCCATGTGACAAGCGATTCTCTGATTTGCCCATACCTGCCTCTTTCAACCCAATGGTACAACCTCGTTCAAACTCTGACAGTTGCTCGAAATGAGCTCGAACCCTGCGACGAGGCACTTTTTAGTTGTTGAAAGCTACCCTAAATTGCAATGCAACAGTAAATTTGACCATCAGATTGAGAATCGCTTCTTATAACACACCTGCTCAGTGCACAGTTCTGATGCGCTGTAGCTCACGCTATTCATTCATTGGATACCAAATTTTAATCATTTGCAGTTTTGGTCCAAATGTCTTTGCATATGAAATTTCAATATAATCCGGCAACTCCTAATAGGGGTGTCTTTTTTTTTCTTGTAGAGTGTATACACATGTAACGGCTGCTCAAGAAGATATGCTAATTTGCAAAAGTCTACCAACTAGAGCTACTGCAGAAGAATTTTTTAGTATTGTAAATCAATATTTAAAAAAGCACGATATATCTTAGGATTTGTATCGATGGATAGTACGTACCGATATATCAAAGGCGATACTTGGAAAATTAAATGGCGTAGTTGCACGCATGAAACAAGAAATGCTATCATGAGAAATACGCATTGTTGTCTTCGTTGACAAACTCTTGCATTAAGTTAAATACCAGAAGAGCTTAAAAACTACTTAAAGATTATGTTAAAATTAAAAATTTTATCAAATCAAGACCATTGAATTCAATACTTTAAAATTTACTGTGGGAAAATATGAGAAGTGTTCATAAAACACTACTATTGCACACGAACGTTGTTAACAAGATGAAATAAGAATTTTCTTATCTGAACACGCACCTCTCCATTAGCTCAGAAATTAAATGATGAAGTTTGGATTCAGAAAGCTGTGTACCTAGCAGATATTTTTATTATTTCAATGAGCTTAACACATCGCCGCAAGGAACAACTATCATTATATTCGAGGTATAAAGTAAAAATTACGCCAGTCTTTAAAATTGAAATTTTGGTCAGATTGTATTTTTAAAGGTAATATTGAATGCTTTCATAATTTGCATAACATTTTAGAAGGTGGTAACGTTAATCTAGATAGAAACATGAAAATTACTTTGGGCTAACATTTATCAGATCTGCAAAAGACATTTCTTGAATATTTTCTTGTTCAGAGAGAGAAATTATCTTAGATCAAAAATCGTTTTCAAGACTGTGACACATCCAAAACTGCCAATAAAGGAAAGAGAACAACAAATTGATATATCGACCGACACTCAACTGAAACTGAAATTTTGTCAAGTTGACATTAGTAATTTTTGGATTGACATCAGAAAGGAATGTCCTGAAATTGCTTGAAGAGCTGAGAAACATCTAGTGTCATTTGCTTCAACCTATGTATGCGAAGACTTTCTCTCTGTTTACTGCGACATAAAAAAAATACAGAAATATACTTGATGCTGAAGATAACATTAAGTATCAGATTTCAACAATTATTCCAGATTTAAAAGTTTTTTGTAATGAAAAACAATCACATCCGAGTCATTAAAAAATTATTTTTTATTAATTTGTTATAATTTAAAATATTGTTGTATTGTTAGAATATATTTTAGGGGGAAAAATCTCATTAGCTATCATTCATTATCTTATTAAGTTGTTTGTATTGAGATAAAATAAAAATGCAATAATGATTTTGAAAACTTGAGTAGGATTAAGCCTTTGATATCATATTTTTTTCTACTCTTTGATCAAGGGGCTCCATCTCGAAAACGATACGCTCAAAGGGTTCCACAAAGTGTAAAAGGTTGAATACCTCTGATCTATAGAATAGATTTCTTTATGCACATTTATTGTTGATTTCAAATACAAATGAAATTCTTTGCCAGATTTCATAAACTTTTTTCTGCGATTGTTAAAACATCTTTGTGAACCATAACTTGGAAAAAAAATTTCACTCATTTACAACTTAATCATAAGAGAAATTACCTTTTTTTACGAATGCTTTAGTGGTATTTTTAGAAATTGTTGTTGTCAGTTGCTTTTTTACTCAAAGCGCATTTATAAATTTTGACATTTTTCATTAAGACCATTAATAGGAAGTGCTTGGAATTAAATCAAATTTATTTCTTGAAGCTCTCACATAATATGTAAGTTCAGTGAATGAGATCTTGGGTTACGCATTATAAAAAATTCTATCACTCCACTGTAACTATTGCAAAACGAGCGAATCAACAAGTCATTAGTTTTAAGTTGTCAATTTGGGCAGCATAATGTAACGAAGGAACATTCCTTTTCATTTTATTGCTACGACAATTTGGTTACATAAATGGGGCTTTTCTAAGATCTTCAATACTCTATGAAAAATTAATTAGACTTGAAGATTCTTATTGGAGGAATTATCAACTTGATAATAGAAACCTCAAAACCCAGGATGATTTTGTTCAGAGGATCTTAGCTCCTAGAGAAATCTTTGATTGTCAGTATGGAATATAATTACTAACAAAACCTAAAAATCTTATGGATCTGTTTAGCTTTGAGACAAGCTTGAATTTGACTCAGCTTGTATCAAAAATGGATGTTGCTCTAGATGTATTAAATTACATTGCTTTAGAGACTATAGAGACTAAATAACCTGAAATTGAGTGAGGGTTGTG
Source organism: Nephila pilipes (assembly GCA_019974015.1). Classification (NCBI taxonomy): domain Eukaryota; kingdom Metazoa; phylum Arthropoda; class Arachnida; order Araneae; family Nephilidae; genus Nephila; species Nephila pilipes. The sequence continues at coordinate 42,539 of BMAW01124838.1, read as the reverse complement.
AGGGTTGATGGTTCACAGTTTTCAAAACATCAGATTTTTGGAGCCGGTGTTTACTCAAAACTATTTTCCTTCTATGAACCTTTTGGAAAGTACAGTTCTACATTTGATGGAGAAGTGGATGCAATCTTCATTGCATTTAAACAGCTGACTTGCCATTTGTGTAAAATTAAAAATGTAGTACTATGTCAGATTCATGAGCTGCCATTCAATCCATCAGTTCCATTCTGGCTCCACAATCAAAAGAAATTTCCCGGAATCAACAGCTGTTAATTTTGTTGAGGTCTCTCAAAAGCATATTTTTTTTTTTGCAGTGGATCCCTGACCATTGCAATTAATATGGTAATGAACTGGCAGACTTCCTTGACAAAAAGGGTGCTATGGTGATCCACTGTACAAAATGAGAAATCTCTTTTCTCAGCGCTAACTTATTTATCAAACTAATCATGCTGTCGACGTACCGGGATGAGCTCTTATCTAAAATAAAACCCAAATAGGGAAGAAATAATTGTTTTTTTATGTATACCTGACAAACCTAGACGGGAGGCAGGGGCTGCTTTTCGTTTATTCACTGGGCATGATTTCCTTGCTGACCATCTGCATTCCATTGGCATTCTTACCGAGGCTGCCTGCCCCCTGTGTGACAAAAGAAATGAGCCTATGGACAAATACCATTTGCGTACCTGTGGCGCTCTCCACGGAGAAACGGAATCATCGAGATTTGGGGTGATAGCCTCCGGTTATCTAAAGAACTCTAGCCATTGTAAATAAAACAAATAGTGCTTCTCTTTGAAAAATGATCTATTTTATTCGACACCCACTGTAATATATGATGCCTGTTGGTGTGAGAAATTTGTGATGCCCCTTCCTCTTTGTCAGGAAAGGTATTGCCAGATTAATATAATCAGAGAGAAGATAGCTGTGAATTGTAAGTAAATGTTGCCATTTTTTCTGGATTTGGTCTTTACTGAGTCTTGTAAGAAAAAGGCATGACACTCAAACTCAGAAAATTTCACGAATGGAATATTAGTTTTCATGACGGGTGATGCGATACGGTATAGTAGAAAAAATTAATTACAACTACGCATACGCGGAAAATAGAACCTTAACATTAGAAAGAGTTGAGCTAGATAAACGAAATTAAGAAGCTTTGTCTGCATTCCTGAGAAATGTCTGTTAAATGTTCACGCTAGACTTATAAGTAGCACTAGCTGTGCTTCTATAAACATGCGAAACACGTTTACTTAAAAAAAAGATGTATGGTTTGAAAGCGTTATTTATCTTCGAATTGGATGTGTTGCCAGCTAGATATGAGTCTAGAATACCTATATGGAGATGAAGATAGCAGATTACTGAGTTTGAACAAGGCAGTGTGATAGGGCTACCACAAGGTGGTTTTCAGCTTAGAAAAAATGCAGAAATATTTAGCAGAGATGTATCCATTGTATTGTACATGATTGTTGAACGATTATTAATATACCATCATTTCACATTTGAAACAGTTCATGTCGACCATACTTAAACCTGTGACATTAAAACTTAAACAGTTATATTACCTAGACAAATCTTTGCCTAAATTTCCTTTTTCTTAACTAATTTCTTCTTGGTGCTAAGATTGCATTTTCTATCAGTACACTATTTCGTGAAAATTGACAGAACTCTTAAGACACTTGGCATATTTATCTGAAACCTATTGCTTATTTTCTCTTATGATGTTACTCTTTAAACTCGTGATTTTTTAGAGACAGAAAACAAAACTTCTGATATTTTCTTTTCAAGTTTTTTTCTTACTTGAATAATTCTTACACAAACTTATGATAATTCTATTTATAATTTTAAGGAAAAATGAAGTTAAAAAATTTTGAGAAAGGATTCAATGTAAAATAATTTTATTCAAATTCATACGTACCTTTTATATATTGGTACTACTATAGGTCATATATCGTTGATTGTTTGTTTATCTTACAAACTTCTGTACTTTATCATATTGAAACGATTAATTTAATAACTAAACATAAATTGAATGGAAATATGCATTATAAATTCTTAAAAGATGAATGGAATAAGCTAAAAAAATATTGAGACCTTTCAGAAGCAGATGGTAATGATGAGCCTTTTGAGAAGTCAACTAAGAAATGCCCTCGTCATTCAGTAGCGGTCATCATTGTCACTTGAAGCACTAAATTTAACTTTTAACGCATAATGAGTTAATGTTCTAAATGCAAGCAGTTTTCTTCAAGTAAACTTATTTCGGTTTGTAATACTTCATTATAATTTATGCATACGATTATGAAAGACTATTCAATTAATTATTAGATTATTTGTTTTGAAAAACATACGTATTTGATGTCTTTCTATTTTAAACTCTTTATCTTTAGAATTATTATAAGATATTTTTGTGTCGCCGCTTTTCCCTGTATATTTATATTCTTGTTCAGTATTCTCTTTTCTTAACTAGAATTTCGTGTTCATAATTCAGATAAAATCAGATGTTTTTATACGTACGTTTAAATTAACTGATTGAAAACAGGAGAGGAAGATTATTATTATTTTATTACTGTTATTCACCCCACTGATTAAATTTTGTGCAATTCAATGAACTTTAACTTGAGAAAGAGTTTAAATGTTATATTCGTTACAAATATATATGTTTTAAGATTACAAATTATTCCAATTCTGTTATATTCGTGATACTTTGATTTTAGTAAAATAGAATCAGCGGTTTTTATATGCAAGTTCAAATCGACTGTAAAAAAGAGAAGGTGATTAGTATATTGATAAGAAACTCGCTGACACCAATAGTGCTGAGGTACGACTCTCGTCTCTAGACGGAGAGTTTCTGGGTTCAAAACCCAGTGACGGAATAATCTAAATTTTGAGCTATAGACTTGTTAAACAGTTTTCTATTTTTATTATAATTTCTACAACGTTCTAGAACATTCTTTGTTTTCAGAGCAGTGTTCTGTATAGTGAGTGGTTTTATTGACGTCGCAGTGGAAGTAATACGAGGGTTATTGACAGAATTTCCAAGGGGACCGAGCTCATCCTAAGGGCTTAGGGTTGCAAACCCCCCGGGTGACAAACATCCTCGCACTCAGCATTCATTGGGAGAAAGAATTTTTTTACAATATTAAAGGGTAAGAAATAACCGTACACGTGAGAGATAAGAACAAATACCAATGCGTAATTTTGAAATACAAAGAAAATAAAAGCTAACAATGTGTTTACAAAGTGTTATATCAAAATTGTAATACTTCCAATTTTTTCAATTTTTCTGTCTTTAATATACTCACAGTCAGTCTGTCGGTGACAGCATTGGTGAGGGCTATTAGCGACGGACCTCGTATCTTAAACAATGGTCAAGTCACAAGCATAACACCTGAGATGGAACCTTCCTCTCCTAATTTCCACACCACGCAAACGGGAATAGTTTGAGACTGGAAAGATTTTACGTGGATCAATCTCGTCTACACAGTGGTCATTTGTGGCATGGAGGTTCGAAGACACAATTCGATAAAAATCTCCGATTCGAGTCCATGATCATGACGATTAGGCTACCGTTGCCTTAGCAGTGTTCTAGAATTTTCCATTGTGATGTATAAAGGCAAATATTCTTTGTCTGATAGAGTTCGCAGCCATGTGTAGATGCTTTCAGTTTGTTAATAATCCACGTTATTCGGATCTCTATAATGTCTTCAATTATACCTGTTCCAAAATCTACGCAATCCTATCATACATGTTATGTTAAGCAAACTGAATTTATTCTGTGTTTAAATGCATTGAAACTTCAGATAGTAACGAAAGTATTTGAATGTTTCATTAGCTATATGGGTAATGTTTTTAAGATAATTAATTCCAATCTCTGTTATATTCGTGATACCTTTTATATGTTTGATTTGAAACAATCCAATAGATAATTTATCAACATTTTGATATTAAGTCCCTAAAGCTGTAGCTGTTATAAAAGGAATTTCCATAGTTGTATATATTTAAAATTTTATATAATATGCATCGCTATTCAGAAAAATTGAATGATTCATAAAAAAAGTATAATTTCTTAATTTTGTAACACCGTAATTAGCACTATCTTCCATGTAGTATTAAACGGTAGGCAGATGGCGCCACATGTTCTTTTTTTGGTTAGAAGCACAAACACGAGATGCGCGGAAAGGCGAGTGACTTCGTTAGCAGAATGATGGATTGATGCTCGTGAACATGTGTTATGTATATGTTTTTGTATCCTGTCTTGTGTTGTGGAACGTGTCAAGTATTAAATAATATTTGTTCCAGAAACCATCCCGGCTGTTCATTATTTTGTCCTAAAATAAAACCAACATTGGATGGATACAACTTTTAAATGTTCAATTTTAAAAATATTTTCATATTCTAAATGCAAAATGGTTTAGTTTATGTGTTTAGTTATATAAAAAAATGTTTTTCAGAACTTCTATTAATTGCAATATTTTCTGCATATTAAGATTTCAAATATAAATAAGTAACTTTAAACGGACACAAATAAGAATTTAAACTAAATTTTAAATTTAATTGTGTAGCTGGAATGTTTCTGATGTTCCTATTAAAAGTTTTGAATTTAACTAACATTTTATTTCCTCTGAAAGTATTATAAATACGAATATATTATAAGGAATCTTAAGTACTGTTGAAATAAATTATGGACAATGTTCTTCAGAAAGCCTTTTCTTGAAATAAAGTAGAGAAAAACAGGATTGAAAAAGAAGCACAAAAAGAAAAAATTAAATTTATTCCATTGAAATGTAGTTCGAAACACAGATCATCATAAACAATTCACACTTATGTAACTATAGTACAAATAAAACATTTTTATAGAGAGACATCATATGATTAATTATACAGACGGTTCTACAATATGTAATATAGACAATACTTACTACACTGAAAAATACACGAAATACTTATGTTACATGAAAAGATATCTGAATAAATGAAATAACAGCTTGAAGATTTTAATCAAATATTTTTCGTTTCATTGTTCTCTGTATATTGTTTCATAATATTAATCAAATATAAGAAAAATATTCACAAAAATGAATTTTGTACAGTGAACTTGTACGAACATGAAACCTGAATTGCGTATTTAAACGTTAATAGCATGGCAAGATGACAAATGTATATAACATTGTAAAATATTTGAGTTGTGGATAATCCAACATTTTCGTATGATGCCTTCAATAGAATATATACCTTTCTTCGTGTTATAGGATATGTTTTCATCAGTACTTTGAGAATAATGTAAGAATTTGTATAAATATTTTCATTCACAGTTGAATATTTTTGAATAATTTTTTTTCTATAAAAAAAAAACAGGTTTCGTTTATCAAAAAGTTTCAATTACCGCAATAATTAAGAAAAAGAAAACTAAAAACTACATAATTACATAACGCTATTAAATATAATCTTTAAATCAAGGAGAAAACGGGTAGATTTTATCAGTCAAAATATTCTATGTATTTGTATTCTCAGATATATTTCAGAATAAACATATTTTATTACATAAAATGATATTTAATTCCAATAAACATCTGGATTTACTGCACTAGTTCCTTTAAAAGTAGCAAATTACTTTCTAATACATATATTTAAGAAATTGTATGCGTAATTCGTTATGAATTTAAAGAAATATTTGTTATAAATAACAATATGCTTTCGCATAATACATTGCAATGCTATTTGTTCTTAAAGTCATAAATACATAAGAATTCTTAGAAGATTTTGTATTTGTGTTTGATTTAACGTACCGTTTATAGAAATTTAGATTGTTTTATCACATAATAGAGATGATAATAAATGTTTAAAATATATTTGGATTGATAAGAAAGCTTTGGTATTTTTGTCTTAATAATCTAATAAAAATATATGTTTGCCTCATTCTTATGTAATTTTCTTTTTCGTATATATATATCACCTTATAAATATTATATTTCATATCGGAAAATTTATTTCTGTTACTTTTAATGCGAATTTTAATATTTCGAATGATTTTATTTATTTTTAGCGAAATTTAACTTAAATAAAACACTTAAATAGTTCTGGGTGTCAATATATCTTATAGCGAAATAAATTTTTTAGAAAAACTGCAAATCATACTATGAAATAAGTTAGAGAGATAAACTAAACATCCTTTGAAGAAATGTTTAGTAAATCTAAAAGTTTTTATAAGTTTAAGTATAACATTTGCAATTTAAAATATTAAAATATTGTTATATATCGAATTTAAGAAGCATTTCTTTCATGATGTAGCACTATGTTATACACATGTTTATTATTTAAACTATTAAACTCTATTAGTGTTAACTAAATTTTTAATTTGAAGATATAAAGATTTAAGATGAAATTAATAAAATGTGTTTAAAACGGATGTGAGTTTTAAGTGTACCAGAACATGGGAGGAATAGTAAAATAAATAATATAAGATTTCTTGTTTTTTGTGAAATTATAATTTTAAGAAACATAAGAAGAGCTGAGATTTTTTATGTACTTAATAATGAGAAATTAATCATTCTATAAAATTATAAAAGTAATATTTTAGTCAAAAAGTTATTTTTGTTCTTCTTAGTTGAATATAAATGCCTTTCTTTAGACATATTTTTTATTAAGGTACCCTTTTTTTTAAAAAAAAGTATTCTTTAAATGTACAAAATATTTTAGTTTTCTTGTATCCAAAAGAGTAATAAGCCAACTTTTTTTTTAAAGATATCACAGCATAACTTTTAATGAAAAAAATTGTAGAACTTTGTAATTTTTGAAAATGTAATTTTTTTTCCTTTTTCTATTCAAATTTATTTTTTCTAAAAATTTAAGTATTATTTTCAGATAAAACCTTTTTGGTTTATTATACATATATGTATACTTTATAGAAATATAGAAAGGCGAAGCATTTATTTCAATAGTTTTTTAAAAATTGGACCTAAATTCAATTATGTTTTTGAGCCTTTTCCAAATTCAACAAGTTCGTAAAAAACAACTTTTTCACTAAAAAGGTACTTATATAATTCTACAGAATGATAAAAATAGTATAAGGCATCCAAAAAATCTAAGTTCCACTAATAATTCGAAAAGACACGTGTTCGAAAAACTAAAAATCTTATTTATGGCACTTTACTAATGTTCGCATGTCGTGGTAATAACCTTAATTGTAAAATTCTTCTTAACCATAAGCCAATATAAGAAGCAAACTACCTAACAACACACGAATCAAATAGAGTACACTATAGAACGTTGAGGAGCCAAAGCTAGTAATTACTAAATAATATTAAGCTTCAATAGACACTTTCGAAAATCAGACATCTAAAAACCTTTCTAACACATGAAAGTTTAAAAACAAGCAACGGAGTTTGTGCAACACTTATGTATAGGCGATAAAGAATGCAGTTCTTTAAACCAGCGCCACGTCTTCGAAGGCATTTGCTTCGGTTACAGAAGTGGCTAGATCGAGATGTCTGTCGCCACTTTTCGTTCTATAGTGCAGTCCATGGTGGTTGGTCTGAGTAGTCTCCGCCATCGAAGAGACCTGGGTCGTAGAGACCGGGTGCATCATGATACTGGACTGTGCCCTGCCTCGTAAGTCGTGTCGTAAACGGTATCTTTGGTATGTACGCTTGAGAAGATACAGGACCTGAAGAAAAGCTGTAATTAGAGATTTGCTGGAAGAAGAAGAATATTTTATACCAATGAACATATAAGAATTACTTAGTAAGGTTTGTTTAATAATAATACTGTTATTAAGAAATATTGAACTTTCTAGTCTTCCCAGCTGAAGAGCTGTTAAAAAAGAAAAGAGCGCTGTGCAGATGTGGGGAGTACATTATCTCAAGTAATATAGTATAGGTAGAGGTGACCTTGGTGGCAAACTTGGTGATGTATTGGTAATCATACTTGGTGATAAAACTAAACCCCTACTAGGTGATACGAGAATCTTCTAAGACTTTTAGAACATTCTTTGGAAAGCATTTCTTATCACCATCATGTGTATCGCTTGTATGCAAGAAAATGTTAATGTGAGATTGTGATTAAGTGACTTTAATTGCAGTGTTGAGTGATTCTGGAAATTTCGAATTTGTGCTATTTTTTAACCTGATGTGTGTATTAATCGTTCTTGTTAAAATGAAATGTTGTGTATTTGTTAGATATTCTAAAAATGAATATGGATTTTCTTGGAATGAACCTGTTTGATTTTGTGGAACTTTTTTGCATTCGAAAGACGATTAACCACGTAACAGTATTGACTTAATAGGTGAAATTTACACTTTATGTGATAGACAACACATATAAAAACTCAGCCTCATAGCACTGATAACTATTTTACTCATGAGTAAACCAATCATTCATCCGTCTCCTATAAGTTCTAGTTACTAATTACTTTTAAGGCAAAGTTCGCTTGGGCTCTTGAATTGAAAATTTAATGCCTTCTTTCTTCTCCGTAGTATTTGAATAATGAATTGAGGCTATCAATTCTAATTTTAAGACTAGATATATTGCACCAGTTTCTTTGCATCATCTAAGCAGGTTTTGGAAAATGGTGGGTCGGGGTAGCTCTGCCTTTGCAGAATAACATAATTTTCATAAAGATGTGGAATTTTTTGCGATATTTTCAATTTTTTGAATGATTTAAGTCTGACCTTAAAAGGAAACATTGTTACTATTTTTAAAGTGAAAGGGAAGGTTGTAGCTGCTACGAAGAAACTCAATTTGTTGTCCCGCTGTGCACAAGCTGATGATTACCAAGCTTGTGAGATTATCAAAATTACAAAAATGAGATTGCAGCTGCTATCAAGGAATATTTGCTAGGACTGCAGAGTTAAAGAATATATTCCCTAAATAAACAGCGACAAATAATAGATAAGGTGTATATTTACATTTAACACAGAATCCGAGACAGAACAGTAGGATTTAGATGTTAAATATATAGTTAAACTGTACGTGTGACAAGTCGCTCAAAGATATAGCGACATAATAGCGGTGATAAATATTTGGTTATCATGACATAAAGGAAACCCAGTTTTAATAAAAAAAAAAGCTGGAGTGAAAATCTTTATCTTACAATTAGCGTCTCATCTTTAAATCAGTGTGTCTCGAACATTTTTTACCTGTGACATGGTTACTTTTAAGATAATTTTTCATTACTCATTTAAAACGGATTGCATATTTTGAGATTAGTAGGTAAAATAAAGCATTATTTAGATATCAGTATAATTTTATGACGCTTTTTGTCATAATCTATAAGCATGAAGCCTAATTTTTAATGTTGGTTTTCCTAATATAAATGCAAAAACAAAATGGAAATAGAACAGGATCAGAAAATTAAGCTATCGTCTTTTCCTCTAAATGTGAAGATTTTATTTAGCAAGAAACTGCTATACGCTTCAGTTTATATGATCTTATTAAAATTTATTTTTTGCAAATCATTAATTGTAATAATTTCATACGAACCGTTATTTAAGTACAAGAAAATTATATTGAAATCTAAACAATGCTTTATTTTACCTACTTATCTCAAAATATATAATACGTTTTATAGGAGTAACGAAAAATTATCTTAAAAATAGCCATGTCATAGGTAAAAAGAAGTTACAGACACACTGATTTAAAGATGAGATGCCAAACGCAAGAAAAATATTTCACTCCAGCATCACAAACCATTTGATTAAAGATAAAAGTTTTGAGCTACAGAATTTTTTTTATGATCCAGTGAAGTGATAGTTTCAGGAGATGTAAGGCTTCGGACGGAACTGTATCTGTAATCTATGGTAATATTTGTAGAGAATATGTAGTGTGATGTCTTAAACATGATTTAAAATGGTCATATTATTTTGCTATTGATCACATTATACCACGCCAAACTTATGGCAAGGATGTGGAGATTGGGTGCCACTTCAGGTTTCGACATCGTCTTCTGACCGTAATTCAAATCCAGGATGTGTATTGGTTTCGATTAGCAAAACTTTATGATAGGTAGTTGGCAACACCTCAAAATAATTGTTTTGAGATTTGAAGAAAATTTTAAGTGGAAGGCAAGAGAGGTAGCCTTTGCTGCTCTAGATCCTTCACACCAATCAATCAATCAAAAGGCAAGAGAGGAGAACGATGGGATTTTTTTGTTGTTGTTTCTAATGTGGAAAGAAATGTAATTTTCGTTCTTGTTCATTTGTGTATATATTTACTTTGGTCAATGTCTGTCGAAAATAAAAAGAGATGTCCAGAATAAAACGTCATCTTCCTTTGTATGATGTCAGTATTATAATGCGATGGGTATAGAATCAGTATTACTATATTTGGCAAAATTCTTCGAGCAATTATCAGTAGTTGAACTGTAAATATTGGCTATCAGCATATGTTAATTAACATACTATATCTAAAAATTATTCATTCCATTTAATCTTGATATGTATTTCCTTTAGGTTAATTATTTTATTTTTTTGAAATATATAATAATATATATATTTCATATTTATTTCTTGAAGTTTGATCAATTAACTAGTCCTAGTTGGGTATCGGTGCCTCTTAGTGATCGGTAACTTTTAGGTGGGATAACGACTTTAATGTGGTGATTTAGTTTATGGTAACCCTAGCTTTTCATTAGTAATGTCTTCATGACGTCATTGCTTACGTAGCGCTACTTAGGAGACCTTTCTTCAGTCGCCAAGTTTTCACCACAATCTCCAAGTGGCACATGATTCCGGTCTTAACCCAATTAACATTTTATTGGGCACTTCTTTTCTTATAACGATTTCTTAAATCTTTTTAGTATTGAGATTGATTTAAGAAGAGAAATTCATTCAGTTTGTTAAATAAAATAAATCTGATTTTCAAGTAATTTTTTCTGGAGTGGGGGTTATGTATACCCCCGCCATTTGGGTTCTATTCAAAGATAGACATTTTATTATTTTTTTATGTTACACTGTATGCTATTTACAAAACATAATTTGTAAATACTACAGTCTGAAAAAAGGAATTGAAAATTAGATGTATTTTATATTTATAGATGATGATGAAAAATTCAGAATTTAAACGCATTATTTCTCAACAAATTTCAAAATACTGTGAACAACACATATTTACCACTACAAAACTTTCAAAACATATCTGTGACAGTATATAGTATAGTGTCTTTTTCCTGTTCGTTTTTGTTTTTATCACAACACATCTTATTCTCTTTTCTTATTTGGTGGTTAGAATGAGTAGACTGTCCAATAAATGCACGAACTTAAGTTATAACTATTTTATTAAACACAATTTTATATAAAAAAATTTTTATTCCCTTTAAAACATTCTCTTTTAGAAGCACTGCATTTGTATAATTTATGTTCCCATTTTCGAACCAATCCTGGAGTTGTAGAGGCTCTCTTAAAAAATGCGACACAGAAGATAAGACGCCTTAATAGCTAACCAGAGGGAAAATCCCTTGTGGTTTTGTTGATAAAAACAATTCAAAACAGATTGGCATGTTTTCTTCGGATTTAAAGATTGAAGGTTTGAAACTCTGCTGAACTCAAGGTAACTGTCCTCCTACACCATAAAGCAGAAAACATTACCTACCGAAAATTTTCTAGGAATTTGGCTCTGCAGATCCTCGTCGTTTCTGGTTTTATTGTTTCAACATAATATTACTGGTGCCCTCATAAGATAATTTTACATTTAGGAAACACATGAGTTTGTCATGCAAAGCTATATCTTTTGAATTGGGTGGATGATCATATAAGGTGATAGAATTTCTGGCAAGATACTTACAAACAGACCCTGCAGAAGGTGAAGGAGCATTGTCGTGTTGTAGAAGCTTTCTTTCACCATGATTCAAATTTAACCGCTTTAAATGCACACGATACTTCAACCGTCTGAGGACCTTCACGTTGAAGGTAACCCTCACTATTTGCACTCCGGGGTCAAAGTCATGGTGCGCAACTATTTGGATGTCAATGTTATCCTCACAACGTAAGTCAAAGGTGTCCTTAATCTCGAATCCTCCTTTCAATCTTTCAGGCTCTCACTTATTCCACTGAAAGAGCCGTTTTTTCAGAGCATAATTTCCCCGTACAGCTTCATGAATTTCTCGAGAACTTTTTCCAAGTCTTACCAAATACATGGTGTTCTGTCTTTGTTCAGTAATCATATCGGCTTCCATCAACATCGGTGGCCGTGGTAACCTAGTGGTCGTTGACACGAATTTGCTGTCGGCATTATTTCCGTCGAGATATGGGTTGCAACCTGATGCCATTAATGAGCCGCCATGTATCTGGGCTGATGCTCATTAAATCTGGTTGAGGTTCCAAGTCCTTCTATTGGCGTGGAGCGGTAGTTGAAGTGAGAGTTCAGGTGTCTGACCTCAACGTTTTACCGAGGTTCAAAATTCCGAAGTCCGTCCGTAATAGTGCTTGTGTTGCTTCTCAGTGTAATATCAATAAATAAATTCAATCCATCCACCATAGTCTACAACAGGACCTATAAGCACATACGTAAACAGAGCCAATCACAACTCAAAGACGGTTTCTTTCTCGGCCGTCGGAGTAGTACTGTCTTATGATTGAAATAAAATAAACACGCCTCTCAGTGGTCGTTACTATTCATAGAAGCATGACCACCAGATTGGATTAGTTTGTGCATTTATTGGGCAGACTATGTACTTATTATTTGTTTTTAGAAAGGGTGAAGTTACCCCTTATTATGGATCAGAAATATTTATATTTAATAAATAATTATAAAAGCATCCGAATTTCGTGATGTTCATCTAAAGGTATAATAACAATGAAGCCACACAGAAAAGATCATGCATGTAAGGTTGTACGGGAATGATTGAACCAAAACAAATTATCCACGGTGTATCATGCAGAAATAAATTAAATTGGGAACCTACTTTCTACAGGTCGTGTTGGTCACGGTTCGTCCTGATAGAAGAAAGGGAAAAAAAGCAGGTGGATCGCCGCTTGCTGGACACCGCCGGGAGTTGGCGATTTGTCCTGAATTTCTCATTCGATCGCCATAACAAGGTCAGAATCTGTTGAGAGATTGCGATGCTGTGCATAACTATAGGCTAAAAACTTATTTAACATGCAGCGATTAACAAAAACACATCAAGCACAAGACAATGGACACTTAAAGTAAAAAAATGCATGCGAATCTTGTAGAAGGGAGGATACATAATGGAAGGGAAAGGATACGAATATAATAATAAATTTGAAATTCTTGAGGCTTTTACAAGTCCAATATAGTGAAGAAGAATTTTTTTTTATTTCGATTACATTGTACGTTGAATTGTACAAAATGAGCATTTACACATGTATACAAATAGAACACACAATTACATCTATATTTAAAATATAAATTAAATATTTTACTTTCAGATTTTGATGTTAAGAATATTGTACATAATAATTCTAAATTACTTCTAGAAAGAGTAGATAAATTAGAATATATTTTAATTGATTTTTTTTAAATTTGTGGCACTAATATGTTGACTTGATGAACATGGAAAATAAAAAGAAAATATAAAGAAACACCCCGCAGATATGGAAATTTATATATTCGTTAGAAAGTTGTTCGTAGATTCTTCGGGAATGGAAATAAATATAAGATACATTAAAAATGACAGATGATAATAATAGTCAGTTATCAATTTCCGAATTCATAAGATATACAAGAGAGCTTGAAAGGTAATTTTTCAAATATCACTTGAATATTTCGAATGTCCATGGACAATGTATATTTATGTTTCCATGCTTGAATGGATTTGGAAAGTCTGAACACAATTATCGATCGCCTTTAGTAAGTTTATTCCAAGAAGAAGGAATTTTTAAAATCGACTTTTCATTAACTTCGAAACATGTAACATTATTACATACAACCAAAATGTGCTAAAAACATTTACGAAAATCAATATTTCGTAATACCAATTACAAAGTAACAGCACACTTTCAGAAAAGAACGATTTCATGAAACATTCTATTCTGTGCGCAAGTAAATTATATTGTTACTTGCAAATTTTACTACAATAAAATGCATAAAAAGTATGTTCAAGACAATAACGTATTTTATAAAACTATGTTTGATGAACAAGAAATCAATAACCAACTCATTGTAATCTTCTTATATGAATTGGGCTCTAAAAATACATATATTAAATTTGCTCATTTTTTTAACCTTTAAATTTTACAAAAATCCTATTAAATTTCGTACAGTAATGGTTTTTAAACACATGTAACTATTTAAGAAAAATTACAAGCACTTGAACCTTTCGTATTATACGATAACATTAATAAACTAAGTAATACAGCTATAATTAAGAATTGTAAAGATGGTTTTGAAAAAGAAAAACAAAACAGTTTGCTATATATTTAATTTTAATTTTAAAGATGGCTGTAATATTACTGGTAATGAAAATATGATAAAAGTGCTTCTACAAATGTTTAATCGATATAATTTAAATAAATATTAACATTTGAAAATTTAATCCTCTCATTAGTCTAGTATTAGAAAGAAATTATATTTCTTTTATCGGAAAAATATGAACTGGATAAAGGGTTACCCCAAGAAGGACGAGTTAATAATTTAACTACTTTTGTTTTCATTTGTACGAAAAAAAAAACAATATCATTAACAGAAATTTTTATTTATGCCTTTTGCATAGATGATCTAATAATCTTTGGCAAAAATTTTGATTCTATGCCTAATATAACTTTGGATCCAAACTATTTAAATTTAATTCTGACAGATGACAACAATAATAAAATTGATTTCTGGATGATGAAGAACAAATAAAAGAATTTATATTATAAAATAATATTTATGATAAAAGAGATAATGTTAATTTCCGTGTTATCAAGGTTCCAGTTTAAACAATAAATTCATTTATCTATTTACAAAGATATTGGTTTAAATAATTTACGTCGTAATAATTATTTAATTACCCAAGAGTTTGAGAAAATAAAAACATTGAAAAATTCTTGAATTATTGTCACGATTACCCAATTAGATTATTAAATCCCCTCTACACCAATTGAATTAGAAGTGCTGGGAAGTAATTGAAATTCTATAATTTTTTTTTTCTGAATTACAATAATTTAATTTTTCTTTTCTTGTAAATAGATGGAAATATCACCGAACTATTAGCATTACCTATAGTTCAGTGATATTTCTGAACAGTAAACTATTAGCATTAGCTATTACTATAGCATAATTTTTATTATTCTGTTTTACTTTAAAAATGAAGCACTTAATAGTTGCTTTTATAACTTTTTGTACAATTCAATAATGATATTATTATCTTTGTTCTAAATTAAATTAATTTTCAGTTTTAATGTTTTTCGGTTCATGAAATACAGTAAATTCCTGATTTTTTTATATGTTTTATCATTTATTATTAGAAGGTGTATTCGTATTTATTTTTTTGTTACTGCGGAGATATCCAGGATTTCTTTCTGCATAAAGCTGGAGTGAAGATGCATCGAATAAATTAGTTAACCCTGCAATTCAGTCTAAGCCTGCAACAGCTGCTTTAATTACTGTGGTGTCTATTTTTGATTTTCTTCGACTTAAACTATTTTTAGTTCATTTGCAGTCACTGAATTCAAATACATTTTTTTTAATGGCTGTGATTTTTCTTTTATGGCTTAATTTAATTTTGTATGATAGGTCATTCATACTCTGCATCATTAATGAAATCTTCGTTAAGTCATAGTTATATATAATAAAATATTGAGAACATCTCTCTTCAGTATATACTACCGATTTAATGATCTTTCGAATAATATGTATCAAAAATTCAATGAATGATATATTCGTTTCCCTCATTCACATTTTATTTAAAATAACTAGACAGTATAAATGGTAAAAATTACTTTTTGAAAGCTTATATATTACTCTAAATATAGAATACTTGAAAATAAATATGTAATAGTACTGTTAACTCTTTTGCCGTTAGTTAAATATTTAATCTGAAAAACAACTTAAAGGAAATAGATTATTCTCAAAAATATCTGGGCTTTCAATATAATCCAGGAACAAAATCCCAAGGCTGAAAATTGAATCTTGCAAAATTTTCGCTGGAAGTGTTTGTTTCTACTTATCTGATTTTGTCGAAATGTTTTTCTTAGTATACCCCAGTTTACTTTCTAAAAGGCTTAGAAAATTTTCTGGAGAAGTAATTTCTTTTCGTTCGAATGCTTGTCAAATTGGATAAAATGGGAGACATGAATAAATTTATCAGTTTTATCCATAATATGGTAAATATTTTATAAACTTACTGAATAAAATTTAATTTTCTTACAATATAGATAAATAATTCTGAATTTTGATTTAAATGCAAAGAACAGCATTGAAAATGTTCTGTATTATTCATATGCAAAATATGGTATACTATTTTAAATTTGAACTGATAACTAAAAAGAGTTGTTTCGTTATATATAATCCTAGCATTGATATTACTTCAAATATGAGTTAAAATATTTTTGTTGTTTTTGGTACTTATATTTTGGGCGGGTAATTACTTAGACTATACCCATGTTCCACAAGAAGCGAAGCGATCAATTTTTGATTTTCTTGTATATGATTTTTCAAAGCTTCTTTGCCCGAGAGATGACCTGAAAGTAAGAGTACTCAATTTCTTAAAATTCGGAACGCAATATATATTTTTGAAAAATTTATAAATTCTTATACGAATATGAAGCATCATTTTCCCATGTAATCATCTTCCAATACGATGCATTTTGTGAGGCAAGAAATGAACCTGTGAGAGGGTTGTTTAAGGATATCTCAAACTAATGAGTTGAAGAGTTGTTTTCTGGAGTTGGCTGAATGGGTGCGCATATTGTCTTATAATAAGCACACTCTCTTCGATCACATGCTGCTTCTTTTGTTCTAAATCGCTCTATGTAATTAATTTAATTTGGTTTTCTCAGAGTCATTGGTTATTAATTACTTCAGTTAAAGTGAAACTTCAACTAGAGGGATCACTTTACGATCCAGAAGAAAGATGCTATTAATTTACAAGTCGAAGCAACGGTTTTGAATTTTTTTCTGCAACTTTAAATTTGTAGTCGCGGTAGCCTAGTGATTCACGGTTGAAAGTTGGTTGGCGTTGTTTCCATCGAGTGATATGTTCAAGTTCTAATGCCATTAAAGAAGGTCATATAGTGGGGTTGATACATGTTCACTCTGTCGAAGCTCCAAGTCCTCTCGTTGGCGTGGTATGGAAGTTTGAAGAAGGAGATGTTAGTTCAGATCGGGGGTCTGTGAGAGTTGTAGTCGATGATGTCCCAACCGAATGAGTCTAGGAATTGATTTGTGGTGTTGACTGTATAGGGACTGTATTGTTATACACTTCTTTCACATTCCCTTTGTTTTGTTCTGTATCATCCACCTTAAATTCTTAGGGTTTCCCAGTACCTCTCGACGTTACTTTCCTTCCCCTGACGGAAGAATTAATGACTACTTTTACCATTTCAAGAGAAAAATAATTAAATTATCCCAAAAGATAGATATTATAATTTTTCGGGCCGATACACAACTTTTTGAAATTTTTTCATCCAACTTAACACTCATGGCACCACTTGTGTGCACTAGTACGGTTCGTGGTACAATTCCCTTAAAAAACTTCTATTTCATTAAAAATCTGGAACGATGTATTTCTGTTCGGGGGAACAAAACGGATTACGCTCCTTAACTCCCTACTAGTGGAATTCCAAATCAAGATCTTTATTTTAACACGGCACTACAAAATGAGTTTTCAACCATCGGCGAAACACGAGCATGCATGTAGCGACTTCCTTCTACATCAGCGCCACTGATTAAAAGGCCTTACTCAACCAGCCCGAGGAGATATCTTTTCGGCTTGGTTGGTAGGCCCGTCGCCTTAGGATCCCTTGGACCAGGGTTCGAATCTGCGCTACCGTTTCGCGACCGCCACATGCATTCTATTGCCAAGAATTAAATCTTGACCTTGGAGCAATCAGATTTGTTAAAAAAGAAAATATTTTAGTACTATTAG
This sequence comes from Nephila pilipes, assembly GCA_019974015.1. NCBI lineage: Eukaryota > Metazoa > Arthropoda > Arachnida > Araneae > Nephilidae > Nephila > Nephila pilipes. The sequence goes on along the minus strand of BMAW01124838.1, from coordinate 24,529 downwards.
CTCAGTGCTCTTACTTTCTGAATACCCCTTATAGCTCCTAATATACAAAATATTTCTTGAATGTATAATTCATAGACAAAGAAAATTTTTTAAAAATATTTCCCCCTAATGTATCTACTGCAAAATCCAGCCAAAGCATACAGTAACTTTCTAGATATTTTAACATAGGTTGACTTTCAATGACTCCAACCAGGCTTTGTGAAAAAAGGATTTGTGTTTCAAAGATTTTTGTAAGATACCCATGAAGAATTAATAACAGATGCAGCAAAATCTTTGAATGCTAAAATGATCAGTTAGGAGTCTTTCTTAGTCATCGAATGGGCTGTTTTATTACCTTGTTCTCACAAACCATGAGCTGAGAATATAATCAACCTTCTTCAAACATGATTGAAACACTTCGCGCAAAGAGCAAGTACGGATGACAATCTAAACTCAAGTATAACAAATGATACGCACTCAGTTGTTGCATTTATGCTCTACCATTTTCATCATAAACAGGAATACAACGTTATTTGAAAATTAAATTCCGGAATATAATAAGTTTTGTATCCGACTGAGGGCATTAATTGGCCAATGAGGCGTCGAGTCTCTGGGACTAAGATATGCATCATAACAGAAAGTTCCGTTACTCTGTGGGTCTGCATAGGGATCAAAGCAGAATATGCGACTTGACGGAAACAACGTCATCAGTAAGCTCGCGTCTAACACTATTTTCGGATATACCGCGGCATACTCTAAAAAGAACTTACTTTCCGAATATAAAATCCTTATATAATGGCAAAATAATTACTTAAGTTTTTTTTTATTTTAAAATCATATTCAAAGATACTTATTTCGTGTTAAATAATGTGATGAGAATAATTTAATAAAATCGTCATTCATCTGTTTATTGGATATTTTACCTAATAACTATAAGACCAATTCAAGAAAATATACTACGGGATTTGTTCATTTTACACAAAAATGAAATTCGCTTTTTTCTCGTCATGAAAATGCCTTCCAGAAAACTTGCTTGGAGAGAATAAATTCCTTTATAATTTAAGAGAAAACTTGTCAAATTTTAAATAATTTTATAGCTATGTTTAAGTATGGATGGTATATTTTAATGTTTTTATTTTAAGTTTAAAAAGATCAATGTGAGTGAATTGATGTTTTAGTCAATAATAATTGTCCACTAAATTTTTATTTTGTACAACTAAGTAACATCTGATAGTTATAATGAATTTTAATGTATCGTTTTGTTGTTTCGTGCAATTCGTGTTTATTTTAAAATAATCAAGCGTTCGACTATTTAAAAATTCCGTTTTCTTAAAGATGATAATTTGAACTGAATAGCACGAGTACCTTTTATAGTCTTAAAAAGGAACATAGTTTGAACTGAAGAAGATTTCAGAAAAGTTGAATACTTCATTAAATGTAGAGATGGAGAGTACAAAATAAGAAAAAAAATATTTGTCCAATATTTCTACTTTACATTTAATATTAACCAACAGACGAAGCTAAAAATGTATACTTCCTAAAACTATATTCTGCAATCCGTTTCACACTATCGATATTTTTCCATAATTTTATTTTTAGAACACTTACTTCTCCATTCATGTAGCAAAATATGAGAGACACCAATAGACCCTGAAATTATAAAAACAGAATAAAATTAGTGTGTTTAACACAAGGAGAACAGTCAAAATTTAACAAGATATTTCTTTTGAAAATTGAAAGAAAAAAGTATTCTGAGGGTAAAGAAAGGTCTTAATGCTGAAAAAACATCTACTGCTAAAAAAAAA
>BMAW01124838.1:0-22735 GCA_019974015.1 Nephila pilipes | reverse complement strand
TGAGTATTATATCTATCCATATTTGAAATATATATATTACATCATATATATTATACTACATCTATTTATATTTGAAATATATATATTACATCATATATATTATACTATATCTATTTATATTTAAAATACATATATTACATCATATATATATTATACCATATCTATTTATATTTGAAATATATATATTACATCATGTATATTATACTATATCTATTTATATTTGAAATATATATTACATCATATATAACACATCGATCAATAACTCCAAAGACTAACCCAGAGATGGCGCTCGTAGTAAACCAGTAACCAGGTCCTTCTAGAGCACTAACCTTTGCTTGAAACGTGTCAAAATTTTAAGTCGATCGGACCAGGAAAAAGGTTTTTTGAAGTGAAGTGAAAAAGGTTTTTTCCAAGTGGGTGCCGCGATTGCTTTCGATGGAACAAAAACAGCAACGAGTCAATGATTCAGAAAGCTGTTTATCGCTATTTACTCGCAACAAAAAAGATTTCTTGCGAAAAAAAAAAAAAAGATTTGGAAAAGCGTTGGAACGATTGCATCACCCTAAAAGGTGATTAACAAAAGGTGTTATGTTGATGAATAAAAAAAAAATTTTGCAAAAAAAAATGTTGTTTTCAATTTTAGACTCGGGAGTTATTGATCGATGTGTTATTATACTATATCTATTTATATTTGAAATATATATTTGAATATTATATCTATTCTACAGTGAAAATATCTTGATCAAATATTGTATAAACTACAATAGACAAACTTCGACCAGACAACTTTGGGTCCCAACTCCTATAGATTTCACTGACGCGCAAGTAACTTCCGCTTCCTATATTTCTATATACCTGAAATCTTTATCCGGGGATTTTATACGACTTGATTATATCTATTCACTACATTTCAACAATTTACCTAATTGTGTAACACTGCTTCATTTGGTTGGAAAGGAGCTGTAAGTTTCATTATAGTGTGAGATGTTAGTAAAGGAAAGTTTGTAAATAGCCGATATGTATGTTAAAGTATATTTAACAAATTTATTTAAACTATACGTATTTTTATGCATTAATTAATTTGGGGAATAATTTTAACATAAATAGAAATATATGCTAAAATAAATACATTAAATATGTGTTAAATATATTAAACATAATTCACTGTTCTATAACAATTTTAACTTCATTTTAGAGAATCTTACTGTGTTATTATCAATATTTTAAGTACTTCATCTTATTTTATAAATAGATATTTGTTATTATTCCCACTCAAAATATTCACTCTTTCTTTCAGCTACAAATTGTTATTTTGTAGCGATTGAACTCGTACCCGTTCAGCCAATCACATATTCCGTTTGTGGATTTCATTTATTGCGGAAGAGATGAGATAATGAGAGCTCACTATGTATTTGTATTCTCACCCGTCTAGATAAACTCTTTGAGCAGGAAGCTAACAGCTCTCAATCTCGCCAAATTACTGGTGGCCATGACAGTTTTCAATAAGCTTTTGCAAAGCAAACATTCGTTTGTGTGCTTTATAATTAGAATGCACGTATCATCGACCTTCATCGTTTGATTTAATTACCACTGAATTCCCGTTTGTTTTGAAATTATGTAGAATGTTTGGAATAAATGTCTTGATGTATTAAGGGAAAGGGAACCACATATTTTTCGAAATCTTATGATGGTAATTTATTTAAGAAATTGGAATATAAGGTAAGTTAAAATGTCAATTATATCGAGGAATGATTACAAAAAATTACAACACGACAGCAAGTAAATAATTCATGTTAACCCTCCATCACTATCGTCCGAATCCAGTTCGGACATTTGTTCACAACTCAACTAAGTTCGGGGGAAAGAGAAACTGTAAAGGTTTCAATAAAGTATAAGCCAGACTGAGTTCGTTTTCTTTTGTCGAATAGAAATTTAATATATATTTCATTCCTTTCACAATGGATAACTGTATTTGTCTTTCAGGAGAAAAATTACATTAGTCATTTAATGGCGCGCCAAAAAAGGGGGTGTTTCGAATAGATAGTAAGAATTTTTTATTGCTCGTTGTCATTTATCGCAAATTTTATTCGAAAAAAGACTTTTTTGCAATTTCTGAATCAGCTGTCATTGAAAAATGCAATTTAGGTTCTTCAAGCTGTAAAAAGTGTGATGTGTACTTTTGGGCAGTAACATGTTTTGAAATATATATATATATATATGTGTGTGTGTGTATATATATAACACTTCGATCAATAACTCCAAAGACTAACCCAGAGATGGCGCTCGTAGTAAACCAGTAACCAGGTCTTTGTAGAGTACTAACCTTTGCTTGAATCGTGTCAAAATTTTAAGTCGATCGGACCAGGAAAAAGGTTTTTTGATGTGAAGTGAAAAAGGTTTTTTGATGTGAAGTGAAAAAGGTTTTTTCCAAGTGGGTGCCGCGATTGCTTTCGATGGAACAAAAACAGCAACGAGTCGATGATTCAGAAAGCTGTTTATCGCTATTTATTATCGTAAAAAAGATCTATTGCAAAAAAAAAAAAAAAGATTTGGACAAGCGTTGGAACGATTGTATCACCCTAAAAGGGGATTAACAAAAGGTGTTATGTTGATGAATAAAAAAAAAATTGCAAAAAAAATGTTGTTTTCAATTTTAGACTCGGGAGTTATTGATCGATGTGTTATTAAAATTTTTGAAAAATCCATACATTCAAACTCCTATTGTTGGATTAAGTGTAACTTTAATTTACCATACTTATCTTCAAAATTATCATACCATTTGATTTATTTGTTGTAACTAATTAAAATATTTTGAGTAAAATGTAATTTTTCAATTATTTTTTTCCCATGTATATTAAAACATCAAAAATTAGCCTTATTATTAATACAATGTGGAAAATTAAGCCAGAAGCATTTTCATCCTTAATTAATGCTCTTTTCTAAATTATATGCCATAATTAAGGGGTTAATTCTCATCATAAATAAATAAATATAATTAACATTAATTTTCAAAATTAGCTAATAATCTCAATATAGAAAAATAATTTTAACCATCATGTTATAACATGTTAAAAAAGTTTATCTTGTAGAGAAATATCCTGGTTATTAAGGACTTTATATTACTAAGAATAATTTGTTTCTGAATATATATGTCTTTGAACACATAAAAGTTTCAAGCGTATAGCAAGTTCACGTTATTAAGTGTTTTGGTTTATACAAGTATTTAAAAATATAAAAATATATATAAGGGATATACAGTGAAAAAAGAAGCATAAGCAATAGATTACATTGGGAACAAAATATCTTTGAATGTATTGAAACCTATAATAATTACAACCAATTATTAAAGGTTTAGATCAGGAACCTTTCTTACGATATGTCCTTTTTAAGTAATTTCTGCAAATGATTTCATCTCTTAGGCATAGGTAAATGTAATATATTCCGATCTTATGAATTAAGAATTAAATCATTAGAACTTATTCATGATGATTGAGTCAAATTTAAGATTTTTCGTTGTTACTTACTCGTATTACTAATAAACTAGCAATTCGTTTAGGAAGCAGGAAATTCTTGCATTTTAATGCAGAATTATATTCGTTTCGTGATACCATTGGAATGTTAGATATGTGTACAAAAGCTATCCGTTATTTTATGTGAAATGTTACACATCTGTTTCAATATGCATTTTTCCATAGCATAAGGTTATTCAAAATGATTTATCCGATTTCAGAATTCCTTATTATCATAAATAAACAACACAGAATAAGTAATACATAAATGCAAAACTAAAATGAGGAATTTTTTTTACAAGCGTTCGATATGACTTCCTTTAGTTACAAGTATAATGTCAATGTAATTTCTGTCAAACACTTTATAAAATATCTGTGGTAATTGGATGTACAGCAGCAAAAACCCATCTTTTAAGTTCACATACATTTGTAGGACATGGTGGTGTATGCACTTTGTGACGCCCGCTCGACCCGGGCGTCCTCTTGTGCCATCGCTAGATTCAATTATTAAACACTACGACACAAATAATTACAAAACCACCAAAACAACTTTCACAATTTATTAGTATATATTTACTATAACAGAAAAGATTGCGCTCTCTCGGGTAAGCTTTCTAATACCTTAATTCAACCCACCAGTAGTAATCTAACAGACTCTTACCAACAGTCCTTCCTTGACTGCAACTCAGATTCTGGAACAACTGTTGAAACCACTAGACAAAACCTTTATACAGTAATCCTTACTCGAACCCTCTACTATGGACTTTAATTCCTCCTTTCTTTTATGTGACACTTCAGCTTCACCTCATCTCACCTCACCTCACCTACAGCGTCTCTCTCAGATCCTCCTTCAGATACTCTACTCCTTCCGACGGAGTTTATATATTTCCAAAACTAATAACTTCACTTCATTCCTAACTGCTTTACATACTAACTTTATGTATCACGTTTCATTTTTGGTTGGGCAAAGGTTGTTTAGCGAAAGCAATCAATTTCAATTGAAAGTCCCCAAGGTTAGTGAAAAGAAACCGCGAATAGCCCAATGTCACAACTTTATCATTTGTTATCCTCCAAAAGAAGAAATCGCATGGGGCCTTTTCAGGTGACTTCGGTGGGTAACGTCAAGTCATTTCATCTTCTGCGATCGATCCAACCTTGAGATAGCTCCGTGAAAGCTTCTAAAACAGCTTTCGTGAAACAGTTTTACGAACGCACAATAAACTATTGTTCACAATATAAAGCTTCCTCAGTTTTCCTTTGTATTCATGTATTACTTATTATTCTTTTTTGAATATGGAATTTGGAATCAAATGAATCATTTAGAATAACTCTTGATTAAGAATGACATATAACAGAGTATCACACATGAAAATAATCTATTGTACCACTGACCTAATAGCCTGTTTAGTAATAAATCGATCTCTCGATTGTTAGATATATAGAAAAGGAAGAGGGATAGTGTGACCATTAGTTATATTCTATTTTATTTTCTATACATTTAGAAACCATTACATGTATTTTGTGATACCTGATTGGCTAACAAAGGAAAACACTTTTATGGGTTAATATATGGAAAAGGAGATTAATTATACACATACATGCTGATATATCAAAGCAAACACTTTTACGGGCTACCAATAGAAGTGGCGAAATATTGTAAATACATATATAAGGAATTTTCATTTCAGTTTCCCCATTAGGTAGTAAAATATGCTGATAACGCAAAACGTACCATTTGGAAATGGAATAATGTTCAAAATAAATAGAATATATGGTAATGGATATAATGATTGTGTAAATAGGAAGATGCTTATCATGAAATTCTATATGGTTCCTAGAATTCAAGCTTTTCAGGTAATTCTAACGGAATCACAAGGGTTAATACAGAATTTTAAAAGGGTTATTAGCAAGATAAACTGCTATTGCATTAACTATCACAAAATGAAAATTTTATTTAACTTTGCATTAAAACTACGGAATGAGCATCATAGACTTCCTTCACAGTCGAGTGAGGCAGACAAATTATGAAATAGTTCTAAATATTTGAAGCTTTTGCAGTACTCTGCTCAAAGCTTTGATAAATTTATTGCTGAGAATAGACTAATACGGAATGATTTATTAACATATAGCAACGTGTTATTGGTTTGAAAAAGTGGCGTCAACAAAAGCTGGTGGCCATCAAATAAAGGCTATAGTCGTTAGATTCGAAAGATTGATATTATAATACGTTAAGTTTACAATAATTACATTTAATTTGCTTCAGGTATACTTACATTGCTAATATATATTTATTTTAATATTTTACTGTCTTTTATTTTAATATGCGAACAGAATATTATGGTCTACTGTGCTAATTTATCGTTTGCTCTTATTTTAATATTTGATCATTTTTGTGATCAACAAAAGCAAAGTTTTTGTTCTTTGGAATTCTTTGATTGTGAAAATAAAAATGCAATAGGAATGCGAAGAAGATATTTCCTTTTCTTGATAGTTATTGCTCCTGTGGAGCCTGGAGCTCGGAAGTAAGCTTACTTCACGTTATATAATACTCATTTCGAATAATTCTACTTTTTCAGAACATAACAGAAAAAAAAGTTAACACATGCTATAATGATATTATCAAAGGCATTTTCAATTTCATAAATTTTATTTTATTTTCATTTTACGTCAGCAATTACTAAATTCTTAGTAAGATATATTTAATTTAATAGTTTATCTTTGGCTTTCATTTTTTTATGTGACCATAATTTTATTCTTTATTTAAAAAAAATATCGTTTGCTTCAATCTAATATTTGATTTAATAATTCGTTTTAATGGAAAAATCGCTTGATTTTATTATTGTTATCTGAAGTTTGAATTGTTGCAGAGAAGCCAGTTTACTTTTGTATGTTACTGGAGAAAGCCGGAGAATAAGTAGGAGGCAATTTAATTCAGACATTTCAAATTCAAGACAGAGATTTTTTTTTACAGGTAATTGTATTACCACGTATCTTTAAAGCTAACATAAAGCATTTTAGAATTCAAAATTTATATCCTGTATTATTATTATTACAGGCTCGAAATTTATATCCTGTATTAATAATAATACAGGATATAAATTTCGATCCCAACGATCCTGTATGGAATCGAAAACTAAGTTTGAAAGCCTTGCATGTGCGACTCTATGATGTCTTACCTTATTTTTAACAAAATTTAAGAGTTCCAAAGTTCTTTTGAAGGGAGACACAATTGGACTAAGCATTGAATATTTTATTTTATTTAGTTAAAAATGTATAAACTTTCAATTGAAAGGTATTACTAAGTAAGGCTGTGTTTGAAGTAAACAGAAAAGTAATTTAACTAGACTAAGGGGAAAAACTAAAACTAAGATTTCGCGAAGTTAGAAAATACCCAAAGTCTAGATTCGATGTACTCCAAGCTGAATCCACATCAGCTGCAAGAATAAGTGAAAATATTTTCACCATAGACAGAGGCACATTTCGCAATAACAATTACTTTTCTTTACAAAATCAATCTTTCTTCTTGATGTCGTTATATACTTCACTAGAAAATGTAGCTAACTTCTGTTCGTAGTATAAATTACTGGCAGAATTGAGCTTAGTATTGATGAAAGAATGGGAATAGATAGGACCAAATAGATAGAATAATTTAGTTCTAAATGAAATAAAAGAAAAAAAAAATAACGGCCAACCTAACAACGGTTCCAATGGAATTTCCATGACTCCAAAGTATTACGATACTAGAGAAACAATGATAAGAAACATTATAAATTGGTGGTTCAGAACGCAATCATGATTTAGAAGACGAACGAATAGAAAAATGATAATGGGTTGCAGTTTTATATTTTAATAACAGTTATACATTCGGTGGAAATGCCTAATAGATTGACGCTCATTTAGAATATCGAAAAGACGAAACATAGAAAGCGTTTTTGCGAATCTATACGAATAATGGGGCGTAACCTTTTCAGCTCAAAAGCGCCCATTATGGAATTAAATACAGAGCTGCTATACATGGTCGGAAAAATGCAATAATACTTTAAGAAGGATATTTTTACTTACGATTTAAGGTATAATTCATAACATAATTGAAATTACAATTATCTTATCAGTAATACTCTTAAAAGAGAGGATAAGAAGATTGAAAGTATCATTTTATATATCAAATGACAAAGTTTTTATAATATTTCAGAGAGAATTCCATTCAAAAGTAAAATAGTAGAACATAATTCATTCTCTGTTTCTCTAGGATTAAATTTACTGATTTTTATTTTATAAATAATGCTTAACCCCTATGTTATTTAAGTTAACGCTTATGATTTTTTTTAATAAAAAATTCTCATGAAATAACAACCAGCTTCATGAACAATATTTTTTTATGGATGTAATCAATTTTTCACATTAAAAAGAAGCATATGCTAAGTTTTTTCACAAAATTTATTTAATGAATTTCAAGTCTATTTGTGAAGTTTCAACAAGAGGTAACTTTTTTTTATTTTTAAAATAAATATATTTAATAAATCTTATATAAGAATTCAAGTTTTCAATCAGAAGTGTATTGAAATAAAAGTACAATTTTTTTAAAAAAATATCACAAACTTCTATAATAAGTCGAAGCATACTCTTCCCAGATACGATGTCAGTATATCCTTCAAATATTCAGTCAATCATCAGCGTTGGGTGCTAATATCAATAAATCAACGAGACACGTTGTGACGCTGCACTTCTTGTGCCATAACTCAATTAAATATAACTCACACAAAAAGTCAATAACCTACAAAAAGTGACACTAGACAAATCTAACACAACTATTTATTTGATAGCCTTGCAGTATAATGTCTGAGGGATATATGCTCTCCTGAATAACACCCTAAATAGATTCACCCATTCAACTAATACCGAATTAATAGTGTTTTACCAAAATTTCTAGTTGAGGTTGACTTGGTTTCCCAAATTCTTCGTGACTGTTATCGCCCGTAAGAACTCTTGATGTCGACTACCGCTTATAAAGCATATGCCCAGCGCTAGTCCCACTTGGCCTCTATCCTCAAAATTTCTCTTTGGTTATATACTCTCCTATCTAGCTCATTTCACTTTATTTTTACCTGTCTTTGATTAGAATAATAACGTTTCATTTTGGTTGGGAAAATTGTTTGTTTCTTACAATCAATCTCAATTAAAGTCCCCAAGGTTAGTGAAGAGAAAATCGTGAATAGAACAACGTCACAACGTAAGAAGACTTCCACGTGATTAAAAGTTTCAATTGAAAAGTCCCCGGCCTGACAAATAGATGGCGCTAATAGAATTAAATCCATGGTTCTTTAGTTAGCCCTAACCCTCAAAAGATGCGTGTATAAATTTCACAGCTGTCGGATCATTAGTTTGTGAATTATAGCATTTTGAGTGAAGCAACTTTTGTTATTGTGAAAAAAATGGATAAAAAGGAATTTTGCGTGTTGATAAAATATTGCTTTTTGAAGGGAAAAAATACAGTTGAAGCAAAAACTTGGCTTGATGCCGAATTTTCGGACACTGCCCCAGGAAAATCAACCATCAAGGATTCATATGCCAAGTTTAGACGTGGTGAAATGAGCACCGAAGACGGTGAACGCCCAAAAGAGGTTGTTACCGACGAAAACTTTAAAAAAATCCACAAAATGATTTTGAATGACCCTAAATTGAAATTGAATGAAATAGTAGACACTCTAAAGATATCAACTGAACGTGTACGTCATATCATTGACGAATATTTGGGTATGAGAAAGCTCTGTGCAAAGTGGGTGCCACGCGAGCTCACTTTTGACCAAAAACAACGACGAGTTGATGATTCGGAGCAGTGTTTGAAGATGATCAAGCGTAATAAACCCGAGTTTTTGCGTCGATATGTGACAATGGATGTAACATGGCTCCATCATTTCACACCGAAGTCCAATCGACAGTCATCCGAGTGGACTGCACACGATGAACCAGCGCCAAAACGTGGGAAAACGCAACAGTCGGCTGATGGCGTCTGTATTTTGGGATGCGCATGAAATAATTTTCATTGACTACCTTGAAAAAGGAAGGACCATCAACAGCGACTATTACATAGCGTTATTGGACCGTTTGAAGGACAAAATCGCCGAAAAACGGCCGCATTTGAAGAAAAAGAAAGTGCTGCTTCACCAAGACAATGCACCGTGTCACGAATCAGCGTAAACGATGGCAAAAATCCATGAATTGGGCTTCAAATTGCTTCCTCATCCACCGTATTCTCCAGATCTGGCCCCCAGCGACTATTTCCTGTTCTCAGATCTCAAAAGAATGCTCGCTGGGAAGAAATATTCGTCGAATGAAGAGGTGATCGCAGAAACTGAGGCCTATTTTGAAGCAAAGGACAAATCGTACTACAAAAATGGTATCGAAAAGTTGGAGGGTCACTATAATCAGTGTATCACCGTTGAAGGGAATTATTTTAAATAAAAAAAACAATTTTTGCCAAAAAAATATGTTTTACTATTGTAGGCCGGGGACTTTTCAATTGACCTGTTACACTGTAACCTTATTATTACTATCCCTAAATTAAATTATTTGGCTCTTTTATTCCTTGGTGCGATTATATCTATTAATTCCACTTCTAAAGTTTATTAATTTGCATCATCACATTTCATTTTGATGGGAAGAAGCTGGAAATTTAAATATAAAATCAAAAACCCCAGACGTTAGTTAAGAAAAGTTTCGTGAATAGCACATTTTACGAAATCTAATTAAATAATCAATAAGTTAAAAAGTCCAATTGAAGATATATTACAGCAGGACAACACGGCTTATTATTAACCTACATAGAATATGCAAGGTCGATATTTCTCTTTCATCCCTCATAACTCAGTTAATCCTAGATTACGTTCAAATAAAAAAGTCTTAGCTTGCCAAATTCCTCGTTTCGATTCAAGCACTTCATATTTGTAACAAGTTCCTTTACTACCATTATATCTTGGGACGTTGGGCTATTTGCGATTTTCTCTTCACTAACCACAGGGGCGTATATCAATCTGAATTGCCTAAAATTACAGGTTTTTCCCAACCAAAATGAAAAGGGATTTTGTAAATTTGATGAACATAGAAGATAACTGATTTGATAAAAAATAATATATAAAGGAAACAGAATTAATGGGAAATGAGGAGAGGTAGATAATAACGATTTGTTGCGAGAGAATCGTTATTGAGATTGAAATTCTTCTGTCAGTTTTGTAGAATGAAGCGAGTTCCGCTAAACATTATAAGCTGCGTATGAAAAGATGCAACAACTCTCTTCGCTGTTGAAGAGAGTTGTTGAATTAAGAACGAGTGTCTAGGTGTTAAAATATTTCTTATTCGAATCATACATTAGGATTGTGAGTTCGATTGGGACCTCAGAAAAAGCGACATTAGATATTCTACAGTGATAATAAATAAATTCTGTTTTGTTCTTGCGTATCTTCAATTGGAGTTAGTCTTTCTTACTAGATATATTTAATTAAAGTATAGCGCAATAGCCGAGTAATGAAAGGGAGTTATTACAAACAATTCAATTTATAAATATTGATTCTCTATTTTCCTTCTCTATCCTTTCAATTCCATTTGATTTATATATCTTTACAATTCAATTCATTGCATTTCTTAGTTTCATCTAATTTACCTAATCACATTTTATTTTCGTTGGTGAGCAGTTGTTATTTTATAGAATTCAAATTACCATAAAGTCCCCGAGGTTAGTGAAGAGAAAATCACGAATATCGATAAAATCAAAGTTTTTTCACGTCACAGTAAATAAAATTCGCTTTCTTAATTCTAAAAATCTACAGTTACTATCTTTAAAATTTACATTTTAAGCTAAAAAGAAATATAAAGAGTATCTAAAAGTAATCTCCAATTACATTTATAAAGAAAAACATCAGTATCTTTCGCCGGTCGTTTACCTCCTCCTCTAAAACGAGACTGAATCATTAACTGTTTTACCAATCACTTCCCCCCACAAACTGGAAAACAAATCCTGCGAAATCCCGTATCCGGATGCAGGCAATCCCGACATCTCCCGGGAAGTCAATTACATTAATGTAATTTGACCCGAAGACGTGACGGAATTAATCCGTCCTTTCGATTCAAACCCAACCTCAAGCACAACGCAATCACATTCTACGCGCTTTAATGAAACAATGTTAAATTTCTCAGAAAGAGAAGCCTTATTGTGAAATTGGGATTCCCAATGGAATCGGTTTTATTGGTCTTTCGATGCGAAATATTATGTTTCTATTTATATGTATATAATCTTACAGTGTATAGTTATACGCTGTATTTAATCAGACGCTACGTTTTATGAAAATGTTTTTTTTTTTTAAATTAACGCTCATTCTTAAATTATTTGATTCGAGAAAGAAATTTGTTTACAACAAATAAGAAAAACCAGACAATTTCGTTATAAAAATCAATTGTTGAATTAAATATTTGAATAGGACACAGCAATAAGCTTTTAAAGTAGACAATTATATCCTATTCCGGTATTAAAAATTAAATTTTAATAAAAAAATCTGATAAAGTATTAAATTAAATTTGTCTTAGCTATTTAAATACATTCTATATATAAAAAAAATGGCGTACCAAGAAGAAGTTGCCCGATTGTAATGAAATTTCGCATGCCTTTTATTTACTTACATTTGAACAGGACAGGCAAATGATTGAAATTTGGTGTCCATAGAGTGAACAACAGGAGCTACAGCGTATCGAAGCTATTCTCTATCTGATGGTCACATTTTCTGTTGCATTGCGATTTAGAGTATCTTTCAACGACCGAAAAAAATGCCTCCCCTCAGGATTCGAGCTCATTACGAGCGACTATCAGAGTTTGATAGAGGTCGTATAATTGAAAGAGGTGTTTACAGCGGTGTTTGTTTACAGTGGTGTTTGGTTCGATCAGGTTGGAATGGTGCTGAATGGGGTTTAGTTTAGTTTAGTTTTTTATTAACGTCGCACTAGAAGCAACACGAGGGCTATTGGCGACGGACCACGTAATTTTGAACCACGGTCAAGTGACGAGGACGACACCTGAGCTGGCACCCCCTCTCCTAACATCCACACCACGCCAACGGGAGGACTTTGGGCCCCGAACAGATTTAACGTGCATCAGCCCCGGCTACACGGCGGGTCTTTGGTGGCCAAGGATCGAACCCGCGACTGAACGAAAACCGCCAGCCGCTATCCACGACCTTGACCACTAGGCTACCGCGGCCCCGTGCTGAATGGGGATGTATGGTGTTATCGACGAATTCCGCTTACAACTGTGTCCTGACGATCATAGAAGAAGTGCCTGGAGACTCCCAGAGCAGCGGGTCGATCCTGCTTTATATTGCATGCCACACTGGCTCTAAACCAGAAGTTATGGTCTGGGGTCATTTCCCTTGTTAGCCGTGCCCCTTTGGTCGTCATTAGAGGAACACTTATAGCAAAGCGGTATTCTGAGACATATTTTGCTACCGTTTCTTTTGCAGTAACTTGACTTTATTTTTCAGAAAGGTAATGCCATACCACATACGGCACGTCTTGCTGTCTTACACCTTGTCAAACACTTCCATGGCCAGCTAAATCTCCAATCGAGCATGTCTTTGACAGAATGGGAAGGCAAATGCATCTACCAATGGATGTTGATGACTGAAAATTGGAGCAAGTTTGGCAAAAAATACCGCAGGAGACCACCATGGACCTTTATCACTCTATGCCACATCGTGTGGCAGCTTGCATTCAGGCTAGAGGTGGGTCAACACCTTATTGAGCTCGATATTTTGTAACTATGTGACTCTAAAATAAATCATTCATTTTTTCTGAAATTTTAATCATTTTCTATTCGGCACATAATTTTCCTTTCAGCCAATTTTTTCCATCGGACATCTCTTCTAGGTGTGTCGTTTTTTTTTTTTTTTGTTATAGAATGTGTTTTTTCATCCACTGGTCTCATATGTACACTCTGTACATAATATTCCTACCGGACAATTTTTGTCTCCATCGGACAACTGCTTTTGGGTTCGTCGCTTATTTTTTTCTTATAGAGTGTTTATCCAAATCAAACTGAATGTAATTATTAAAATTATAACTTATTATAATGTCATTCTTTTGAACATTAAACTACATATCTCTTCTTTCCTACCCCCGTCTTTTTATTCGTGTTATTTTCTCAAAGCAACAACATGGTAGTACTTGTTAAAAATTTGAAATTAACTTGGCTAATTTCCTTTTAACATATGCTAACGCTATTTTTCAACTGAAATTCTAGAAAAAGTAGAATTACTCAAAATGAATTCTATTTTGCCCAAGATAAGCGTACTTTTGTGTCCCAGATTCTTTAGAAACATTTATTATAAAGAAAATAAAGTACCTTCATCAATTTGCTAATAAAGTATAATTTTACAAACAAAACATTTTAAATTACAAAACATTTTTTCCAATGTTAAAAGCAAAAAGAATAAAAAACAAGCAATTCTGTAAAAAAATTCAGTTACAAAATAAAATATTATAAATAAGAGCAATAAATAAATTATTAAAGTGGACAATTATAATATGTTCGAATATTAAAATGAATGCAGACGGTAAAATATTAATCCATCCATCTATTCATACGTATATATATATATATATGTATCTGAGCAATGTAAATACACCAGGATCAAACATAATGTAACTACTATAATCATGTTTTACAACGTCTATCTTTTAGACCTAAAACTAAGGTATGTATTATTTTATTTCCTCACCTTTTTGTTGACGCCATTTTTACGACAAGCAACATGTTAGCAAATATTAAAAAAAGGTAAGCCAAATAATATTTTTATTAAAATTACATTTAAAAGACCCGCTGACTGCTTATCCCGTTATTTCCTCGTGGATCTAAAATTGAATTTTACTCGTAAAATTGATTTTTCTGAACACGTATTCTTATGGTTTCCGGCCATTTTGGTTTCGTGAAAGAAATGTTAATCCTTTAGAGTTTCTACTTTCCTCATCAAATTTAAACTACTCTATCCAATCGAATGTAATAAACTACATCTGAAGGAGCAACAAATAATAAAAGTTTCACAGGAATATTACATTTTTCCTCCAATTTCAGAAAATATTTAGAATTTTTTTTTTTCAAATTTGGAAACCTCACATGATTAAAATAGGGATAAAGATATTTTTAAGAATCGGAGAGAAAATGTAATTCTTCAAAATTATTTACTATTTATTTATTTGCTCAATTTTGTGCACATTTTTTGCATTCAAATTGATGAAATAGTCTAGGTTTGAGGAGGAAAGTAAAAATTCCGTAGAAGTAACATTACTAGCATGAAATTAAAATGGCCTGTAGATGGAGACTTATGTGATCTAAATCAATATTTAATGTATGTACCTACCCAAAAGTCACCGTTTTCGTGAATATTTTCGAAAGTTTATTGCTTTTTAAGAAAGCCTACATATTTAAGTTTTCAAAAATTGGTTTGCATTTCTTTCTCGGGTAGTTAGATATTGAATTAATGTAAGTATATAATTTTTCAAGAAACATTAAAATTTTTATTTGCATTTTCTGGAAAAAAAGCGATTTTAATTTTTTTCATTACGAAAAGTTTTGGCTTAATTTTTTCGAATGGTAAATACTTCGAATAGCTTAATAGTAATGATTATTAGGTTTTCTTTCCCTGGAAATTGTGTCCGGGTCGTTTGCGGCAAAATTATGTTTTCGGAATATTTTTAATTCTCCCCCAGCGTTGAAACAAAATCTCTGGGTAACGTATAGGTATATGAATAAATACTGGTTTTCGGACGTCACGTCGAACTTCCTTTTCATATTTTTAGCACATATTTTGGTTTAGTTTAATAGTTCATTTTTTAATACGGTCTTATACCGATCAAGAACAAATTACACCTATTTATGTTGTATAAAGCTTGGGCTGCATTCTGATTAATAGTTCTCCTGCGAATTAGTCTTTGTTTGCCGAATTCTAAATATGCATTCTGGTGATTGTCTGTTTAATGAGTTATCTTCTACTCACCTTGTATGTTTGGGTTATAACTTTTAAAGCTTTTTCCTCGCATTTTAAAATGCTCAGTTGAGCTGAAATTTTCTATACATGATTGTTTTGGAGGACAGTGCGATAATGTAATTATAATCAATAAAAGTTAATGGACTAAAACTAGTTAATTAAAGAATTAAGTTTTACTCCAAGTTTCTCACCAATTCTTCAAATCCGTCACCAAGCTGAAGGGGTCATTGATTAAACTCTCTTTTGTCAACTGGTGACATCTCTGTAAACCCTGCTTTTAATTTGTAAGAGAAGCATCAACTCCTGTTCGTAATATGGCTCCCCATCTTCAGGATAGGCTAGTGTTACTTAAAATTTAAGGAATAAAAAAATATGTTATGCAAATTGGGATATTTGAAAGAAACCCATTTTTAAAAAACTCGTTTTGTATCAGTGTTATTTTTTGGAAAAAAATGCTTTGCTATTCCCTAACTTTATTGCTCTGTTTCGTTAACTCATCTGTACATCTCCTTGGTATGTAGAAGTACTATAGCTGGAATATTAGTATCCAAATTGCAACTGAACAGATTAAGCCTTATTACTTTATTTAACTCTCTTTGTAATCAGGCAATATCGGACCAGAGCGTCACCCTATTACTGGAAAATGACGAATGCATATAACGCATTTAAATAGTAAAGGCTTTAAACTATTTTATAAAGGTTAGTACATTACCTACAAATAAAGTATCAAACACACGGAATAACTAAAACACTAAAATTTACTATTTTATATCGATCAAGCTTATATTATTCAATTGAATTAAAAGACTGAAATTAATTTTCTTTTTATAATTTTCTTCTATATAAATACCATATTACTGGCAATGTTGGAAAGATGAAGTATCGGAATATATAGGGGTGGTTCACGTATATGTGCAGATGATGAATGTTTCTCCCATCCCTTGTTTGGTGAGAACAGATCATGACCGCAGAGAATATTCCCTTTTCCTTCAATCAGTGGTCGGCAACCGATGAGTGTAGGTACCCAACCCAACGGCAGACGCGAGGAGTGTAACTCCTTTCGTGCGTGCCTTCTTTCCTCCATAGCGTGGGCGAAAAGTAGAAAAACATACTGGATATGGCGACATACAAGGTGGATGCGATTCAATGCAAGACTGGTGAAAAGACGCATCCCCAATCGCTATTCAGAACGATGAAAGGAGTGAATATCCTTTCCTTTCAGTGTAAATAAATCTGTAATATTCACAAATAAGCATCATTGAATTTAATTAATTAAATAAAAGACGCGCAGTAATTTTAAGGCGGTAAAGAGTCCCAGCATGTATTGAATGTACTACATTTCGATTCTGTATTGTAGTTGAGAATAAATCAGTTATTTGTAGAGAAGATGGAGATATTCCCTAACCCAAAAATTTAACTAATTTATAGAATAATTTGTTGTCTCTCAACTGATGACACATTCGTACTCATGTCAATAGAAAACAACTAGTATTGACTTAGCATCTCTATCATGATGCGATAAATATTTGCATGGATATCCATAATTCCCATTAAATAAATATTTAATTTAGTTGTAGTCAGTAAAGTTAAATATAAATACGTAGATTAAATATTTACATATAAATTCAAATCTATCATAATGAGACACGGTCTGTGTAAGTTTTTTTAAATTAACATTTTAATACAAATAATTATTAGAGCTGCTATATTTTATTTAACTTAAAAATTAAAGTAGTAACTCGTAATTGTTTTAAATATCATTAATATGGAACACATTTTAGAAAAACTTTCATCAGGTTATAAACATATAAATAATTAAATTTGCTTCAATGGATACGTTTTGAAAATCGTTTTTCTAAAATCTAATTCAGAAAGTTTCTGTAATTCAGAAATTATTTAATTAATTTCTTGGCGTGTAATATTACAGAAATAATTCAATCAAAAATTATCACATAGAATAAAATAAATCATATTTGAACTCATTTTTTAATATACAGATACTATTCATGTTGTCAAAATGAAATTAAATACAAATCAAATCCTCTCGATAAGACATTAAGAAATTCCTACCCATAGTTTCTGTTTTTAAAAATAAATAAAGGACGATAACAAATTAATATTCTTGAAAACTTTTGTAATGAATATATCATGTAAATTCCAATTTATCATAAACCCATTTAACCTGGGATACTTCTCAATTAATTAGTATTAGTTTTGAAATTAATTCCAGAATTAATCGTCTGCATTCTAAAAAAATCTCAGCATATGACATTTAATGAGAAAAATAGAAGCCATGCGTATTAGTAATTATTTAAATAATTTTATTCACTTTATCGCTTATTGAAAACGAATTATTAATAAAAATACCACTTTTAAAATTACAACTTGGGCTTATGAATATTTATTATAATACTTTAACTTCGATTTGAATAGTGATTATCAAATAAATATCTGAGAAAAGTATGCACGATTTATTTTTTTAGTTCTTAAAAAATTCGATATGAGCATTTCAACATTGCACTGAATTATCGAGTAATAAATAAATCTCCTATTGCAGAATATGATATACGGATGGGGATTAACAGTTTTAAAAATGAAAAGTTCTACGCAAAGTTTTACAAAGAACAGATTTAACCACCCAAGGTGTGCCTTTTTTTTATAATTATTATTAAATTACTCAATTAAGTATAAGAAATAAAATAAACGAAGAAATATTGAGAAAAGGACAATAGTTAACTTATCCTATATTAAAATTAAAGGAAACCTTAAATTATTAAATTGAATATTATATCAACTACATATACTTAAAATTATAGGGAAAGATAAATTATTAAATTAAATATTATATCAGCTACATATAATTGAAGTTGAAGCAAACGATACATAATTAAAATGAATATATTTAAGCTAAATTTAATTAAAATGGAAGCAAACGATAAATTATTAAATTAAACATTTTATCAGTTAAATGTAATTAAAAGTAAAGCAAACGATAAATTATTAAATAGAATGTTATATCAGCTACGTGTAATTAAAATTAAAGGAAACAATAAATTATTAAATTAAATATATTTCAGCTAAATGTAATTAAAATTGAAGCAAACGAATAGAAATTGAAAAGTTACCGGTACGTCAAAAGTGATCCAACTAAATCAAAGCCCCTTGGGAGGCTAATAACAGTATGAGAGGTAATACGAGAGATATTGATGACCAAGCTCATAATTATGAGGTTTAGGTACATTACCATTTGTTATCAAGAAAAAACCGAGATATATGAATAAAATTTATTCTGCGTGTTAATGGATCCTTCTGTATATTTTGTTGTAAATTACAGCTATTAAAGTTGAATTGTTTGGTTCAAAAAAATATAGATTGAAGTAACTCGCCGTAGTGTAAGGTTTTAATTTTTATCCCGGATAATGATAAATTTTTAATTATTACCAAATATAATCTAGGTTGAAACAATCTATATTATTAAGACTTATTTATATGATCACCATCGAGAGTTATGTACTTTTCCCAGTGTTTCGTGACTGTTCGAAAACCATTATAGTGGAATTAAGATGAGGGTTACTTTAGTCGACGGATTCCTGAAACCAAAAAATTGAACATTATTAGCTATAATTTACAATACCGTGCACATAGGAATAAATTAATATGCAGAAATTTTTTTATCTGAGTATCTCGGTTATTTCTTAATAATAATGCAAGCTTTATAATACTCTCTCATATTATGAGATACGCATTTATGAGATACGCATTTATGGATACGCAGATGGATCTTACATAAAATATTCAAAGAAACGAAGTTTTTGTCGCTTGGAAGTGATCCGATACTGATAATATCATTCTATAAAATAAATTTCCTTCAGGAACGTGGAGCTAAAGGAAGCAATTTCTGACCGTTCTGGCAAACCGCAATTTCTGACCGTTCTGGCAAACCTTCCGGAGTTTGGCGAAAAACTTGTGCCTCCGTGCAAATTATAGCACGACCACTTTGAAGGAGTAATATACACTTCACGTGTCTATTATCGTCATGGGTAACTTTACTGATCTGATTTCATTCCATCAACACTTAGATCACTGTCTTATCATTCCATGGGGGAATGGCATTTTAGAGCTATTTTTTTATGTTAGGAAAATATAGAACATTTTGAAATATGGTTAATTTACTTATTTATGTCCATTGTTTGTGCTTTCAGTTTGGCATAATCAGAATCGCTTTCTTCCATCTAAATGGTATGTGAGTTTTAATCTTGTTCAGTTATCTCATCATAGCAAAATAAACCAGGATCCGAGATTAAATGAATTAATATTTGTCACATTTAATGTCAATTTAATTGTTCGAGTGGTCCAGTCTTATATTTTTGATCGTTATCTCATTCTCATATGTTTAATTACGCAATCAAGGATATAAAATTACTGAATTGTCTTAAAATGTTAATTTAATTCTTAACTTCATTAATCCGAGGAAGAGGTCCCGTTTCAACTGTCAAGATCATGAGTGCAGGCATGGTTGAATCGAGTTAAGTTGAGAGTACAAATTCTGATATCACTAAAATCTAGGTATTGAGTGAGTATCCATGGTAAATACTAGGTGAGTATCCATGGTAAATACATTTACATATCAGTATCCTCAAATAGGGAAAGGTCAGATGGAAGTGACAGACCTCAAATTTAAGCCGTCTTCTGTAACCGAACATAATTCAAAATTACGCATGAGGTTCTTCCCATGAATAACTGTCATATTCACACGAATATTTTCATTCAACCAAAAAAATGCGAATATATTTGTACTCATTAAATAATTATATTTAACTTTATTTACATATAGACTGAAAGAAACTTGAAATTGCTTTGACAGAATTTATTTTAAAGAGAAGAAATATTTTTTTTTTCTGACTGTTGCAAATTTTATTCTCGAATATTATTTCAATATAAGTAAATAAACAAAACTATACTATTTGATGTATTTTTAATGAATTATTTGATTTCGTTTCAACATTAATATCCCTTTGATTATTATATCAATATTAAAATAACATCGAAAAGCTTTAGTAGTATAAATTAATAACTTTATAAATTTAATTTATGCTTTCCCTTAGATGTATTTTGGAAAAAAAAACTATTATTTTTAAGATTTCACCAAAAACATCCTTAAAATAGCATACTTTAAAGTAGCACTAATGCTTATATTTTTTCCCTTTAAGAGAAAAATACTTGAAGAAATTGAAATATATAATTTGGCATTAAACTTGGATTTACATTGAAAATTTCCTTTATCGTTAAATATATATTTATAAATAGAGCTACTATAATTGAATCAAAATAATACACAGAGAATAAATATGACTTGTATTTTCTTTGCTATACATATGTATTTTGGTGTTTAATGAAATCGCAGAATCTTTTGTTTACAATAATCAATAAGCTAGCATAAATATCCCCGCATGTAATGCGAAAGTTAAGTGATGGACCTAAGCCTTGAATCATTTATCCGTTGCCTGTCATTCAAAAGCGGATTTATAATGGTTATTAGCCGTACAAACAGTCGAAACATACTTATGATGATTATTCCCTTCTCAAAAGGCTTTTCCTGAGAGAGTTATTATGAGAATTATGTTTTAGAAATCCCTAGTAAAGCTTTTACAATGTATTCGAAAATGCCTTTTAGTTGTTTCTTCTTCTAAATTATCTCCGGTGTTCGTATAATTCGAATATTGTTCGTGTATTCCACCGACACAATTTTCTGTCATTATATCGTGTCTTTCAAACGCATATTTATTTAGGTTTTGAATTAAAAATAAATTCACGTACGGAATGAATATCAAAACAATGGCTTAACATTCTCTCTGTATGAGTTTTTACATAATTGTTTATAAGTATAACCGTTTATGATGGTTATTTTTGTTCAATTATAGAATTCACATTTACCTCTCATCTATGTTAATATTTAAAAAAAAAATCATTTCTATGATTTTTGTTTGCAGTTTTACTCATATTAAGTAATATAAAATGTACTATAATCTTAAGTTTCATAGAAGGTTTTCCTAAATGTACTGTAAATAATGTAGTAGGGAAAAGGAGCAAGTTAGGGAAGAAGTTTTTCCTAAATGTTCTGTAAATAATGTAATAAGAAAAGCGAACAAGTTAAAGATAGGATGATGGCGGAGTTTAATGACGCAAAAGCCAGATAAAAATATGCTGCGCCAAACAGTCTGTAACTGTGATTGGAAACAGGTTAGAACACTGGGTAAAGAAAGGTAGGAAATAATGTTGTTAGAAAAAATTACTGATATAAAAATGTCTTATTCTGAAACCAATAGTTACAAACTCCCTTGAGACTAAAAAAAAATTAGAGTGAATAAAAAATTATTAGGGACTGTCCTCTTCACAATACAATAGAAATTTATTTACAGAATGATAGGATATATGATAAGAATATGCTGTTATTTACTGTAATATGTACGGAAGGGAAGGCTACTATTCATATTGCATCTCATTCTAACAATCAGGTTGAGATTAACTTTCAAGGACAAAATAACAGTAGTTTCCAGCAGTCAAAAGGGCTGTTCAAAGTACCTTTTTTTGCAATCAAATGAGTGTATTTGCTATTCAAAGTATAAATAAACTTTGAAGGTCAAAACAATAGAATTTTCCAATAGTTGAAATGATTATTTATAAGACAGTACAGCGCTCTGACAGTCAGGTTTAGGTTCATTTTTTTGGACAAAACAAAAGTAATTTCACTCATGATAGATCTAATTTCCCTCATGATAGACAAATTGTAGCAAAGCTTCTCCATGTCAAATGAACAATATATCCCCAAATATAATTGCAAAATTTAATCTTTAAAATCATTGCTTGTTTTGCGATAACATGTCAATTTGTGTGATAAGTTTTATATTTAGATTCATATTTAACACAACATTCAATTCAGCCATGGACCCTAGGTTTATTACATACTTTTCAACACTTAAGACTTTACACTTATTAAGTAAACAAGATCATATTTATCCTAATTTAAGGAATAATATTAAAAAATTCGCAGCAAAATATTGTTTTGTAACAATAATTTATTTATTTTTATGAATCCAAATGAGAATAAAGGTTAAATATGCATTCTTCTAATCTGTTTTTTATTTCAAGAGCAAACGAAATTTAAATAAATATTAGGTCTACCGGAACGTTCTGCGCGTT
>BMAW01124835.1:8457-25642 GCA_019974015.1 Nephila pilipes | reverse complement strand
AAAGATTATAATAATGCTAGAGAGAGTATGTTAAATATTATTTTAATTTGCGGTAGCTGATATTCCGTATTCATTCAGTTAGAAGTGATTTCTTGTTTGAGTATGTAGTAAAAATAGTCAAATCTTCAATATCTGAGAAGTAACTTAGTAGTAACTAGTGATTTGGTCAGTTAGAACTTTAATATTGAATTTTAAAATAGGATTAAGAAGAGTCAAAGAAATATAATCATAAAGAGAGAATGTTTCATTTCTTTCCTGACTCTTTTTTCTAAAGTAGTGAACCTATAGTTGCTTCAGTACGGTTTAAATTATTTGGGATGCCGACTGAAGTAAGTAATAGAGGAACGATGCACATTTATAGATCCAAATGTCATAATCATTCTGCTTCATTATTCGATTGTGATTACATCATTATTCTACTCATAGATTCTTAATGGAATCCAGGTTGAACCTGCAACCCAATTAGCTTCAAGCAATTATTCTAACTACTAAATCAAAATGGCGCTTTTACTTTAACATACATGATAACAAAATTACAACTCAAATATTCTTTTTAAGAAAAGACTTCTTGTATATCATCTCATATTAAAATACAATTTTTTTCATAAAACTTGGTATTAATAAATAAGAACTTAAACAATTATATACGAGAGAAAGCATATGTTAACAAGTAGTTTAAAAAAATTAAGTCAATTCCTACTTAGGTTAACAAAGAATTTTTTTTATTTTAGTTACTTTTTATTAAATAATTACAATTAATATAAATATGTATATACGTATGACAGAATCACAATATTAAGTGGCAAAATAAATATCCAGTAAATTAAATGGTTGGAATGTAGTTTAGCTCAACAATCCTTGGTGACAGGAATTATTGGGTGGTATTTAGCCAAATGTGGCTACCCTGTCCAGCTTCGCGGACTGAACCTTCAGCCAAAAAAAAAAAAAAATCGCCAAGTTTGGCAATTTTTGAAATCGCGCCATGAGGTTGGGCTGAACATCATTTTCTCCAATTAAATTTAATTAATATTTGAAAAAACTGTATTAACATCAAGTGTCATCCATTAAAAGTTTAAAACAGTGTATTTGAACTTGAGTGGAGGAATAAAATGTATTTTATGAACGAATGAAAATTTGAACAAGATATATATAGAGAGTGTGTGAACTAATAGCAAGAATTTAAATAATTTTACAATAAAAACCAACGTTTTTTAAAACAATGTTTTTAAAAGGTGGCAAAGTTTATTAAAAAAAAGTTATTGAAATATTAGTTAACACTTTGTAAAAACCTCATATCTCTCTCGTCTTTAAGATCACTCTCTCTGCGTTGTTCAATATATCTTCCATAGATGACTTCATGTTACTACACAAACTGCGTTTTTTTAAAAAAAAAATGTTGAAATATTAGTTAAAACTTGTCGAAGATATCTAAATATTGCATTGTTAGGCGAATAAGAACGTTTCCCAAGGTTTCAGAGCTCTAGCTTGATGGAAAGTTGGTTAAATTAATGATCGAAAATTTGATTAAATACACACACACCAAGTGAAGTACAGAAAAACGTTGTAAAATTCAAAAAATCTCTGAAAAACAGATATTAAATATAATTTATCATTTGATATCCTGTAAAGCTATAATTATCACAAAGAAATTACCAAAATGTTTGGATAAAATTTATTCTGCATCGTAATTGATCCTTATTTATATAATATTGTAAATGACAGTTATTAACGTAGATTTCTTTAGTTTCATGAACCCGTAGATTGAAATAAGCCTCAGAAGGAAGAAAGTGGAGCTTTATCTGCTGAATTTTACAAAGGCAGGAATCGAAATGTTAAGAAAATCTGAGAGTAACGTATAATTCTAGATGATGACAATGTAGCAAAATCTTAGGAACAATAAATAAAAATTAAGTTTCTATCTCCATTATTTTTAGTGATAACGAAAATCTTACGATATCCGTGACAATAATCAAAACTTTACGATAATACAGGTTACTTCTGCCTACAGCTTTCTGAAACTAGACAAATCAAAATTAATATCCGTATCTTATACATTGATGTACATAAGCATCAGTTAAAGTTCAGAAAAAACAGATATCTCGGCTATTATTTTGTATAATACAGTTAAAACCTTACGATATTCCCAAGAAACCAAGCTATGAAGATCTCTAGACCACACATTGGATGTGGTGGTCTAGAGATCATGATCGCGAACTTGCAGCCTGCGTTGTTTCTTCAAAGTCGTGATTTCAAGCCCGGACGCAGACATATAGGAAGATTGATGCGAATAGATGTTCTAATTTCTGCTGTTGCCCGAGTGTGGAAGTTTGGAGAGGAAATTGCATGCTTAGGTGCCGTCCTCGTCAATTCAACGAGGGTCCAAATTATGAGGTTAGTCACCAATAGCGTTCGTGTTGCTCGTAAGTGCGATATAAATAAACAATTGCCCAATTAAGATATTCACTGTTATTTTTCTATTAATTATTTGCAAAGAGATATGAAAAGAGCAAGAAACTTACCAAGCACTAAGTTTTAGTTCATGCGGGAATTTTCTTAGTTTCCTATTTTAGTTTATCTCAGATTTTATCTTCAATACAAATAACGGATTTTTATAAGTCCCTTTAACATTATTATTACAGTATAAAAAGAATCCACATTGCAAATCAATACCATAAATTATTCTAAAATGCACCAAAAATAATTCAAAAAATTCTCACTAAATTCTACATACTTTAAATAGAACGTTAAAATTCTTCCACAAATTACTCATGCCGAAATTTTTCAAAAAATACCTTTTTATTTTTTTTCAAAATTTAAAAATCTGCCATTTCCATCCTGAATCGTTCAGTACTGCAGAAAAATGTCACAAACACGAGTAACAAATTAATTTTCAGTGGTGAAGTTTCAGTTAATCTCATTAATTCTGGCGGATGTTTCGACCTTTTTTAAGAGTCTCTCTTTTCGCCTCTTCAACGCTTGATACAGATTTTCGTACTGACAACGAACAACTTTCGCTTCAAAAGCTGAATCTTTTTCATCAGTAATTGTGACATAATTGTCCGTAGTCTAATGGAAATAAATGAAGACAAAATACTGAGAAAGTTGAAAAGTATTCGACATTTTATTCGGGTTTGCCTTACTGTAGAAGTTACCGAAAATGCTTGTCTCTACTATCACTTTTCAAGGTTTTTGACGTCAATAACTGATTCTTATAATACACGAAATGTTATAAAAAAGACCGGTTGGCGATAAAATATTAATATTTGGAATATAATGGGAAATAAATTTTAGAAGTAAATTTTAATAAATCCATTTTAATGAATGCATAATAGCGTAGCATATGTCTACAGGCAATCACGAATTAACTTTTTTATTATCATTTTCTTTTTTCATTGTTTATTTTATCACAGGAAATGAAAATTACCTAATTTAGTGGTGTTCCAAGAATTCATTACATTATGAAGAATATCAAATTAATTCTATTTCAATAGTTTGTTTTTCACAGTTAAGTGTATTGCGTACGCATTATTTTCATTTTAAAACAATAATATATTTTCACCTAGAAATTTTTACTCATATTCTTTGATCAGCCTTGTAAAAGAATTTTCAATTTCTCTCACAGATATTTGTATGAGATATTTTAACCATGTCGAAGCCAATGTATTTAAAATAGGATGATTAAATTTTTCAACTATCGATTTTCCAAAAGATCCTCCCCCAAGATCAGGAGGAAAGAAAAGACTGCAGAAATTCCGTAATTAATTAAGGCTGTTTGAAAGTCAGATCTTAAAAAAATTAATTACTCTTTCTACAGTTTAAAATAAACTTTAATTCAATAGTGTTTAGACACGGAATTGTATTTTATAATAGCATCACATTTTACGATTACTTTTAAATGCAAATATACATGGTTATAAAAAAAGGTTTCATTCGATTTCAAAATTCCATATTTTCATGAATAAATCACACAGAATGATAAGTAACATACGAATGCAAAGTGAATATATAGAAATATTTTTAGAGTGTTTGATACAACTTCCTTATTTTACACGTATTATGTCAATAGAATATATTAATTCCTTCCATCACTTTGTTACGCCTGAATGGTAATTGCTTGTACAGCAGAAATCAGCTATTTAACCTCAAAAAAAATTTGTTGGAAATGGGGGTGCATCCACTATATCTTCAACTAACCCCCATAGCAAGAATTCGCATGGATCCGTATCAGGTGACTTAGGTGGCCAAATGTGAAACCAATTAATGTGGTCCACTGTGAGGTAGCTTTGTGAGACCGTCTGAAACAACTTTCGTGAAATAACTTCATGAAGAACACACGAGGGTTATCGATTCTTCACAATATACTTCCTTATTTTTCCTTAGTACTCATATGTTACTTATAAATATGTTTCATTTATTTCTAAAAATATGGAATTTTGATATTAGACGAATCATTTTTAATAACCCTGTATATTAAGTCTTTGTAGAAACTTTCAGTAATTCTTTCAATTAATCCCCAAAATGATTATATAGAGTATTTTAACCACGCCTCTTCGCAACCATTTTGCTTTTTCTTTTTTGCTTAATATAGCATGATAAATAAATATAGCTGAAATAATAATTTTAAAAAAACTTCCAGCACCACAAACTTCTCTAGAGGGGGCAATGGGACATCTTAGTTGGTGAAGATAAGTTGAAAGAAGGTTCTGAACAC
The DNA here is from genome assembly GCA_019974015.1 of Nephila pilipes. Lineage (NCBI taxonomy): Eukaryota > Metazoa > Arthropoda > Arachnida > Araneae > Nephilidae > Nephila > Nephila pilipes. The sequence goes on along the minus strand of BMAW01124835.1, from coordinate 20,931 downwards.
TTTGAAATTTTGATTTATGTAACATTAAATTGGGACGTTCCTTGAAAGCTTTTTATGGCTTAGGGTCATTATATATTTGTTAGCTCCTTTCAATGGAATTAGATGCGTGTATACGGAATTTCGATTAGAATTATGTGAAATTTTATTCAATAACCCATTTATGGTTTTTTTCTTAAATTAGCTATTTTCTAAGAGCCATATATTGGCGTATAATAATAGTAATTGTTTTTCTTATAAATGTAACTTTTTTAAGTGTAATTGAAAGAAAGAAAAATATATGCTTCTTACAGCTCCTAAGAATGGTATTTTGAAGAGCATTTTGTGTCATTTTACTTGGGTAACTTTAATTCTTACAATAAAGTGATGATTGTATAATCTTCATTTTGTTAAAAAATGCTATAGTTAAACATAGTTTTCCCCCTTGTGTATTACAATATTGTGATTAGAGAATAAAGAAATGTGGTTTCTTGAAAAAACAATTTTTTTATGATTCGACATTATCTTTAGATTTTGTAACGTTTTACGATCATTGTACTTTACCGCTGAGAATATGAGCCGAAAGCTGGGTAAACGAAACGGTCAAATACTAAGCCAAACATTTCTAAGCCAAGTGAATTAAAGTCCTTTTATTACAATTATATATACGAGATAAATTTAACATCAACTTCAGGTTCTGACATCGTTTCCCACTTCCTTTATTGATTTCTCTGATGAGCTAGTTTGCTATATTATGTTAACTTTCTTTTCTTTTCAATAAATTGTCATTTTTGTGTTCAGATGATCAAGTATTCATTTCTGCCTTAGGACATAATCATCATAGGAGATGCACCACAATTTCATAAAGCGATATTTGAAATCAAGAATTTAACATCAAATGATTTCAAAAAACACTCTATAAAAAAAAATGACGCACTGAGAAGGAGTTGTTTGATAGAGACAATAATTGGAGGATAGGAACATTATATAAAGAGTATAAAATTATTAAAATTTCAGAAAAATTAAGTGCTTTATTTCAGAGTTACATAAATACAAAATAATGAGCTCAATAAGATGTTGGCCCACCTCTATCGTGGTTGCAAACTGCCACACGACGTGGTATAGAGTGGTGAAGCTCCCTGATGGTCTCTTGCGGTATTTCTTGCCAAATTTGCTCCAGAGTTATACCAAGGTTATGCAAAAGGAACGGTAACAAAACAGACCTCAGAATCGTCGTTGACGTACAGCTGTGCTGTATATGTGCTTCTAATGACGACCAAAGGGGTCCGGCTATCAAGGGAACTGTCAACCCAGAGAATAACTCCTGGTTGAGAGCCTGTGTGGTAAGCAATAGTGAAAGCAGGATCGGCACGCTGCCCCTGGAGACTCCAGACACGTCTTCGATGAATGTCAGGATACAGTTGGAAGAGGGACTCGTCGCTAAACACCATACGTCTCCAGTCAGCATCATTCCATCCTGAACGAGCCAAGCACCACTGTAATCTGGCTCGACGATGTGCAGAAGTGAATGGCAGATCGCGTAGGGGTCGGTACGAGCGTAGATTTCGCTCTATCAGCCGTCTGTGAATGGTCATGATGGACACTCCTGTGCAGGTCACACGTATGGTGGTTGATAACGATGAATAAGGTTCTGTGACGGCTGATCTGACAATCACTCTGTCGTCCCTATGTCGGCAAGGGCCCTATGTCGGCCGCTACCATCATGACGCTGATATCTGCATTGTCCACTCATTCTTGCCAGTATCTTCTAATCTCCACATTGCTTCGACCCATATGATGAGGGATTCTCCGATTTGCCCAAACTGCCTCTTTCAATCCAATGGTACAACCTCTTTCAAACTCTGACAGTTGCTCGTAATGAGCTCGAATTCTATGGCGAGGCATTTTTTCAGTAGTTGGAAGGTATTCTAAATTGCAATGCAACAGAAACTTTGACCCTCAGATTCAGAATCGCTTCTTATATACATCTGTTGTATGCTCAGTTCCAATGCCCTGTAGCTCCAGCTATTCATTCATTGGACACAAATATTTGTCTTTGTCATGTTCGGTTCAAATGTCTGTGCATACTAAATTTCATTACAATCGAGCAACTCCTTATTGGTGCGTCTTTTTTTTTTTTTTGCTATAAAGTGCATTTTAGTTCAAAATAAGGCTTGTTCGTGAGGCGATATCTGATTCACACTTTTAATACCAGGTCTATAGTCAGAAATCTTTTGTGACTGTATTTAAAGGTAAAATAAAAAAGTAAGGCTTATAAAAATTATTCTACATCAAAACATGTCAAACTCGCGATCCACATGTGACCCACAAATAATGTATTTGCAGCCCAACTACCAAAGCAGAATGTAATAGAATCTTTATTTAAAACGTTGTACAGTTGTATTTTTTAAAATTCCTCAGTATACATAATTATTGATAGCAAATCATAACATTCGCTACTGAATAATCACTAAGTGAATAGGAGCATTAATTCTCACCAAGAATAGCATCTCACACTCTTGCAGCAGCCATTGCTATTATACTGCCTTGTTTCATGTGTTGATGTTAACACTCAGCTTTAAGAGTACGAGAGAAAGAAGTTTATTTACATGACGCGAAAAACTTCTAATGTTTGTCTGTGTCTATAAACCCTATTGAAAGAAAAAATATTATTTTTAATAACTTTTTAATGTTATGTGTTATCAGTTACTCATGAATTTAAGCCCTTGTTCTTAAGTTTTCCTTTTTAAAACCAGTTATTAGGAGCACTAACTAAACTATTGTAGAAGAACCTCGATGTTTCCAAGAATTTTGAGATTAATTTATTTTTGTAACATTGTACTTAGAAGTGACCCAAAGGTTACAAGAAAAGTAAGAATTTTTGTTAGAATATTAGAGATAAAATAATATGCATGATATGTAGGAATGCTTTTAATGCACCAAAATTAAATAACTTACAATGGACTTCATTAGCGTTATGATACAGATTAGGAAATTTAGTCTTTTTGCTACGCCAATGAATTAAGAAATGAAAAATTACCACTGTTCAATCATCACGACAGGTGGTGCTGCTAGCGCTTCTCTTAAATACACTCGTAATGAGAGTGAATAGAAATTGAGAAAGGAACAAGTAATGTAAAAAAAATACTTAAGTCAATTCCTAATTAGGTCAAGAAAGAAAAATTTTATATTAGTTCCTTTTTATTAAATAATTACAATTAATATAAATATATATATATACATGTGACAGAATCACAATATTAAGTGGGAAAATAAATTCATTTGGTGAATTAAATGGTTGGAAAGCAGTTTAGCCCAACCACTCTTGGCTACATAAATTATTTGGAGGTATTTTGCCAAATGGGGCTACCCTAGTCCACTTCGTGGACTAAACATTCAGCCAAAAAGAAAAAATCGCGAAGTTTGGCAATTTTTGAAATCGCGCCAAGTGGTTGGGGTAAACTCCATTTTGACATATTAAATTTAATGGATATTTGAAGAAACTGTATTAACATCAAGTGTCCTCCACTACAATTTTAAGAAAATGTATTTGAATTTGAGTGGATGGATAAAAAGTATTTTATTAACGATTGAAAATTTGAGCAAGATATATATAGGGAGAGTGGGAACTAATAGTAGGAATTTAAAAAGACATCAACCAAACAATGCCGAAATTGTTGGATACGCCCAAATACTTCTTCAGAATTAAAAAGAATAAAATAAAATTCTTTGCTTTTAGAATTAGACAATGCTATTCTGTTTTGCGTAATAGAATAATTATACTGATATTAGCACTTTTACTCCAGAACACGAAACACCCTTAACTAGATAGAGTGCGATTTTCGTGACTTTTACTTGTTAGAAACTGGTCCGTGATTGTAAATGAGTTTCAATTGCTTGTTCTAATACAACGAGGATAACTTTTGAACACGAGGCGAACAAAACTGCTGATAAGCCATCAAAATCAAGAAAACCTGTTTTCTGACCCTTATTCTTTTATGTCTTTTTCATTTGTTAATACTTGAACTGCTTTTTCGGTGCATTCTTCACCCTATACATCATCGCTAGAGGATGTGTCAGCTTCAATACCAATCAAATGCGAGTTTCTACTATAACCATGGAGGTACTCGATTCTGAACGGTTTGACAATTAAATTCTACTGAGGCTGATAACGGGTCGGTTTTCCTGCCCTAGTTAACCGAAATCACAATGCGGTTGTCTGAACACATTAAATGCAATAATAACGGGTATTATTCACATGTTGTGGTGTGCTCATACATGTGGAAACATGTTATCCAACACAGGTTGCGACGCATCTAAAATGAGAAGACTAAAAATGTTAAAAGTGTTCGTTGATGCTTGAAAATAATAAAATAAATAAATAAAGGATCCGAAAACGCTGTTTAATTGTAATTGATAAAGTCCTTATTTGAGTCCACAATCGAAAATTTATAGTGTCATTAATATATACTAACATGTTGTTGTTTTGAGAAAGTAGCGTAATCAAAAATGCGAGGGCATAAAATAGAGTATACATAGTGCTACGTTTGAAAGATTGACACTATAATACTTTATGATTAAAAGAATTTCATTTAGTTTGCTTAAGGTATATTAACATTGCTGATATCTATATAATTCAATATCTTATCATCTGCTTTTAATTTAATATTCGAACAGAATAATAAATTATAATTTGATCTTTAATGTAAAATTTAATAATTGATTTTTATTGTAGGATCGTCTATTTTTATTCTATTCATTGTTAACAATGACAGTGTTTTTGTACCTTAGAACGTTTTGCTTTTGAAAATAAAAATGTATTTCTAATTTAAAGGTGTTTTCTTTTCTTTATAGTTAAGGCTTAATGGTGAGGCACGAAAGTCCGTTTACTTTAAGCTAATTAATATTGATTTTGAATAATTTTACTTTGTCGAAAACTTAACAGTCATTACTAATAGCAGGGATTTCGAAACATCAAATAAAGACTAGGAGCTAAGGAAAGACATTGAAAATTAAAACGAAAAAGACAAGCTAAGAGACATTCAGAACACAAACCTTTTTATTTTTATTTTCAATATTCTCCCATATCCTTTCATAAGGTAAAGAAGATACACACTTGCTAAAAATAAAGTAATGAGATACTCAAAATAATATTTAAAAGTTATTTCCGCTTAAAAATAATTAATCAATTCTTTATTATAACGCACTGTCTAAGCATATGTGAATCAAAGAAAAGTTTATGATATCAAATATTGGATGTATAAATCAAATTTTGTTATAAGTTACTTTTTATGTAACTGTCAAGAAAACTTTTAAAAAAGAAAGTGAAAGATGAATGAAATTAATTGTCCATAAGGAACATTCTTAACAGAAACAGGTATTTATGGAAATATTTAGACTGAAATAATAAGAATAATAAAGCTTATATTTATATTGCTTTGTAGAATTTTTGAAGATTTAATTTTAGTATTTTCTAATTACCAAGGCTGAAATGTCCACAGACTAAAAACGTAACCTTTTCACTATTCTTCAAATTTATTTTTAATTTTCAGTTTGAACGGAATTAGAAAACAATGACTAAACTTGAAATGAACAGAATTCATTAACAAAAAGAAGAGAATTCGGAAACAACTTGCAACTAGAGCAAGAACCAAACCCATATCAGTATTCCCTATAATTCTAAATCGATAGCAAAATATCTTACACACGACTTTAATTCCTGTAATGGTTCCTATATAGATTGTCATCTCTACTTTCGACATTTTTGCGAGTAAACTTACATCGAAAAACTAGAAGTTGAAAAAAAATTTCAATTCTTACCTAACATTATTTACATCAGATAATAAATGTAGGATCCTTGAAAGAAGTAGTACTTATTGAAGAGAACAAAAAGACATTATAAAATTATACGAATATAACCAACAGATTAAAGTATTAAGAACAAGAAGAGTGAATCTCACATATTTAAAGCTCAATACAGCGAACAAAATCAAAACAAATTCTGCTGAAACAGTTTGTGATAAGAAAAAAAAAAGATTAGATGTCTCACGAAGGCATTAAATTTTCTGATAAATTTTTGACTTTATAAACACAGAAAATTCAAGTTTTAACTGCACATGTTCTTTTACGTAGCATGCATTTATTAACAAATCTTCTGTTTTAAGTACATCAAATATGCTTGAAAAAAATAGCACATTCTGGCATTTTGACTATATTAACTCAAAAAGCATTTTTATCCACATAAACAAGACACGCGTCTTAACGACACGTGTTCGCATGCATTTGTTATCACATCATCATTTCATCAAGAGTATAAAACGTGCTTGTACTACGAATATTACGAAAAATAAGCCGTTGTACTACGAATATTACGAAAAATAAGCCGTTGTACTACGAATATTATGGTTTTGCCACACAAGCGTAAGTCTTTCAATGTCAGATTGTAAATGTGAATCATGCACAGGCGCGAGTGTTATGAGTTGTTGAAAAAAATGATTTCGGTACATCCACATTAATTAATGAGATGTACTCAAACTCTGTACCCTAAAATTAAATTTATCTGTTGTGTTTGTGACATTTGGTATTTGTTCTGAATGAATCATGACTTAACAGAACACTTTGAAATTTTTACAGAAGATAAAAGAGGTACAATATTTTGAGGAAATATAACCACTGGGAAATACTTTATAAAAAATTTAAGTTATGCAAAATATTGTTATATTTATTAGTATAAATGTTATATATATATTGTCCTGATATTTATCGTATAAGAATGCAACTCATAATTTATTAAACAAAGGATAAGATTCAATTTTGTTAAATGATTATTATAAGTTTAGGTTTTCAAGAAAATTGATAAACATAGGCATACAATAATTTTTATATTTTACTAAAAATGGCCTAGATATCTGGGAAAAGGTTTTTCAGCATATTAATTGAGCCTTATGCACATACTGCTGTAAATTACAGCTATTAATGTTGATGCATTTGCTTCCAGGAAAGCGTGGGTTGAAGTAACCCGCATTATGGAATGACAAGAGTTTGCGGGCGACGACTCTCTTCTAACATACAACAACGTTAGAAGTTAAAAGGCCTTACTCAGCCAGTCAGATGAGATATCTTTTCAACATGATTGATAGGACAGTCAACTTCCGACCCCTTGGTCCAGGGTTCGAAACTACCCTTCCACATCAAGATCAACAACTCTCTCCCCCTCCTCGGGGTCGGAAAAGCACCCACGGCCGAAGTGGTGACTCAGGACTTGAACAAAAGATGGCTGCACAGCCTATCCCTACTGATTGCATACGCCCCCGATGCAAAACACTTGCCTCTGATGTCTAACTAAGACAAACGCACTCAAAATCACGACTAGTAATATTCCGATATGCAAGTGTCAACGAGACCGCCACTCAACACAAGACAGCTTATGACTCAAATGGAAAACTGCCCCAAATAAAAACTCATTTCAACAACTCATTATTTTGCAGTAATGGCTAAAAAAAATTTAAAAAAAAAAAAAAAGCAATCTTCTGTACAAACCAATGTACCTCTTCGTATCATCACGATGATACTGGAGGGGGAGTATGCGGCGACTCTATTCTACAACAACGTTAAAAGTTTAAAAAAATGCCTTACTTAACCAGCCAGATAAGATTTCTTTTCAGCCTGGTAGGTAGGAGCGCATTCTTCGGACCACTGGACCAGAGTTCAAAACAACGCTGCCGCATGAAAGCCAACAACTACTCTCTCCCCCTCCACGGAGCATGGGATAGAATAACACCCCCCGAGGTTTCAGAGAAAAATACCAGCATCGAAAGTTCAATCTGCTGAGTTTCTGCAGAGCTGGCTTTCGAAAGGTCAAGAAATACTGGGAGAAATGTATAGCTCTGAATAGTAACCATGTAAAAAGGACCTTAAAGAATAATAAATAAAAATTAGGTTTCTCTATACGCTATTGTAAGTATAATAATTAAAAATTTATAATACCGTGGGATAGTATTTAAACTTGAGGATAATGCGGGTTGCTGCAGTCAATCTCTTCCTGGAACCAAATAAATCAACTTTAAAAGTTTTATCAAGATATCTTGGTAATTACTTAGTTATAATTAAGACTTTATGTTACTTCCTGGAATAAAATAATAAGACAATCTGCTCATTTAGTGTATAAATTCAAAAATATGTAACCTCAGGCCTATTTTGACTCAAATAAAAGATAAAACCTCGTTAAAATGAACTAATTACTTAAATTATGTCACAGTGTAGAACTGAAAATTTAATTGTCACCCCTTATTTTAACTAGGATTTCTCCGGACTTATGTTAGATAGTAAATTACATATACTCAGTATGGGAATATTTTCACTAACAAGTAAAATTAGTTTAATCGTTTAATTATGATGCTGTAATAATGGAACCGCTAAATTATCCTAAACATACATGAAATAATATTTTAGAGTTCAAACCTTAATTGATCATTTATTGTGAAATTTTAATTAAATCATATTACATTATGATAGTTATTTTTGGAACACAGTATTATGTCGGTCGATTAAATTGAGAACTCTATTTAAATTTGAAATCTCTTTGATTTGCATTTGAATTCGAATTTCCATGTTTAAGAACGACTACAAATGTTTCGAAATGCTTAATTCATAATGGAGATGGATTATTTAAATTAGAAATTATTGATTAAAAATAATTTATATGTAGAATGTCATCATGGTCATGTCACAGATAATGGTTATTCTGCTTTAAATTTTTTTAATAAAGAATAATGTGTTATCTGTTTGATTTTGAGATTAAAGTTGTTTAAAGTTAAATAAATTAAGAACATCTTGAGTATTACTGAAATGAAACGAAATTTGAAATCAAATGAAAAATATTTAAACGGGGACTTTACTGTATATAAAAAAATATAAAGCATAAAAGAAAAGAAATATACGAGCTGTTTCTTGCAAAACTATCAAATTTTCTGTTCGACCGTAAATTGAAGTTAATAGAAAGACTGTCCTAAGTTTGTGATTTTTATTTTTCTCATAAAAATTGCTTATAATAATCTTAAGTGAAATTTTAAACATATATGAAGAATAGAGAAGCTTTTTTTTTTATTTAAATCCTTTGGCAGGATAGACCATCCCATTAAACATGTTTGGAAGGAGCATTGACTTTAGTAAAAGATCCATACAGATATGATTTGGTTACAATAATAAAACAAATACTGAAATTTTCAACATTTACAAGTATCAAACAAACTTAAGAATCCAAATTTTGGATATATAAAATAAAATGGGTAAGAAGTGCATGTAACTTACAAAGAAAAAGACATTTTGTGATAAACAATAATGAATTTTTTACCCTACTGCCAATTAATCTTAATAGAAAATTAAATAAGGTAAGTGATTATTTTTGCTTTCCAAAATGTGTCAAACTGAGTCTTGATGCTGCAAAAAACTCTCCACATACCAGAACTTATATACGATAAAATTGCCGTGGCTCTGTAGAAGTGTTGTGGAGTTTTGGTGAGGGAAGTGCTAGCTCAGGTTCCATCCTCGTCACTTGACTAAAGTTAAGAATTACGAGGTTGTCATTAACAGAGCTCTCATGCTGCTCTTAAGTGTGATGTTAATAAAAAACAAAATAATTGATTTGAAGGATAAATCACAAATGTAGAAGATCTAGAGCTCTTTCGAAGAATTTAAACGTAGATCATCTGCAGGGATTATAAAGTAGATTTGTGGCTTCATTCAGTTTTAAGCATCTTACTGAAGCTTATTTCATCCAACGATTGGATCAAGATCTTTAGGTCCTTAAATTTTATTTACAAACACGTTTTCTTTGGGAGATTCTGTTTGTAACAAACTATACTTGTTCTGTGCTTCTCAGAAAACAAGAGTAAGTAATTAAGAAATGCTTTACAGAGTCTAATCACTTAGAGCCCTCACTGAAATATTCCCTAGTAATTAGTCTTTTATTTCTTCTTTATTTTTCGAAACATTTTAAGGAAGTTAGGGATATTGGAAAATTAAAGGATTTTGGAGTTTTCTTCTATTGTTCGGATAATTTGAGAGTCTTTTGTAGAAGTTAGGGAAATAGGAAATAGAGATTTTTGCTGTAAGAGTAGAATTTGATGTCATTGTTACATCAATTAAAATTTGATTTTTCGAAATGATTTTGATATCTATTTGGAAAAGAAGTTTAAAAAGAGAAAGAAATCAGAAAATCAAATTAATCGATAGTTGATAAAGAGTTAAGGTATACAAACATGATATGTTATTTCAAAGCTTTTGAGAAATTCGCTTGTTTTGATGAATTATTTAACTTCATGTAATGTTAAACAATAAAATACTCTTTACGATTGGGAAGATATTTTTGATTTCACTGGATATTTTTATGTATTGCTAAGCGTTAAATATTTGAGCCTTATACTGATATAAAAATTACTCTCCACTTTTTATTTATTTTTTTACTGAGGATAACTGATAGTGATTAACAATAGTTCTATTTTCGGGCACTCAATTCAAATTAATTATATCAATTCCTTTAAAAACGATATTTTATGAATTATTGATTGAAAATAACATATAGAAGAAACTGCTAGACCCATTGTAATATGAGCTATTAAGTACAACTTCCCTTAACTTCCACCTGGGTTAACTTTTTGACTATATATTTAAGTTCCCAGCTCCTTTCCAACCAAATAAAACTTAATTATGCAAGCTAGGTAGGTGCTAGAAATGTAGTAAATAGGAGAAAAGAAAACGTGTAAAAGCGACGGAGAGTTGGAGTTTTGATTAGAAACATTACGGTAGTATAATAATAAAAGAGTGTGAAGGAATTGAATACTGTGCAATGGAGTTACAAGCGTGTCTAGGTGATCTAGAAGGAACTAGGACCCGACTCAGACTGATACAAGATTAGTTTAGCTTATCAGATCATATTATGTGGGGGATGAGTAACATTTGATATTTATAGATGTGGTTAGAAGCGGTGTTGAGGGACAGTAAACTAATAAAGGGCGTTTCCCTTTTTGGAGTAAATAATGTATAATGCTTCGAAGCTTACTTTGACTAAGTTTTTCAACTGCTATTGTATGAGCATTTTACTTAATATATATATGTGTTTAGATATAAGGTAAAGGCTTTAGATTTGTTATTTAAACTGTTTGTATGACTATTTTATTTCATATATCTATGCTTTAGATTAATATTAGGAAGTCTAGTATGAAATGGAGCAAAAAATGCACATAACTGAATTCGATTTTTTTCCAATAAATTTTTTTTATTTTTAATCAAAGTGTTCACCCATATTATCGATATACTTTTACTATTTTAGAGGTAACTCCTTTATTCTTTTGCTGTTGAAGCCTGGATCACGAGAGTCGATGAACTCTTGAAACGCCATTATGACACCCCGTGTGGAATTGAATTTTTTTCCAGATAAAAATTGTTTAAATTTTGAAAGAAATGATAATTAGAGTGGGTAAGGTCTGGCAAGTACGATGGGTGACGGAGAGTTTCCAACTTCAACTCCTGTAGCTTTGACACGGTCATTCGTGCGGCATGTGGACGAGCGTTTTCGAGCAGGATAATTGGAGTCATCCGATTAACTAATTTTGGCTGTTTAATCGCAAGATTTCTCATCATTTCGTCTAGTCAATAACAGTAGACATCCGCCGTGATTGATTGGCCAGGTTCCATAAAGCTGTGGTGGATGACAACTGAGCCAGACCACCAAACAGTGACCATCAGTTTCTTCTGATAGATGTCTCGTTTAGGACAGTGTTTTGGTGGTTCATTTTTGTCCAACCATTGCGATGAACGCTTACGATTACCGTACATGATCCATTTTTCATCGCACGTAACGATTTGATTCAGAAATGGTTAGCTTTTTCACTTTACCGATTTACGCCAAATGAGTCAAGATTGTTTGCATTAATACATTGTAAATTAATGATAATTCACGGGCACTTTGGCTGGAATTCGCTTCCACAGTGGCTTTCAGGACGTCATTATCCGCCTGAGTCTTGGGTCGACCGCTTGGTTCATCTTCCGAAAGAAATTTCTTAAGCCAATGGGCTACAGTCGCGTTTGTATCCACTTGAATGCCGAACACACTACTGATTTTATCGACTGCCTGCCGTGTCGTGGCTCCACGGTGGAACTCATACTTCATCAATTCACGAATTTCGCTGATTTCCATGGTTTAATTTAATCGCCGATACAAAAAACAATGCACATTTTTTTCAAACTGAAATATGCGTTAAAAAGAGGAAAAGATGTGCCTTTCACACGAAAAACAAATTATGCCAAAATACAGCGTCTAAATGAGGCTATGTGCAATTGAAATAAATAACATGAACTTTGCTCCATTTCATACTTGACAACCTAATATATAAGATAACAATTGCGTCAGATAACAAAGATACGCCAAACTATAGTAGTTACTTTATCCTTTATCTGAAAAAAAAATATGTATTACTTTAATCAACTTTAAAACTTTAA
>BMAW01124832.1:0-11686 GCA_019974015.1 Nephila pilipes | reverse complement strand
TGATTAAGTTATATTATTATTATAATTTCTATAATTTCAAAAACGTTTATTAATATTGAAGGAACGTGCTTAACAATATAAATCATTCAGAAATCCTCATGATGTATTTCTTTAATTGATTAGGAGCATAATTTATTATTATTTTTCCATTTGTGTCTCATAATTATTGGATTTCGTGTTTTCAACAAACTTAATAAATTCTATAAATGAATGGTTTTGTTTTCATTCTGAGTGCTAAATGTACATTAAATATTATTTAATTTTGGAAACATTTAAATCATAGTAACAGTATATCATTGTTGAAGATAGATTCTGAACTACAACTATGATACAAGAAAACATTAAAATTAATTTATGCCATACCTTTTATGTAAAGTATCTATTACTTTGAAACTATGTATTTTAAGGTAATCCAAAAACATGAGAATGTATTCACTTTCTTTTATTTTTTTGTTTATCCATACATGATTGATAAAGATATTTTGAATAGTAATAATACTTTTTGAAGTTAATTTGTGAATGAATGTAAGTGAACTTACCAATATAATTTTTTTAAAATATCATATTAAATATTTGAATTTAATTTAATGTATACTTGTGTAATTTATGGATTCAAATGAATTTGCAACACTATCTTTTGAGAAGCTTAAAATTCTCGTATATAGGAGCGTCTGGACAAAAATATCTCAATATAGATGAATCGAATAGAACTCGAAGTTGTTAAAACTTCGAGTTTTAAAACGTAGTTTGTAAATTACATCGAATTGTTTTGAGTTTGAAAAATATATTTAATATTTTATGAATGAATGTAGTTAATTTTTGAAATTTTTGAAAAAATTATAATAGCATGATAGATTTAAGAGAAGGAATCCAATAAATTTATTAAAAAAAATAGAAGTGACAAACTAAAAACAAAACTATTCACAAATTTATAGAAAATGATTAATGATACGTTTCAACACGTCCTAAGTTTACTCTCTGCAAGGAGACTGAAAATTTTAATACTTTTCCTATTCCAGAAAATGTTCCACACATTTTATGCTTCTTTGATTAGAACATTTCTGGATTTGGAAAATAGATTTGAAATGTTATATATATATATATATATATATATATATATATATATATATATATATATATATATATATATATATATATACAAGAGCTCAGAAATATGCCACAATATGAAAAAATGTCTACTGAAAAAAAAAAGAAACAAAAAACGACGGATCACTGACAATATATTGCAATTTTTAAATTCAAAATAGCCCCAAAGTTAAAAAAAAAGTAAACTGATAATCTTAAGTAGCTAAATGAATAAATTATTTATATAATTCTTATATTTATATATGGATATCAATTACCTTCTACAACAAAAAGTACTAATTATTTTATGTAAATTATTTATTTTTATTTATTTGCAATATTTATTAGTTTCAGGTATCTAAATGCGAAAGAAGAATAAAAGTAGATCATTGTGTTCAAACACTTAACATTTATAGAAAGTGAGAGGCCTTCGACAAGAAAGAAGGAACGAATTTTATGTCAAGTTTAAATAGTCCTCACGTTTTTAAATTGAAAGTAATTGAACTCGTATTTTAGCATTGAGATATCTTTATCTCTGTTCAAGGAGCAGTAATTACATTTTCAAGCATAAATAGTTGTGCAACGTCAATTAATATTATATAACTTTAATTAAATTGAAAGTTACGCATTTAATTTTAATTACAATTTGCACAAATTTTTTTGCATTTGCAACATTTAAAAATTTAGAGTACTTCTAAGAATAACGTTCCATTCACAGATCATAAATAAATGCAAATATTGGTAATAAATGTGTAGTTATTGTGTGAGTGTTTAAGAAAACGATTATTTTAACTGTATAATAAATACTCTCATATCACATTGTGCAAAAAACCAGCACTATGGATTAAGTAGATTTAAGGGAAGCTAAATCCTAAAATACAAAAATTCTAAAACACCCCATTTTGAGATAAACGCAAATACAAATAGTTTTATCTATACATCTTTATTAAGAATTCTTAAATTTAATTTTTAAAAGTTCCATTTATCAAATTTGTCATAAGTAATATATTTACGGAGTCTGCAAAGTGACTTCTATTTTTTAAATGCAAATTGAAAAAAAGCAAAGTTTGAAATATCCTAGGGTCTCAGTCATATTAAGACTATCCTCTTAGCAGTGTTTTATGCTATAAACTATTAGAGAAGAACAGATAATCAGTCCGACAAAAAGAGGAAGTGGGGAATAATTTCGAATCTTCATAGATATTGGCTTTTGTCTTCCATTAACAATTCCGTTCACGCAGTTTGAATGTCAGAGAAAAGGTTGTTAAAGAGCAATGGCCTTTATTTAAGCGACCTGCGAAGTAAATGAATTAAAAGAGGCTATTTGGGTGCTGCTGTCAGATTCAGCCACCGTCCGCGGAAAGAAACTTTATTACAGGGAAACAGACTCGGGAACCTTTAAATTAAAGTAAAGACTATATTAAAAGGTAAAGAATATTGGATGGCGTTTAAAGTCAGTGTTTTAATAGATTATTTAGTGTAAATGTATACATTACATGAGATGTTTTGGATGACCAAAGCAAACTTATTTTTATAACGTAGAACGGACAACATAAAACGACGGTTTTTGATAATAAAGGAAGTGACTCATAATATCATGAATTAAGTATCACTATTCAGTTACGATAATTCTACACTAAAAATTAATGCTACATGATAAAGCTATATGTATAATTAAGATAAAGCTGAGATAAATAGACACAAATTAGCGAGGAACTAGCAAAATAAGTAATTAAATTGTAATCGAGAAACACACAAAGAGTAGCGTTATTTCTATACAATTATGTTTTCAAATATGTGAAGAAAATACTTGAAAAAACCTGTAAAAGTAAAATATTTCAATCATTTTTCTCCTCATATTTTAGTTCCATTTTGCTAGAAGGTCAATTCGACGTTACTGTCAATAGGGGAAGGGTTTGTAATTTTTACTCGTATTTTCACATTGTGGTCGTATTATTCATTAAAGGAACTTATGTTCCTATGATCCAAGAGTAATTGAAAGCTCCGTGCCTTCCTTCTTAAAGTAACCCTGAAAATATTTTATCTTTAATGTTATAACAAGAAGGCTATAAATAATTTGTGATAGAAATAATTTATGATAATTCAAGAGAAGAAATATCATAGATGTTTCTAATATTTGGGCGTTTAATCACAAAGAAATAAATTATTATAGTGACGGATGGAATTGCGTATATGCACTTTTTTTTCTCTTTTTTTGAATGGATTAAAATAATAAAATTTTTAATTTCAAACGAATCAAAAAAAAAAAAAAAAAAGGCGAGAGGGAAAATAATAACAATTGTAATAATTTAACATCTCTGCTTACATTACAATTTTTTTTTTACTTTGTGTTTTATACGGGTTTGATTTCTGTATTATAACAAAACATGTAAGAAATTAACTTCCCCATCATTTAGTTACTTCATTTTAGATATCATTTGAAAACAAAAATTGTTTTCTGTGATACCAGAGGAGAAGAAGGCTTTCCCATCTTATATCTACGATAATCATTCATGTCCAAAATAACATTCAATTTTCTAACTGTAGATGGAAATCTGAAGAACATCTTGCAGTGTCATTTATTGCTTCTCATAAAATTCCTTCCAACAGGAATTTTCTAGAAAAATCGTGCATCGTTTCTTACACCGAGAGTTTTCCAGGTAACGCTCTGTTTAATCTACACATTTTTTGATAATATTCGCCGCAAGATTCGATGGAATGATTGATTATTATATTAACGTCGCACTAAGAAGTAACACGAGGGTTATTAGCAACAGGCATTGTCTTGCAGGAAAACGGCATTTTACTGCTGCTGAAGGAAAGAAAAAATGCAATAGGATGACCATTCATTCACGTACAATCATGTTGTCATTCTGTCTTTGATACGAACAAAAGAATTCCAGCTGTCAATGGCAATGGAACGCACGCCATTATGCCGTAGTGTGGATTAATTTGGTGTTCAACATTTACAGTAGAGGTGGACCTTTCTTCCATCATCTTCACACATATATGATTGACAAATGTCGCTGATTGAATAGAAACTAGACTCATCATTGGACACAACATTGTGGTATTCAATTATTCAAGCGGCACTTGCCTGACTCTAATGCCATCTATAGTGTGTTACCTGTGTGTTACCTGTGTGTTATTGTCACTAAGAGCAAAGTGCGACACTACTTCGTTTCGCACGCGACCAATCTCCCAGAAATTGCTCTTACTGACATCGGAGCATCAGATAAAAACTACACATTCTGCGAATTTTTGACTTCCATAAATTATGCCCCCCTCCGTGTGTTTTAGATCGAAGCATTATGACGCCCATCTAGTTACACCAATACCTCCGCAATATCCCAAATTTCAATCTCATACCATCTGTACTTTGAATAGCAGACTTACGTAGGCCAGGTTCAGTGTGATATAATGAAAGGGGAAACCAGCCGTTCGTGTGCTTCGTGAACATATTCAATGGCTGAATACGACTACACTATCGTGGCCCTTGTATAACTTAAACAACATTGGTCACCATTGCTGAAAACAATTCGAAAAATGAGTATTCTGTAGTAACAGTGAGCAACATTTGTTAACTCATCTGGTGTTTCCTTCTTTTTATTCAGGATAATGAATCACGTAACAAACTTACCATTTGGAGCATACGTATAAAATTTCCTGCAGCACAATCCTAGAAATTTGAATAATTTTGCTACCAAATCTTCACGGTGTTGCATTTCTCATTTCAAGGAATGTATGAAAAAATACTTTTAAATAAGATGTTTTTTTATATGTATATAATATGCATATAAAATACCTTCTTTTTTTTCTGATATTCTCTTTCATAACAGTAACTATTCTGTAAAAGTGTCTTTACATTCGATCTTTTCTCAGTTGATCTGTTCACCTTCTGCATTCTCAGTTGAAGTGATTGCAGATATTAAATATAACAATTACATTTACTATTATTATATAATGAAAACGAATAATTTAATTTCTTATTTGTTTATTTCCTTTTGATAGTTAAATGCTTAAATTACTGTGGAAATAGTTCATTGTAAAGTTTAGTGACGTTGAATTTAATTGGCTCAAATGGCTCAAATGAGACAAACGAACATATCAGGAAATTATATTTCTGCGATATCTATTTAAATAAAAATTTACTGAATGAATGCTGCGAAAAAACAATATTAACTGAAAAGCGAAATTTGCGTTTTGTTAAAACGTAATTTTTTACTGTCTTTATTGTTTTTAAAATGATTAAATAACGAATTAAAATAGTGATTAAAGTATTTTTGGTATTTAATTTAATTAACTGAATCACATCTACTGGGACATTTAAAGATAAATATTTTATATTTCTTTCTCAATATATTAAGACAAAGAAGAAAAATAAATTTAACATCAAGCTAAAGTAATTATGTTTGTGGAATATTGTTTAGATAGAAATGGCTAAGCATAATCAATTAGCTAATGCTTATTTGCTTGAGAATATTACCAGTGTTACCTTTTTTTCTTTTCATTTAAAGTTATTAAAGTAAAGACGAAGTTATAAAGATTTTTACAGCATTAATATTTAACTAAAAAACTGAGTTTGAAGAGTTAAAAAAATTAATTTCTATATATATTTTAATTAGTTTAACTTTTTATTCATTCTGCTCATCTTTAATTTTGATAATATTAAGAATGAAAAATAATTCACCTCATAATAATAGTAAATGTAATTGATGTAAAAAAATACTAAATGTAATTAAGCATAAGTATAGCTTCCTCTTATACTTAAGTATAGATGTGTTTGGGTAGCTTCGTAAGATTAGATTTTAGGATAGTTACAAAACACCTACATTGCATAAAATAAGAAAAAAAGAGCAGAAATCTAGTTAATATTTTTGTTTATTATATTTAATATCAGTCAAAATATCCGGATTTCTCCAGTATTTACACAGAGTGAAGAAACTTCATTTGGATAAATATCCGGTAAGCAGGGATTTTCCTTTTATTTTGGAGCAAATTGAATTGTGCAAAATTTTACTAATCTTGAATAAAACACTAATATATATATATATATATATATATATATATATATATATATATATATTACTTCCATCCCACTTTTTTATCGAAAACCTTCAGGATAAACAATCTATGCCTTTGTGGTAGAAATTCTCATACGCTCCAACAGTAGAAGAAGCTCTCTTTTAGCCATAGTTTTCCTTGTCTCGGTCGTAGAAACTTTCATGCTCATCAGTTTTAGACGAGTCTCTTCTTGTTTTCTTTTCGATGCCTGGATATTTCTTTGAATTTGAGATGCAGATTTTAGTGACCAAAACTCTTCGTTTTTTTGTGGCACTTCGATGAGTCAGAATTAATATCCTGCTAATATAAACTTGTATATTATTCTAAATTCACTGAAAAAATTCCCTTCTAAAATTCACTGAAAAAAGTTCATCAAAAAATATCTTTTTGATATGCTTATTAAAGAAAAAAAATAATGTTCTTCTGTATTATATATTGAATACTCATTGAAAAGTATCAAATTATTTATCTTTCAGTTTGAGAAATTAAATAGCTTTAATCTCTTGCGTTTTGAATATTTTAACTATATTTTTTCGAATGATTTATAAATTATTAGATTTTAACAAAGACCTACTTTAACCGCCCTGCTTTTAAGCGCTCCACCTAGTGCCCGGCGGAAGAACAATGACGGCTAGAGTGGTAATAACCAGTTGTTGAGGTTTAGGAATTAACTAGAAAACGGTGTGTTTGCTCGTAGAATTATGTAAATGTATATTATTCTGTTAATTCTTTAATTGTGATATCTAAATAAAAGTCCTTACAAGTGATATCTAAATAAAAGTAATTAAATCCAGGATGTTTCTCTTTATATAGGTAACTTTCATTTAAATAACTTATTAACCCTAACAAAATTCAAAATAAGATGCCTAGATTTATACTGATAAATATTCTGTGTCTCTTCTACACGTCTTATAAGTACTGGGAAAGTCAAGTAAACAAAATTTCTTCGGGATACGAAAAGAACTGCAGATTTGCTTGAATTACATATCAACGGATATTTTATTTTATACATATTTTTGCGCAAATACTGAAGCAGGTTGAATTGAAGACAAAGCCAATTTTCTAAAAAAGGGATTTATTAACAAACTCAGATTAGTAACATATGGCAGAGAAATCACTTGAATTGAGAGTTCATGGCTTACACATTACAGTAAATTATACCAAAATAGAGTTCCAGAAAGAAGAACCACAAGGAAATTGAGTAAGGGCTTAGGAAATATAATGAGAAAGAATAATTAATCAAAACATTAAATGAATTTTCAATGTTTTCAGCACTGGGTTGTGAATAAAGGAGCTCGTGATAATATATATATATACAGGGTGATTATAATGATTATAATTATGTTAAAGTTTCTAAACGCTGTAAAAAAAAAAAAAAAAAAAAGAACGACTGATCACAGTAACGTCAAATTTGAACGAAATATTATTGAAGACGTGAGAAAACGTATTGCATAAGGAAAAAAAACACATTCCAAATTTTAGCAACAGATAGCACTGTAAGCATCATAATTTAAAAGGGTTAGATTATAAATGACAAATGGATCGTAAAACAACGACTAAGGCAGGGATGGCGAACCAATGGCACGCGACACAATATTTTGGGCACGCCACCGATCACAAAGTTCACTATGAAGCATATTACGAACGAACGTTTGTTATGGTAGTTACATCGGGGACTACTATTGCTAATGACGCATAGTTTGTTTACTCATAGCAAAATAGTCAATTTCGTTGACACAACTGTATTTTAAAGTTTATTTGTGTTATATTTACGATTTTTAACTGTTATTTAATATCGCTAGTTCAGCAAAAAAAAAAAAAAAAAAAAGTGCAAGACAGTACGTGTATCAGAGAATTTCAAACTTGGTGGACTGAGAAATATGGCATGATTAGTAAGGGCGACAAAGCGGTAAGTGTTTTATATTCTGGAACCGTGGTATGTAGAACATCGTCTGTAAAACATCATTTTGAAACAAATCACAAATTCGTTAGTCAAAAAAGCGAACCAAAACAAAAGGAATTAATTGCAAGTGCAATGAAAGACAGAAATAAATAGTCGACGTCTATAATTAGATATGTTGGCGAAAATTGTCATACGAGCGCTGCAAGTTACTCGACTGCAAATATCATTGCTTAGCATAGTAAACCTTTTTTAGAGGGAGAGTTTTTAAAGGAAGCTTGGTTAGCATTCACGCCTTCATTTTTTGATGATTTTGATAATAAAGATAAGATAATTCTACGTAACTAAGATACTCCTCTATCTAGAAATACAATAAAAGAAAGAATCTTAAAAATGGCCGGAAATGTAGCAGATCAACAAAAATTTTACATTAGCTCCGCTCCTTTTACATCGCTATGTTTTTACGAAAGCACTGACGTCACTAGATTTTCACTTTTCGCTGTTTTTGCTTGATATTGCATAAGAAACGTCATTAAGGAAGAATTAATTGTAATAAAATCGTTGCTAACAACTACAAAAGGCACAAATATTTGTACAGCCTTTAAAAATTCACTTGGCGAGAAAGAAATTGATTTGAAAAAAATTGTTTCAGTAACAACTGATGGTGCTCCAAAAATGGTGGGCAAAAAAATGGTTTAATAAGTTTATTTCAAACAAATGTATGACATTCTATTCTTGAATTCCCCTGCATTATTCACTAACAAGCCCTGTGTGCTAAGAGTGGTTTAATATCTCTTGATAATGTATTGGCGGTAGTTACAAAAATAGTTAATCTCATTTTGTCGCAGGCTTCAAATAAGCGAAAGTTTGGTGCTTTGTTAAAGGAAGTCACCTCGGTGTATAATGGCTTACTGATGTATAATACTGTTCGTTGTTTGAACAGTTGGAACGATTCAAAGATTTGTTGATTTCCTGGAAGAAATAAGACTGTTTCTGCAAAATGAGGGAGAAATTGAACAATACCCATAGTTGTTGGATGTTATGTGGCTTTAAAAATTAATGTTTTTTACAGATGTATGCTAACGTTTCAATGAATTAAACGTGAAGCCTCAAGGTTGGTATAACAATTATCACGTCATCATAGATCTCATTCGTGCTTTTGACGCTAAAGTGCATGTTTTCACACACATACATACATAGGAATAATATTATTACAAGAAACTACAAGCATTTTCCAAACTTGAAAAAAAAAATCAACGATTTAGATGTACATGAGAAATCAGGTGAAGAAACAGTCACTGAAAAACTTATTTCTGTAATTGAATCTTCAATCAATGAATTTTTAGCGAGATTTTCTTAGTTCAAAGAATTATCGGAAATATTCAAGTTTATGTATCCTGATGTGACTTCATTTGATAAACTGAACTTGTCCCAATTCGATTGGTTAGAAATTGAAAAATTTGAAACGCAGCTGATTGATTTCCAGTCTTGTTCAATATGGATTCAAAAATTTATTCAAACAAGGAAAAAGTTGGGATTAATTGAAACAGAAAAATTGGCAAGCAATATAAGTAAAAATGCCAATAACAAAATTTTGGAAACATGGAATTCGTTATCATACACATTTAACGGTTTGAAGAAGCTTACTCGTGATATTTTAATCATATTTTCCCCTACCTATGCCGGCGAGTAATTATTTTCAGAGATGAGTAACATTAAACTCGCTTAGATATCGTTTGAAGGACGACTCCAGTTCAGCATGCATTCTGCTAAAAGTAACATATTACAATCCTAATATAAGTTATTTGTCATCTAATCCACAACAACAGAAGTCACATTAATATTACTTTAATTTGAATTACGCGTATAACTGAGACATTGCAAAATGTATTTTTTTTGAGTAAGTAAAGAGTTTTGAGTTGATAGTATTTAGTATTATTATTTTCCTAATAATCACGAAGTCAAAATTATTTCCCGGCACGTTTCTGACCTCATTAAACATTTTTTTAGAAAAAATGGCACGTTGATACATAAAGGTTCGCCACTCCTGGACTAAGGTGTAAGTTACACTTTAAACCAACTGTACTGTTCAGTGTGCATGTCTGCACAGATGTGATATTGTTGGTCACGTAAGCCCACCCACCATTGCAAGGTCATATCACATCAGAAGAGAAAAATCGTTTTTTAAATGTCCTGAGATCAAAAACCACATAAGAAGCATTTACCAAATCGTTTCTAATTGTCCTGAGGCCAAAAACCGCAAAAAAATCCATCA
The DNA here is from genome assembly GCA_019974015.1 of Nephila pilipes. Lineage (NCBI taxonomy): Eukaryota > Metazoa > Arthropoda > Arachnida > Araneae > Nephilidae > Nephila > Nephila pilipes. The sequence goes on along the minus strand of BMAW01124832.1, from coordinate 1,361 downwards.
AATTGATTTTTAAATTTCGCGAGGCTGGAGCAAAACACGTTCTATATGCTATCCATCGCTTTGTGCAACAAGAAATTGAGAAACAGCATGTTCCACAATTGATCGAAGTGTCTCCGGGGTAACGTTCAGAATATTTTGCGCAATGCATGCCTTCAGTTCAGCTAAGTGTACAATTGGAGCACTGAACACAGCATCTTTCAGATAGTCCCACAGCCAGAAGTCATACGGATTAAGATCAGGTGAGCAGAGCTTCCATGTTGTAGGGAAATGATAGCTGATAATTCTAGCATTTCCCAAATGCGATTTCAATAGCTGCTTCACTGGATTTGTAATGTGCGGAGGAGCGGCATCTTGCATAAAAATGATCCCATCCACACATCCACGCTGTTGAAGATCTGGAATGACGTGATTGCGCAAAAGACACCCATAGCGCTGACCAGTGACAGTAACGGTAACAGGACCGAAAACACCTTCTCCTCGAAATAATATGGCCCTATGATAAATGATGCCGTAAACTAGCACCACACAGTGACTTTTGCAGGATGAGGTGGCACTGGTTGATTTGCGAGTGGATTATCTGTTGCAAATATTTGGCAATTCCGTGCATTGATATATCCTGTCAAATGGAAATGGGCTTCATACGTCCACATAATTTTCCACTGCCATTCATTGTCCACTTCCATATGAGCAAGAAATTCTAAAGGATAAGTCTGTCTTGCTCTTAGATCAGATGGAAACAACTCCTGCACATGGATAATTTTGTAAAGATAGCAATGAAGGATGTTTCGTAGATTTTTATGCACCTTGCTCCCAGGCCTGTCCAATGTTCAGGCAATTCCCCGTGCACTTCATGGTTGCACACCATCATTTGATTCATCCTGCACTGCTGTTTCCACTTCTTCGACGAACATCGAACCAATTTTCCTCTTCCCTCTACCAGATTGCACATCAAAAGAATCTGTCTTTTCAAATTTCTCAATCATTTTCTCTTTACCATTGTCAGTCATCGGTCCAGGGCCTTTTTTTAATACCCTTGAGTGTCCAGAATTTATGCAGGGCTACTGGCGCACAGTCATTGTTCTTGTAAAAAAGCTTTACAAGCAGAGCGCGGTCCTTCAATGAGACAGTCATGGCGAACTTCTCAGATGCAAAACGAGGAAAGACTGTGCATCCGGAGTTTTTATAACAACTGAAATGAGTAATTCGCATGACAGGTATTTTTATTTACATATCCTGAGGCTTTCAGCATCATCTGTTACTAAAATTTGGAAATATTTTTCTTCTTTTTATACATTACCCCCCTTCTTCAATAATATTCCGTTCAAATTTGACGTCATTCTGATCAGTCGTTCTTTTTTTAC
>BMAW01124828.1:0-28190 GCA_019974015.1 Nephila pilipes | reverse complement strand
GGGTGTTCTAAAATATATTCTATGTATAATAAATAAAAGCAATCATATTTTAAATTATAACAAGCTAATAAAAAGAAAAAAATTTAATGACTTGGCTGTGATTGTTTTTTTTATTGCAAAGTATTTTTACGTCAGGAATAATTGTTAATATCTGCAACCTAATGTCTTCTTCAGAATCCAATCTGTTTTCAAAATTTCCGCATACATATGGTATTTGAAATATATAACATTAGACATTTCACAGCTCTTTTGGCAAATTCAGAGTATTCTTTTCTAATGTCAATCCAAAAATGCATAATATCAACTTGATTAAAATTTAGTTTAAATTATGTGAGTGTCGGTCGATATATCAATTTATTGTTCACTTTCTTTTATTGAGAATTTAGAGGTGTCACAGTCTTGAGGAGAAGTTTGGATCTAAGATAATTTTATCTTTTTGAACAAGGAAGTAAAGAAGAAATGTTTTTTGCAGATCTGATTAATGTTGGACCAAACTAAATTTTACATTTTTATTGGGATTAGCGTTATCGTCTACTAAAATATTACGGAAATTAAGAAAGTATTTAATATTATCTTTCAAAATGCAATCTGCCCAAAATTTCAATTTTAAAATTATGGTGTCAATTTTACTTTATACCTTGAAAATAGTGAAATAAGAAGGACAAATAAGTGAGCTATTCTTCACCTGAGCAAAGAATGGGGACTAATATGTGGCCTAATGTGTCTTGGTTAATGAATTTGAAGCCCGTGACTTTTACGAAAGATTTTATTTTATCCATAAAATGTTTATTTATGTTTAATTTTACAATAAAACTTCCTTTAAGAATTTGATCTTTTATAAAAATTATAATTTTACTAAAATTTTGGCACTGTGATTAAACAAATAGTGATCTCTTGCGGAACTCCTGTCAAAGTTCCAGTGAACCCAGTTTGAAGATCTCTGAACTATTGTATCTGATTGAAATACTGGGTGTCTTAAAAGTTCCCCCACTACCGGTTCTTGAATTATAACTCTATACAAAAACTTCAAACTTTAAAACAATTATTTATGAAATTATTATGAATTGTTAGTGAAAAAGGAGATAGTCTCTAATGAAGAAGAGATAAAATTTGATATTTTTAACATTTGCAACAAATGTTCAAAATGTCCGTCCCTTTCTAGGAGGTAAAATTGAGCTCGTTTGCACAAAGTTTGAGAAAAGCATTTCAAAATGGCTGTGGGAATGACTTCTTGTATCCTTTGAGTAATACATCGATTTTCGGATCATCTATTATTTGGGTGTTATTTTCCGAAACTTCGTTCTTTACATATTCTCAGAGAAAAAAAAAAGTCAGGGAATGCTCTGAACAAGGGAACACGGCTTTTGGTTAAAAAAAGATGGTGTACCATCCCATACGAGTAATAAAACCATGAGCATGCTTCACAATTTTTTCACGTTATTGACTAATTTCAAGAAATGTTTGGTCATCCGTTCCCCTTATCTGAGCACTCCTTCGGGATATATAAATAACAAAGTTTATTAAAATAATCCGTGAACAGTAGATGATCTGATTATCGTCACGTTACACAAATAATTCAAGAAGTCATTCCCAGCATCTTGAGACCCGTGGTGACCGGGAATGACAGAATAGTCTCACTGTAGCTCATGCACGTCGTAAGAGGCGACAAAAATGGGTACCCAGAGTCTGGGGGTATATCCGGGAACTCTGCCCTTAGGGATTATATCAGGGGACCTCAGGGACTTACCTTCTTTAGGTAGGTACGGGCATCATGGCCCCGAGGCACCCTGGTGATCTTTTTCTTTCCTATGGGGTTTATTGTCTTTGGTAAACACGGGTTGCGCTCTCCCGGGATATTCTAGCGATCCTTCTCTATTTTCGACCCTCCTTCTTGTCAACCAATTTCTGTCTTTTCTTCAATTTTTCCACGTCTAAACCACAGTTAAATCTTGTTTGGCGCAGCATAGCCACATCTGGCTCTTACGCCATTGAACACTACCAATTGCGCCAAAAACCTTTACAGTCACTCACTCACTCCTAGTATCTTGATACGAGTTTTTCAAAACATACGCAAACAAGTCCCAGCTTTGCCTCTCAGAAAGGGGTGGACATTTTGAACATTTGTTGCAAATGTGGGTTCAAAATTTTTTCTGTGTTACGTAAGAAGTGCTTTTCGAGATAAGTTCTTTCAATTTTAGAGCTATTTCTAAAGTTTATTTTTTTTAAATAATAATAATAAACTCATGCGTGAACTTTTATCCTTGTATAATTGTAACTATAAATAAATATATTATTGGATTTAACTAATTTAATAGAATATAATCTTCCTCAGAAATCCTACCCCACAATTAAATTATCTCAATTAGATGAATACTATCATCCTAAATTTAAATATGTGTTATTACGCGATAAAGTATATAATGGTACATGCACTTGTTTTTCACATCCCACAATGTTTTCCACTTTTCACCGTCTCTCCATACATCTGAAAATTCTTCTTGCATAGAAAGAAAATTTGACAGCTGTTGAGGAAATTGGAATTATACGAACACCACCAACGCACCTGTGCGTAGATATTTACAGTGGAATGCCAGCTGAGGTTGTTGTACATCATGTTTTATTGACAACTGTGTCGTCAAACGGACTCATGATGACGTCTTTCAGCATACTACTTGTCTTTTTTTTCTCGTGTTTAGAAATGATTAATATTTAATTTTAGTACGCCTGAAATACCTTTATTACAAACATTAACGGTTCATTGAAGTCAAGCGTTTTTTGTTTTTCGATAAGTACACGCCTTTAATAATTCTCTACGAATAGTGCATAGAATGAATGGGTGTAAACGTATAAAAATTGGGACTATATAAGTAGTGGTTATAATTTCGAATGTGTGTGTGGTGTCTATTTATTAATCTTCTCACTTCCCATTGGATATAATATATACATGTAATGACTTAACTTAATTTCTATTAATTTCTTATTTAAATATTTTAATTTATTAAATTTGCCAATCCTCTCCTTTAAAAGATAATGTTTATTCTTATTTCCTGATGTGATTCCTTTTTTCTTTATAATTTATTCAATCACGCGCTCTAAAAATTCGCAGAATCAGCATTCTCCCACGGTCCAGACATGTAGGGATGATCCCTACCAGACTTTAGATCTACACTTACATTCCCTGGGAGTCCCTCTATCCAGACCATGTGGTTTCTGACATATATAGTGAAGTTTCCCTAGTATAAAAAGCAGAACACAGCGAAAAGCGCTCTCTTCTTATTGCTCTTCTGTTACACTCCTCTCTCTTGCACAGACACTCCTCTCAGATGATCATGTGAGATTTTTATGGTACGCTTCGATCTTTGGTGGCCGAAGCTCGACTAAAGTTTGCTACAATGAAAAGTATTTCGGCCATGTATTGCGTGTTTCATTAATGTTTTAACAAATGCTTAAGAAAAATTCCTTTTATACATTTGTAACCTAAATCTGTTAAATAAACCGTTCTACATGTCCATGCAATGGGACATGTAGACGGTTAATGAAATGGTCAGTAAAATCGAATTAAACAGAATTCAACCAACATTATTTCCCAGGTTAAAAAGCGAATTAGATCATTGGTTCGTCTTTGTTAGAATTTTCATTCTTTGTTCGCTAATTAGCGGTAGTGGTCGAGGACGGCGTTGTTTTCGTCATGTCTTAGGTTCGAGTCTCGATGCCGTCAAATACTCGCTATGTAGGGGTTTCGATGCACGTTAAATCTGGTCGAGGTCCCAAGTCTTCCGGTAGGCGTGGTGTGGATGGGATCTACCAATTTAGTGTCGTCCTCGTCATTTGACCGAGGTTCAAAATTATGACATCTGTCGCCAATATCACTCGTGTTGCTTCTCAGTGCGAAGTTAATAAGCGATCACACATTGTTCGTTAATTATAACACTATGTTATAATTTTTCACTTATTTTTCCAGCAAAATCTTTCTTCTTTCATTGAATTTCTGAAACTGAGTGTAGTAGTGACATATACTATATCTACATCCCTTCGATATGAAAAATTACAAAGTCCACTATTCAACTGACATAAAGCTGCCACGGTAGCCAAGCGGTCCTGGTCATGTGTTCGTGACGGACATTGTTGCAGTCGGGTCCTGGGTTTGAGTCCTGATTTCACTTAAGACTCCTTTTTAGTGGGACTGATGCACGTTAAATCTGTCGAGGCTCAAATTCCTCGTGTTGGCATGGTACGAAATTTAGAAGAGAGGTGAACAAACCCAGGTGCCAATTTCGTCACTTGACTGAGGTTCAGAATGACGAAATCCGTTGTCTTGCTAGTGCTTCTAAGCGTGATGTTTTCAAACTTTTTCTTCGCATACCCCATAACTGCATCTTAAAGTTTAAAATATATTTGATCCTAATGTAAAGTCTCTACTGCACACTCAAAATACTAAGAAAACTCTTTCATTTTCCTTTACATGATAAGTAAACACACTTCGATAATGTTCTTTATTTCGGAAAAAATGAGGTAAACATTATATTTCCCCCAAGAAAATTTTATAACCTTAAATATCTTCTCTCAATACATTAAGGCTCACTTATATCTGATAAATAAATAATACAGCTTTTATTTCTTAATAATAAAGAAGGTCATGTGGGACACTAATGTAAGCTTTTATGATAGAACTGTAGCGAAGTTCTAACATAGATTTCACTGTAGAATGGTAACTATTTCTGTTACGAGAAATATACAGACATAGTTATAACCCCTATTTAATGTTTCCATAGTTAAAAAGACAATCTCAATTCGTCTTTATTTGCGGAATAAACTTTTAAATGCTTTGTATATTACCTTTTAGAGAAGATTTTGTCTTGGAGGAACTCTTGTCTTTATTTCTATAGTACATGAACCATCTTAAAATCGTTTGCATACGCTTAGGTTAATCATCTCAAACTTCAAGGGCAACCTCAAATAAACATACTTTCAGGTTTATGTTGCCAAAAAAAAAATTTTTTTTTTAGAAACTTAAGTTTTGTTTGAAAGGAGCAGAGCATGGAAAAAGAAAAAAAAGGTAGTAATTGAACTAATATGACTTAAACTTAGAATTGACAGCAATAATCTTTTATTAAAGATCATTGGTGTTATTAATAATTATATATTATTGAAATACGAGAGTGGTTCAAACGGTACCTGTTTTTGAAGATAGATAGCGCTACTAAAGCAAGGTGGCGTAACCATTGTGCTGCTATCTGTTAAACAGTATCGAAACAAATTTGACACTGATTCATAGACAAGTTTTGATAGATGCCACGTTGAATTGTCGTCGTTATTTTGCTTCAAGCAGTCACCGTTGTTGAGAATTGGATTTATCATTATGCACATTCAAAACGAAGCACATTCAAAAGAATAGGTTGCTTCCAGTGAATTTGCTTTAAAGAAGGCGAAGTCGGTCTCATCAAAGTTATTACGAATGATTTTTTTGGGTGTGGTTCAAAATTTTAAGGCGTATTGAATGTGTTTGCGAAATATAGGCAATCGCAAAATATTTAATGAACTAAGAGACAGAAAGAACACACAACTGATTGTTTAAGGAGATCTAAGTTGTTTTATAGTTAAAATAATGTATATTGTAAGCCTTTTTTAAATGATCATATTCCAAATGGAGTGGCTATAAATATTGTAAATTTCTTGATTTATTTGATTTTATACATAGGTTGAAAAGTAAATGTTAATATTTTCCTCAGGCATTTTTGAATTTTTTTTCTTTGAGAAAGATCAGTAGCACAAAATAATTGTTTCACATTCAGTTTATATTTAAAATTAGTTTAATTTAGTTTAAGATCAATTAAAATATATATATAAGTTTATTTTACAGTAATTTAATTTATTTAGTTGTCAATTTTATACTTTAAACTCCAATTTCGTAAACGTTAATTTTTATTCACTCATTTTATTATTAATAAAATTTATTTATTCATTGTAAGTGAAAATTAATATATATATATATATATATATATATATAACACATGGATCAATAAGTTCCGAGACTAACCCAGAGATGGGTCTCGTAGTAAACCAGTAACCAGGTCTTTCTAGAGTACTAACCTTTGCTTGAAACGTGTCAAAATTTTAAGTCGATCGGACCAGAAACAGCTGAGTTATCGAGGTTGGAGTAAAGTCGTTTTGTAGTTTGTTTAAAAAATGGAAAAAACCGAGTTTCGTGTTCTGATAAAACATTGTTTTTTAATGGGTAAAAACACCGTGCAAGCGAAACAATGGATTGAAAAATGTTACCCGGACTCTTGTCCATCAAAAGCAACGATTTGTCGGTGGTTTGCCGAGTTTAAACGTGGTCGTACCGACACAAATGACGCGGAACACTCGGGTAGACCTGTGGAAGCCGTTACACCGGAAAATGTGAGTGAAGTGACAAAAATTATAATGAAAGATCGTAAAGTGAAGCTCCGTGAGATTGCTGAGATGACACAGATATCATATGGAAGTGTATTTACTATCCTTCATGAAAAATTGAGCATGAAAAAGGTTTTTTCCAAGTGGGTGCCGCGATTGCTTTCGATGGAACAAAAACAGCAATGAGTCGATGATTCAGAAAGCTGTTTATCGCTATTTACTCGCAACAAAAAAGATTTCTTGCGTCGTTACGTGACCATGGACGAAACATGGATACATCACTACACTCCAGAGTCGAAGCGGCAGTCATCTGAGTGGCGCACAGCTGGCGAAAGCCGTCCGAAAACGCAGCAGTCAGCTGGCAAAGTCATGGCGTCAGTTTTTTGGGATACGCATGGCGTGATTTTCATTGACTACCTCGAAAAAGGTAAATCGATCAACAGTGATTATTATATTGACTTGCTGGTGCGTTTGAAGGAGGAAATCGCAAAAAAACGACCGCACAGTCTCGGGACTTATTGATCCATGTGTTATATATATATATTGCGAATTTAGAAAACAGGTGCAAAAAAAAATTTAAATGCATAATGATTCAGTGTGACGCTAGTGTGCGTAATATTTTCAATCGAAAACAAGAACAAGGTATCTGTACAAGAACACTAATATACCACAGAAAAAAATATCTCTATAAATCAGGCACGCAGATTCCACAAAACAATTAATAAAACCCAGAATCGGAAAAACATCTCTCTCAATACATAATCAAAGCAAACATGCTTAAATTTTCATCAAAACTGTCAACCGTGATTCAAACGTGACGTCATTAACCATTAAAAAAAAAGACTTCAGTTTCTTCGATATTTTTTCATTTACGAATAATATAGTTAGTAATTTGACTGTCAAAAACTCCCTTTATGCGCATAGGTTGTTAACATAGCAATCTAAACCACAACCACTTGAAACTCGTATCTGATTCCATAATTAACTTGACACCCCAGACACATGGAAGAATCATTGAACTACATGCTCTCAATGCTAAAAATGGAAGTGGATTTAATTGAGAGACAGTCCCGTTAATAATAACCTTCTAATTCCTGGGGTCTTCTCAGTCAGGAAGCATGCAACGTGATCTCTAATGAACCATATGCCTGTTCAGAATGTTGTTTTGAAGATCGGTGCTTTAGTGTGTAACGGCCTTTGCTGACGTCAAACATCGATCTCTATGAGTCACATATTACGCACTCAGTTACGTTAAAGTTGCTGACGTAGTCACCTACCAAGAATAATATAGATTGCGCATGTTTCCTGCGCAAATGCAGTCCTTTAGGAGTTATATTTATATATTAATGGGTTTTTATATTGCTGGAAGTGTATATATTCCCGTTTCTAGAATTTCAAGTGGTTTGTTATTAATTCTAAAAAGGTTGCTCGCTGGTTTCATTGCAAGGTTAATTTTTGCTGCAGAGAGTTTCGGAGATTTTTTTTTTTTTGTACATCAATTATTTTTGTTAATCTATAAAATTAGTGCAATATAATAATAAATTCTTTTACAAATTCGTCTATTTAAAGACTGATGGAATAGGATTATTTCTTAACAAAATAATCACCGAACTATATGCGTGGGATAAATTTCACGTGTGTTTTGGCAATAAATATTTTAAAGCAATAGACCCGTGCAATGACCGGGAATGACAGAATAGTCACACTGTAGCTCATGCATGTAGCAAGAGGCGACTCAAATGGGTACTCAGCATCTGGGGGTATAGCCGGGCACTCTGCCCCTGGGGATTACATCAGGGTACCTCAGGGGCTTTCTTTCTTTAGGTAAGTACGGGCATCATGACCCCGAGGCACCCTAGTGATCTTTTTCTTTCCTATGGGGTTTATTGTCTTTAGTAAACACGGGTTACGCTCTCTAGCGATCCTTCTCTATTTTTAACCTCCTTCTTGAACCAATTTTCGTCTTTTTTCCCAATTTCTTCACGTATAGACCACAGTTAAATCTTGTTTGGCGCAGCATAGCCATATCTGGCTCTTGCGCCAATAAACTTTACGTTCACTCACATTTTAAAGCAATAAATTTGTTTCCCTTCATAGCAACTTTTGGCCTTATGTTAATGTCTTCCCCTTCACCATTTTTAGAGGCACGTGGTTCTCGGTTCCCGTGTTCTAGGTTAGTTAACGTATTTGGCATGCCAAACCAGTCGCAGCTAGCACGCGGCCATCAATGTTTTAGTCGTGTTGTGATGCCATACCAGACCCTCCGTGTCTCGGGGATGATACACCTTAAATTTGATGAGGCTCGAAGCTTTCCGTGACGTGCTGTGGAAGTTTGGAGAGAGAGGTGCCGAAACAGGTGTCGTCCTCGTCACTTGACCGAGGTTCAAAATTACAAGGCTCGCCGCCGAAAGCATTCATGTTGATCCTGAGTGTGAGGTTAATAAACTATCAATCAATTAATCAAATTCTTTTTACACTACTCTAAATCACCATGTGTTAGTTTTCTATATATTTGAAATATAATTCTATACTTTTCAATATTTTACCCCGCAATCATGTGACCACGGTTGTTAGTGGTCATGGTCGCGGACTCGCGGGCAGCGGGTTTCGTCGAGTCGTCGGTTCGAGCCTTGATGCCACTAAAGACCCGTCGTGTAACCGGGGTTGATGCACGTTAAGTTTGTCGAGATTCCAAGTCCTCCCTTTGACGTGGTGTGGAAGTTGAGCGACGTTATAAAATCAATCAACCCCGCAATCATATTTGAAAAACAGTATTTTATTATATGTCATCTTCTGAATCGGATAGCACTTAGAAACAACTGAAGGTTATTGGAGAAGGACCTCATAATTTAAACCTAGGTCAAGTGACGAGGATGTCACTTGAGTTGGAACCCCACACTTCAAACTTTCATTCCATGCCAATGGGAGGATTTGGAGCTTTGATAGATTCAATGTTCATCAGTCCCACTACACGGTGGGTATTTTGCGTCATCAGGAATCGAACTCACGACTTGAGGGAAATAACGCAGACAGTGAGCTTGCGACCATGACCATTCGGCGACCAAGGGGACATCTTTTGATTTTGCATGCAAATACCATCGGGTTTTTTTTTTGAAAAAAACTCTCTTGTGCAATTACTTCCTTCACTCAATATATATTAAAATCACTTGCAAAATGTAAAACTAAAACCAAAAAACAAATTAATTTGCATGTCAATGCTGTGTGTAAAACCTGTAACCGCATAAACGACTCTAGAAATGTTCTTTTGATCTGCGGAAAGTACACGTCCCATAAGGATAATAGCATTTGTTGCCCGTCTCCAATAAAATCAACCAATGAATCAATCAACCAATAGCAGATTTTACATTGCTACTCTAAAAAGTGGCCGCGATAGCCTAGTGGTCATTGTCTCCAACTCGCCGCCTGGTAGTGATTCGTCGAGTCCTAAGTTTGAGTCCTGATGCCGTTGTAAAACCCGACATGCAGCGGGGCTGATGCACGTTAAACCGGATCAAAGTCCCAAGTCCTCCCATATCTTGGTGTGGCAGCTTAGAGAGGCAAGTGTCAACTCAAATGTCATCTCGTTACTTGACCGATATTCAAAACGGAGAGGTTCCCCGCCAATAGCCATCGTGACGTTTATAAACAATGAGTCAATATTCTAAAAAGTTCTAACAAACAATTCCCGTCTGAAAAAAGCGCTGCTGTCATTTTAAATGCAGATGCCAACAGTGTTTTTAAAATGTTAATCAGAACAGCATGAGAGCATTTTTACATTGTCACAACCTAATACTAAATTTGCCACAAGAATCGGCATGTCGCCAACACAAACAACCGGCTGGATAAATGTCTCAGCATTTTAAATATATAAATACTTTAAGTAAAAAGAAAAATACTCGGTGTCTAAAGAGGAACAATTGATTCAAACGTTTTACAAAGCATTGTTCTTCGCCCGAGTTCCGTTTCACGTCATACATTGTTTTCGTAAAAGGCGGATTCCTTTTTACATTTTTCTGATCCACTTTTTCCGCCCTTGACTTCGGAATGTAACTAAAATGTAAGATAAGATCTGTCTGGTTTTAACACTTAAATGTGATCTTGAATAAGTTTCAATAACGGTCATCTTACTGGCATTATATTCCGTTAAAAAAAGGGGGGGCAGTAATATTTTTTTAAAAGCAATGTCCATTGTACACTGGTGAAATAAATGAAGAAAATTTGCATATTTTATCGAATTGCATGAAAAGAACTGAACTGAAGGAAAATCCACTGCTTCTAGATAAAAATGCAAATCTTGTACGGCAAAAACGTAACCGTACACGTGTGTGTAGGCGGAGCCAGCAGAAAAACAGGCTTTATAAACGCGTGGAGGGTAAGACGAATTTCGTTCACTAGCACACCTCGGCGAATTTCTTGCAACAATCGGTGTAATTCACATCGGTAACAGTAAAACTGAGTAACCACCAACGTTTAGATGATGGAATGAGGTGGCGAATTGTGGGGAGGCTAGAGGCAGGCCAATCGCAAGTCCAGATATGCAGAGAGTTTAATTTAACGCCCAGCGTCGTGTGTAAACTATGGAAAGAGTTCCAGGATACTGGATCCATGGAGAGAAAGCCTGGGCAAGGTCATTCAAGAGCCACTACGGCCAGAGAAGATTGCTATTTATCCATTTTAGCGAGGCGTAACAGAGGGGCTACAGCTTCTCGTGACCTGTATGCAGCCACAGGAACTTGTGTAACAAGGATCTCTGTTTCCAAAAGACTGAATGAGAGAGGGTTGTTTGCCAGAAGAAGACCGGCTGTTTGCGTCCCGCTCACGTCTACGAACAGGAGAGTCCGATTAGCATGGTGCAGGCAGCATAGTGATTGGAGCAATGGGCGACCGTTCTGTTCACTGAGTCCCGGTTCAGCCTAACCAGTGACTTTCGCCGTACTTTGATATGGAGAAAACCAGGGATCCGCTACCTGACCTCCATTGTCTGAGAAATCGACCATCACGACAGCGGAGGCTTGATGGCCTGGACAAGCATCGTGTTGGATGGTCGCACACATCTCCATATCTTCGAAAGAGGCACTGCGACTGCTGAGAGGTATAGGGATGAGGTCTTGGAGCCCAATGTTTGCCTTTTCAGGGGAAATTGGGCCTGATTTCCTTTTAATGAATGCCAACGCGAGGTCACTTAGAGCTCTTCTGGTCGACGAATTTTTCGGGAGTGAGGATATTCGCCGGATGGATTGGCCAGGCAGGTTTCCAGACCGTAATCCTATAGAGCATGTCTGGGACGCTCTGGGGAGGGCAATTGCAATTCGCAACCCCGAGAGCCATCCAGGAACTGAAAACAGCGTTGGTGAATGAGTGGGACCAATTGCCACAGACACTGATAAACCGCCTCATTTCCAGTATGACATCACGTTGCAAGGCGTGTATAGCTGTAAGAGGGGACCACACCCTCTATTAACCATTTCTTGTGTGCATTCTACAACCGCTGTTTCAGACCTTCAGACTCCCATGAGTGTTACGCACAAACATGAGTGTCTAATATAACTGTTGAATGTTTATTTTGTTTATATTATATCAACCTATGTTCACACCAAATTTTATTAAAATCTGTCCAGTAGTTCTGGAGATCGTAGATAAAATATAAAAATTCTCTTAACTTCTTACACCAGTGTATTAGAACTGATGCACGTTAAATATGTCAAGGCTTCAAGTCCTCCCGAAAAGCGATGTGGAAGTTTGAAGTGAAAGGTGACCGTCATTTGACCGAGGTTCAAAATTACGACGGCCGTCGCCAATAGCCCTCTTATTGCTTCCAGTGCGACATTAATAAACAAACAACGGCTTAACTAAGAAGATGAGTGCAGAGAATCCAGACATGTTCAAGCATTTTCAGAGGTCGTTGTCGCGAACTCGTGGCCGGCGTCTGTTCTGTCGAATCGCTGGTTCGAGTCCGGATGCCACTAAAGACCCGTCGTGTAGCGGGGCTGATGCACTTCTAGGTCACAAGTTCTCCCATTGGAGTGGTGTGAAAACTAGAAAGGGAAATGTCAGCTCAGGTGTTATCCTCGTCTCTTGACCGAGGTTAAAAATCCAATATTAATAAACAAATCTAGAAGCAACATGAGAGCTATTGGTCCTTCGCCAATAGCTCTCATGTTGCTTCTAGAGCAGTGTTAATAAAACCAATCAGCTTGTAAGCGTGACGTTGATAAACAATCAATCAATCCAACATTTGCAGAAATATATTTTAGCGAAGCATAAATTTATCTGTATCCATATAGTTTTAAGTTTTTTCAGTTTATTAATGAATATGTAACATGAAATAATGTGGAATTAAATTTCGTGTGAATACTGCTCAAAAATTATTTTTTATAAGACAGTTTAATATTTTTAAACATTGCAATTTATTCTGAAAGGACTATCAAAGAGAGAGGATGAATGATGGTAGAGAGTTTATTGGCGTAATCGTTTATTGGCGTATTGAGCCAAATCTGCTTAAGATGTACTAGAAAATACCTTCAATCATAATACAAACAATTATTTAAGAATTTCACGTAATTTTAATAATATCTATTGTAAAATTAACAAGAACAAAACAAGTAATTGCATCGATTATGCGTAGCACGCGAGGTTATATAAAATGAATATATTATTAACATTCTAATGTAATTATTTAAGAAATACGTATATTTAAACTACTTAAAGCTAATAATCTTAATAATTTTCAGTCTACATATATGTATTTGTATTTACAAAATTATTGTTACAAAAAAATTTCCAGTAAAAAATTAATGTTATAAATGCTTCGGAAATAATTGTTAAATGATTGTTTATCAACGCACTTCAAAGCGGCAAGAGGGCTATTGGAAACGAGCCTCATTGTTTTGAAACCTGAAGTAATGAAGTCGACACTTGAACTCGCCCCCACTCTCCTAACTTCCATACCTCGCCAATGTGAGGGCTTAGAGCTTCGACCGATTTAATGTGCTTCATCCCGCTACGCGACGAAGCTTTAGTGGCATATGGACTCGAACCTACGATTTGATTTTAAACATTGCTGGCCATGAACTCGTGACCTTTACCATTCAGCTACCATTGGTGCCATATCGAATAGAATAGGAGTGATCAAATGAGCCCTAAAGACCTCTCATGAAGTGGAAGTTCAGGTGTCGATTTCGTCACTTAACCGATGCTCAGAATTTCTTGGTCCTTCACTAATATTCTTCGTGGTATAAACAAGAACAATTTAAAAAAAAAAAAAGAGTGATTTTGCTAATTCTATTTTAAAAATTATTCAAATTGAATATTAATTAGCCTAAAATAAGCGTACTTCCAAGTCCCTGGCTTCAGAGAAGCAATTACTAACAAGAAAATACCTTCTTCAAATTCCTAGTACATTATTATTTTCATGAGCAAAACATCCCAAAGTACAAAAACATTGCCGATGTTAACCCCGAAAAGAATAAAAACAGACGATTCTGTCACGAAAAATTGTTGAATTAAATATTAAAACAAGAGCAAACAATAAATTATTAAATTAAAGTATTTATTTTAAGTATTTATTTGTAATAACATTCTTATCCTTTATAAAAATAAAAGCAAACGAAAACATATTAAATTAAGTATGACTTAGCAATGTAAATATAACTTAAGCAAACTTAATATAATAACAATCATAATGTATTATGTAAATACGATAATAATCATAACGATAATAATCATGTAATCATAATGTATTATCTCTTGAACCTAACCGCTTATATCCCTTATGTTATTACCACGAATTTTTATTGACTTAATTTTCTCAAAACAACAACATGTTAGACAATCAATGAATGTATTTTTCTCTCTACAGTTCAGAGTTGTTGGGATAATATGTTGATAATATGGGTCTTAATCACTCTATATTCCATAAAATCAATCAATCAGACTAGATTCAAATCAACTATCCAAACTTTTTACACGTCACCCAATGGGCTACTGTGTTAGTTGGATCTCTTTTGGCGCACCAGTTCATTTATCAATTTCTTATCGTTAACGTCAACTTTAATTACATTTAGCTTAAATATATTCAATTAAATAATTTATCATTTGCTTCAATTTTAATTACACACACACATTTATAGCTTAAATACATTCAATTTAATTATATTCCTTTAATTTTAATATCGGAAAAGTTTACTATTTCCTATTTCTCGGTTTTTCATCGTTTACTTTAATTCTTATATTTAATTGAGTAAATTAATAATTATTTAAGCTCTCCTTGGGTGGCTAAATCTGTTCTTTGCAAAACTTTGCATATAACTTTTTCATTTTTATATATAATTTTTTTTGTTTTGTCCAAGTTAAATTCTATAAACCATTTGCAGGGATTCGTTCTATGCAGTAGCGAATGTGTTCAACTTGTTCTAAATATATGACAGTGTTCATATTTTAAAAAAAGTTAACTAATATTTCCTCAAAATTAGTCCAAAACGTCTCACCGCAAATGAGTAAATATTTCAAAAATTAAAAATAACTCTGGATATTTTAGATGCGAAGGTCACACTTTTCACTGAACAGAGGGGATTCCGTCTGTCAAACACAATTAGTTGAAAAATATCAGAGATCGTAAATTCGGAACTTCAAGCGTCGGTGGCTCTATGGTTTCTGTCACGTAGCCCATTCATTTCCATCGTTTCTTCACCTCGCACTCCAAATGAAACTTGAAACAGATCCAAAAGAAGGAAAGTTAATCATCGCCTCGAATACTTAAATTCTTCTTTATATAAAAAAAAAAACTACCCGCAAATTTTTGTCTTCATTAACTTGTTCCATGCATTTTTTTTTTATTGTTCTTCCTCGATTTTCTTATGCAAATTTGTTTGTTGCGTTGCATAAATTTAGAATGCATGATGAATAGTGTTTTTTAAAAATGCATGTCAGAACGATTTAACCTGGACGCCGCCTATGTAAATGATGACACGCGTTTCTTTTTTAGAAGAATGATTCCGATTCCTGACGATTGCGATCGCTTGTTAACGTCACACTGAGAAGCAAACGAGTGTTATTGGCGACGGACGTCATAATTATGAACCTCAGTCAAGTGACGAAGACGACACCTGAGTAGGCACCTCCCTCTCCACATTTTCACATTATGCCTTCGGGAAGACTTGGGATCTCGATCAGAATCTTTAGAGTCAGGTGACCAGATTTTTACATTCCAAAAGTGGGACACCATTGACGGAGGGGGTTGATTGAAAATTTGATACCTAAAAAATACCTATCTTAGGTACTTAAATAAATTACTTACCTAAATCATCTGAATAGCTTATTTGTTGACATCACTTGTTTAACTAGCGCTAGCGCACAGTATGATGTGTATCGTATGAGAGACAGTTACAAAACTAAATATGCGAAGGCGTTACTTCGTTGACGGCCAACAAACTCCTTACACCCTGACCCTTCTCCTCTCTAGAATTCCTCTTCGTTTCCAATTTTTGTATAAGATGTAATTTCTTTACAACAATGTTCCAAATGATGCTAGATCGCTAGCGAAACATGTCACCATAAGAATAAAATCTGGGGAAGGGTACAAAGTGTTCTCTCTTCATTTTACAGCTACAAAATGTTTTCGTCGCTGCCAATGCCGAAAAATGCCTCTGTTCATTAAGTCCAAACAATTGGTGGTCGTATTCTAGCAACTGATCAAGGCGAACTTTGATAAGCAGTTCCTGATAATCATTCCTCAACAATTATTTTTATTATTAAAATTTAACATTATAAAATTTACAAAAATAATATATAATTCATATCCTGGTGAAATAGCTATATGGAAGACGAAAACCGTATAATCCCTTCCAGTTCCCCCACCGTTCCCTAGCTTGTCGTGCATTCTTTCTAAAAATCGGGACTTTCTTAAGACCCCGCGGGGCGCGGGATTAATTGTTAAAAATCGGGACTGTCCCTCTAAAATCGGATCGTCTGGTCACTTTACTTAAGTGGCATCAGAGATCAAACCCACAACTCGACAGAGCCAACACCGGCCGCGTCCATGACCTCTCGCCTTCCGCGGCGTCCGACTACTGCTCTAGTATCGTGTTTAGATGATCTTTTCAAGTAACAGTCGTGCAGTGAGAGGAAATGGTTATTTTTCCTTTCAACATTTCAAGGAAGAAACTTTACATTGGCTCAAATAAGAACGTTACGAATTGAAGTTAAATTGCTGTTCACCCAATATACTACACCACAAAGGAGAAGAGATGGCAAAGCTACATTAATCAGAAAAATAACACTCGGTACAAAGGTAAAATTGTTGAAATTACAACTTTCTGCTGGGTGAGGAAGACGGTGAAATTAGCATTGAATCATGCCTCGGTGTTGAATGAAAATGATGTGGATGTCTTATTGGGGTATGGCAGCCTATGTTGCCTCCACATGCTGCCAAAGTTGATATGGTGTAGTAGCCGATAATATATACTGGATCAGTTGTTCTCCAGTCATCGATTGGACATGTTAGATAGGAGATAGATTGGGAGAAAAGGCGGGTCAAAACACAGAACCCTTGAACATTTGCTCGCCAAGTATGTTTGCGAATTGTCCTGTTGGAATGTGACCACTGGCAAGCTCTGAAAATAATGGAAGACAACAGGCTGCGAAAATATATCGCTGGCTGTGTGCTAAGTGGCTCGAGAAAGAAATCCAATAACACTGTAAAAAACCAAAATACCTAGTGCAATACTATTGCTTAAGGCAACAGTTAAGCAACCTCTTTCCAAGGTGTCCCTACACTCTAATTCGACCATCGTTTCGATGTAGGCAGAAGCATGACTCGTACTTAGAGATAATGTCGAGTCATGCAGTTGTCCGATTCCGCCGTTCATGCATCAATCCAGTCGCGAAAGCCATTGGTTTTGAGACAAAGATAATAGCAGTAATGGACGCCTTGTGGACATTTTACTGTGGTTCAAACAACGTCGAATGGTGCGTTCGGACACACTCACTATTGCGCAACAAACCGTATTTGTTGTGAAATGGTTCCTGTTGTGACAGAGAGCGACCCTTCTGTAGCTCATGCATGCCGTAAGAGGCGACTAAAATGGGTACCCAGCGTCTGAAGGTATAGCCGGGTATTCTGCCCCTGGGGATTATATCAGGGGACCTCAGGGACTTATCATCTTTAGGTAAGTACGGGCATCATGACCCCGAGGGACCCTGGTTATCTTTTTCTTTCCCATGGGGTTTACTGTCTTTGGTAAACACGGGTTACGCTCTTCCAGGATACCCTAGCGATCCTTCTCTACTTTCGACCCTCCTTCTTATCAACCATTTTTTTCCCCAATTTCTTCACGTCCAGACCACAGTTAAATATTGTTTGGCACAGCATAGTCACATCTGGCTCTTGCGCCAATAACCTTTACATTCACTCGCTGACAGAGAGCGATCCATCATTGCCGTGTGTGTGCCCGCAATACGTCTACCATCATTTGTAGTGATGTGACAAGCCATATGCAATCGATACCGTCGGCCAGCCATTCCCTTTTGTATCTATTGATTACAGTTCATTGTTTCTTAGTTACGTCCTCTGCGACCTCCGATTTCTCCGAAGGATTCTCTATAGGCAATAATTCTTTCTCGCTCGAATACAGATACGTGCTCGAATGACACTGATATTCTTCTCCCAGGCGGGATAAAAGTTCCTCAGAGACTAACCCTCTTTAGGTAGGTGCGGAAATCATAATCCTGAAGTCTCTTAATGAAAGTTTTCTTTCCCATAAGTTTTATTGTCTTAAGCAAATTCGGTTAAGCGCCCCAGGATACTTTAACGATCTCTCACTGTTTTTGACTCTCGTTCTTGTGAACCAGGTTTTTCCTTTTTCTGCCATTTTTTTTGCACAAATTACAATTTAAACAACAAATATTTGGTACAACTTACCCAGATTTGGTTCTTGCGCCATAAACCCTAACAGTTACTCAATCAATTTGAGCCTAGATGGATTGAACGCGCAGGAACCCCGCTACGTGACAGGTCTTTAGTGGAGTCGGAACCTGAACTTAGACTGGACGGAAACAACGCCGGCCTTGAGCTCGTGACTTTGACCACTCGGCTATTGGGGTTGAGGAAGATATTTCGGACAAGTATTCTTTTGCATATGAAATTCCCTCCCTTCGCTGAAGTCTAAATGTCCCCCCCCCCTGCGCGGAAGTATCGTAGTTTGGCTTGCCTTTCACTAAGTACATGAATCCTCCCTCGACCCCGAGGCACCCTCGTGATCTTTTTCTTTCCTATGGGGTTTACTGTCTTTAGTAAACGCGGGGGACGCATCCCCGGGTTACCCTAGTGATCCTTCTCTATTTTCGACCCTCCTTCTTGTCAACCAATTTTTGCCTTCTTTCCCAATTTCTTTACGTCTAGACCACAGTTAAAATCTTGTTTGATGCAGCATAGCCACATCTGGCTCTTGCGCAAATAACCTTTACATTCACTCACTCTCTCAATCTATCTGTTATTGTGCTCTTTCTCTCTCTTATACAGTGGCCGCGGTAGCCTAGTGGTCATGGTTTCGGATTCGTGGCCGGCGGTTTTCGTTGAGTCGCGGGTTTGATCCTTGGCCGATGAAGACACGCCGTGTAGCCGGGGCTAATGCACATTAAATCTGTCGAGGCCCAAAGTCCTCCCTTGGCGTGGTGTGAAAGTTAGGAGAGGGGGTAGGGTGTCTTCCTTGTCACTTGACCGTGGTTCAAAGTTACGTGGTCCGTCGCCAATGTAGCCCTCGTATTACATCTGGTGCGACGTTAGTAAAAATTAAACTATATAAACTTATCTTTTTCTATATATACGAACAAGCCTTTCTAACTTTTTAAACCTTTTTCTAAGAATAATTACTGTGTTAATGCTATATATATATATATAAGTAATTATAAAGTAGTATAATAACATGTGTGCCTTTAAAACTAAATTAATGCAATCAATTTTTATTACTGCTTAACTAATTAATACAACGATTGAAGTAAGTAGATTCACGAGACTAAAAAAATCAGTTTAATAAATAATTAAATTTATGTAATCTAGTTATGTACAGTTTTAAGAATTTTCGGTACGTGTCTGAATTCACTCTGATCATTTTTTTAAACCAAAAAAATATTGCCAAACAATTAGTGGGTTAATGTAGAGAGTGGGAGTTGAAGTTTATGGCGCAAGAGCCAAATCGGACGATGCTTCCTCTAACAACGTGTACCTGTGATCCAGCCGTTATTAAAAAAATTTAAAAAGGAAAAAATTGTTTGACAAGAAGGAGGATCGAAAATAGAAAATGATTGCTAGGATATCTGGAAAGCACGTCACCAAAGACACAACAGAAAGAAACCCCCATGAGAAAGAAAAAGATCGAAAAGTCTTGATGCCTGTACTTTCCTGAAGAAAGTAAGTCTCTGAGAGAATTAATGTAGAAAAATTAACTGCATAAATTTGACTAAAATTGAGCCAGCTTTCAAGATCGACAGGAATTTTCACAAGTACCTAACTTTTAATCAACTGTAACTGTGTAAATTTTAAAAAAATTGGACATCCCTCAACATAGCTTTTTGACAGTTTCTATTAACACAATATTTTATGAACAAGTATACTCCTCTCTTTAAAATGAAGCATTAAAAGCCTTAATTATTTAGTAATTATATTAATAATTATTATAAATACAATTGTGGTACTTTTTTAAGTAAAAAGATAATCGTATATAATGTTACTTTTTCACATTCCAAAAAAATTTCCGAAAAACTAATTTAAAAATATTTTTTTAAGCCTTTTCCCTAACATTTCATTTATTATTGTAAGATTTACCGGTTTTATCATCTTTATATTTTACGGGTAAATATTTTGAAATTCACTTGCAGAAGTTTTCTTCTTTTTTTTAAATGTAAATCTAAACGATTTAAGAAATGTTTTAATTTCATGAATTAACTTTACTTGAAATTACACAAGAATATTTTATTTGATAAATAACTCTTTAAACTCACATGTATTAAATTTTTTCTCCTCAATTTTAACATTGTAAACTTGCGAAGTACTTCTCTTGCAAATAGTCCTTAAAAAAGCTAATAGTCTCAGAAAAGCAATTTTAAATTGCTTTTTTAGATGAATTAGTACAAAAAAACAAGTTGTTCTATTGATTTCTATCTCTTTTCATGAATATTTTCAAATGTACCAGCAAATACATTTTGTTCAGATAGAAAAGAATGAAGAAATATATCTTATTATTCGTTTTACGAATTACTTTAAACTTCAAACAAAACCAGCAATATTTTTTTTAATTCCAGAGTAATCCTTTCGCTTTGTTTTATTTCACAATCTATCACAATTTATTTAATTTCATTTCATGTTTTAATACATATATAAGTCTCTGAGAATAACAAATCACCAAGTCCCAGTATAACATTTAAAACTTTCATTTCTGTGATCGAAGGAAATTAGCCAAATGATTTTACCAAGTAATCTCAATCTATCCCGATGTTCTCCACTTCTCAGAAAACATTTCCACCCCTACCTTATTCCGGGTAAAGAGACTTTTATGACTCTTCTCAAGTTGATAGAGTAGTCTTGTTATTATTCAGTTGATTAACAGAAGATTATTCGGGTGTTGAGTGGAAATTCCTCTGCAAAAGTGGAATTCCGCTCTGGAATTCTCAGGAACGAGGAATTTCGCAGCTCGTTTTCGGAAGATGGACCTTTAAGAGCGGGATAAGTTTACATCCTTTCTCTGAGTGTTTTACGATGAAATAGGGGATGATTAAAGGGATTGGATGGAGGGAAAAGATTCGGAAGGGAGATGTGATGAAAAATTCCAATTATTCGCTTTGTCTTTTTTGTTTTGTTTATATGCATTGTAGTAGCGCAGTGAAGATCTGCGAGTATTGGCTGTACGGCCTTCTTGTTTCGTTTAAAGTCGCCAACTGGCGACAAGAGGACTAGATATGGCTCTCTTTTCTAAAAGTCATTACATCTTACATTTTGATTGTTTTTTAACGTCGCACTTTGAAGCAAGATCCTGAGTCAAATCACGAAGACTACATCTGAGTTGGGCACACCAATCTGCGAACTTCCACTCGACGCCATGGGTAAACTTGGGGCCTCCACAAATTTAACATGCATGGCCAGGAGGAAAACATCCTCTGTCAAATTTCTTGTTCAGATGCTTTGTACATGAATACAAGTTTTATATACACCTCCTATATTCTTATTTAATATTATATTATATTCTCTGTTACCATTTAACGAATTTTAATGAGCGTTTCATTTCGTAGTTTATTGATTTTCAATATGAATTGAAGTTAATCTTTGAGACTCAATTTATATTTAATGCAAATTACAAGCTTTTTCTCTAAAATTAAATGGTTATTTCAGTTTCAGAAGTGGAGGATCTTTTTACAGTAATTTTCGTGAAAAGTAATGTTGCCAATAATATCTATTATAAGTTCTCCAAGAAACAATAAAAATGCGATGGCATGAATGGCGGCACGGTTGCTATACGTGTCCGTCGTTGCCAACCGTTTCGTAAAGCATCACTGCAAATTGTGGAGACTTGCGCCGTAGGTGAAGCATATGTTGTGAGGAAGGGTAGCCAAGGTGGGTGAAAGCGTGGAAGTCTATGGCATGCGAAAACAAAGACACTTAACGTTGTTTCAAAATAGAGTGACTAAGCATGTGACACTAATAAATTTATTTTACACTGAAATTTTCTTTTGCTGTCATACAATTAATTACATTGGTTTGAAAACCCAATTAAATGTTATTTAGCATAAACAAAGAAATGGAAATTCTTTTTTTTATTATTATTTCCCCCTACATATTTTATAGAGTAAATGAGGTATAAAACAAGGCCTTGAATAAACTCACTGGTTGGATTTGGGCAAATTATTATTAGCCACCCAAGGGGCTATTATTTTAGGTAACCCAAAAAATGTCGTACCTGACCACTTCACAAAAATTTATCTTGCTTTTGCGTACATTTTTTATATCTGCTTTTCCCAGTAACGAATTTTATTTTCAAAAATACGTCATAATAATTTTCTCCTGAATTTTTCATTGGACTGAAATAAAATATATGCAATATTTATCTGAACCTGCTTTCATCACTAATGAACTCAATTTCCAAAAATATGTCGTAATAAATTTCCCTCAATTTTTTTTTATTGGATTGAAGTGAAACAAATATAAAAATTAAGTATTTTATTTACTTATCGATTTATGTATTACCTATTTATGTATTACCAGTAATCATATGTAAACTGAAATCAAGATATGACCAAAAATAAATAAAATTATTCAGAATTTTAGGCTGTGAGGCAACTTTTTTTTTTTTTTTGCCTCGAAGTTTTCAAACTACATCTTTTTAGTTTGGCTTCCTTCTTTGAATGTTTTGGTATCAAATGATTTTGAAACTGATTTACTGTTATTAGCCATCCAAGAGGCTATTGTTTTATATGGATCATTTTTGGCGTACCAGATCACTTTTCAATTTTTTATCGTTTGCATCAATTTTAATTTCAATTAGCTTAAATATATTCATTTTAATAATTTATCTTTTCCTTTAATTTTAATATTGGTAAAGTACTATTATCCATCTCTCGATATTTCATCGTTTACTTTAATTCTTATATTTAATTGAATAATTTCATAATAATGATAAAAAAAAAAGCGCACCTTGGGAGGCTAAATCTGTTCTTTGCGAAACTTTGCATAGAACTTCTTAAATTTTATGGAATGATTATTTTTTAGTGTTTACTCTAAGCAAGCTATACTTTTTTTTTAGTGAAATTGTCACGAATCATTTTTTTTTAATTTCTCGAAATACTTCTATTTTAATTGTAATACACGTGTAATTTTGTTCCTTTGATGACAATTATATTCCATAGTATTTGTAATATCGTATGATCCAGGAAATATCTTCACACGTGGTATCTCGACTATATTTATTTATGATGCACAATAAATAAAATTACGTAAGAAATATTATGTACAATAACAATTCACTAATCGTAGCCAAGAATTAAATAATTTTCACTTAGATATCTCTCTAGATTTGCTCACCCAGTTATAGCAACTCACCTCCTACCAGCGTCCCAACTCCTCGGCCGCTCATGGGCCGCGGTAGCCTAGTGGTCAAGGTCGTGGATAGCGGCTGGCGGTTTTCGTTCAGTCGCGGGTTCGATCCTTGGCCACCAAAGACCCGCCGTGTAGCCGGGGCTGATGCACGTTAAATCTGTTCGGGGCCCAAAGTCCTCCCGTTGGCGTGGTGTGGATGTTAGGAGAGGGGGGTGCCAGCTCAGGTGTCGTCCTCGTCACTTGACCGTGGTTCAAAATTACGAGGTCCGTCGCCAATAGCCCTCGTGTTGCTTCTAGTGCGACGTTAATAAAAACTAAACTAAACTAAAACTAAACCTCGGCCGCTCATATCTCCCGCTCGTTCCATGACCACTGGGCCACAGTATCTTAGTGGTCACGGTCGGGGATTCGCGGCCGGCGTTTTTCTTCGAGCCGTGGGTTCGAGCCCTGATGCCACTAAAGACCCGCCGTATAGCCGGGGCTGATGCACGTTAAATCTTTCGATGCTCAATGTCCTCCCGTTGGAGTGGTGTGGAAGATAGGAGATGGAGGTGCCGGCTCAGGTGTTGTCCTCTTCACTTGACTGTGGCTCAAAATTACGAGGTCCATCGCCAATAACCCTCGTGTTGCTTCTAATGCGACATTAATAAAACCAATCCAATCCTTTCTCGCTTCACTTCAGTTCTCACATACGTGAGTGAAACAGAAATTTGTAGGTTGGTGGCATGACAAAACAGTTTATAAGAAAAAACTGTTAAACACTAGTTTTAAAACTAAACCACAGTAAAAATGATATAAAATGTCAATTTTTTTTTCTTTGTCCAAACTCGTTAAGAAAGCTTCGAAAACTTACCATTTTGTAGCTGCATTTTTAAATACTTTGCATCTACCCACCTCCCTCATACACCCTCAGATCCCCGTTATTTTTTGGTGTCTATATTTATTTATTCCTACTCCTAATTCCAAATCTTCTCCACTGGATATCTTAGTATCGCGTACATGTTTTACAAGAATATTAACATCAATAATCAATACAAAAATATATAATGGTATTAAAACCAAAATTAAATCCAGTTTCCGAATTAAAAATGCAAATGACTTTTATTATCCACTGTAGCGTACAGAAGTAAAAAAGTAAGTTTTTTTTCTTTTAATATCATACAATTACTGGATGTAATATGCATATTAGAATAAATGTTATTTTATTGACATGGATATGCATAATTATTACCTCGGAGGACATGCATGGTTATTATTAAATCAAAATAGTCTCCAAATGTTGCACGGGATGACAAATCAAGGTTACCAGAGAAAAGAATAAGGCTGGGTGCATAACGAAAATAAATGGCGATTGGTTAGGGTAATATCATCACCTAAAAAGTAAATCGAAACCTGTCAGGTGAAAGCACTATAATTTTCGTCTACTTTCAGTTTTTCATTTCATTCTATAAATTTTATTTTATTCTTTGTTGCAGAGAAAACCTGAAATTATGCAACTGCGCCTTGCAACACTGATGCGTTTTGTCATGTAACAGAGCTTTAATAATAAGATACAGGATACAATGTAATTCCCTTTCAATAATCGTTGTTGAAGTAAATTATTACCTATACATCTATGAATATTTACATTTTATTATAACTGGAAATAAAATTTCTTTTGAGTGAAAGAAAAATAACGTTATGATCAAGGTCACTTGTGAGAATAATAGTATATTTATTTTCTGCAAAGGAGAGGCAAAAGTGAGGGAAAAAATTAGTTTAAAATCTGAAATAAGGCCTACCAAAATAACAGTATTTTTTTTATTATAAGTTTCATAAATTACAAATAGTATAATTTTATTATAAAAATAGATTACATTTTGTGAATGATGAATGAATTCTACACTGAAATTTCACAAAACTTGTTTTTTTTTTTTTTCTTACTTTTCGGCAGTCTCCTTCCATTTCCACGCACATACGGCAACGACTGACTAGTCGGGCAAACCCGTAGGAGAATTCCGGTGGTCGTTGTCAACACCAGGTTTTAATGGTAGCTTTCCCTTCGTTATCGAAACGAAATTAATGTCCTCGAGGTACTCTTCTATCTTCGGGAAAAGGTGAAAATCTGAAAGTGCGAAGTGTGGGCTGGATAGACTTGAAAGTATCAATTGTCAAGAACTCAATGACGCTATGGCGATTGATTTTTATTCTCGCCTTTGGAAGAGTGCTTTTCTACCCCATGGCAGAGAGAGGTCAGTTGATCTTGGTGCCAACGGCGCTTTGAACCTTCAGTCTTTTGTCTGATAAGAACTTGTCCGGTCACTTTTGCACTGCTCTCAGGAACTGGTCAAAAGGAATTCCCTCATTGGGCTAGTTATAAAGGCGTTTCAACTTTGTCGTCATTGTTGAAGAGAGCCACCGCATACTCCATCTCCAATGTCATCGTGATGATGTGAAAAGGAACATTCTGAACGATATTTAAGGGAATATTGTTTTTCCAGCCATTACTACCATTGATATACATCCCCTCCTTGTTGTATTGAGCTTCATTTTGAGGGCAGTTTCCGTCTGATGTCATCGGCTGTCTCTAGTCGGCCGTGGTAGCCTAGTGGTCATGATGTTGTTTCAACGAGTCGTGACCACTAAAGAGATGTCGCGTAGTGGGACTGGTGAACGTTACACCTGTTTGAGGTCTCAAGCCCTCAAACTGGTGTGGAAATTTGGAGAGGGAGCTCATTTGCCTGAAATTCAAAATTACGAGGTCCATCCCCAACAGCTCTCGTGTTGCTTCCAAGTACGACGTTAAAAAAAATCAAATCAATCATTGTTATTCATTTAATCTTTTAAGCTCTATAAGCCGTAGATTCTAAACATTTTTTTGACATATCGTCTTTTCATAAAAAAAAAAAAAAAAATTACTCAACACTCTATTTTCAGAAAAAAATAAACCGACTCTCGCTCTTGAAATCGATAATAAAGATCTTAGGTTTTTAAATATTTAATAAATATTTAAAAATAATTCCGAAAGCGAAAAAAAGAAAATAATTACGCAGAAACATTCCTTTGTTTCACTCTTTTTAAAATGCATTTTATTCCATGCAATTGAAAGTAATGCTCTAGCTTCGAGAAGAAAAGTAAGAAATTCCTTCGGTTTAACATCACGCTCGGAACTGAGCGTGACTCATTCATGAACTAGTCAAAATGGAGATGAGCACAAATTTATTATGCTATCAATACTTACATTGAAAATTATTCGTCTGATGACACAAGTCTTCGATGATTTTTTTAATAATCTAGCTTTTCAGTGCTTTCCTGTGTGTATTACCCAAGGGGTAGCAGTTGGACCTAACCCACTAGTGGGTGGTACCGCCCCTTTTAGGAACCACTAATCCAAACTACTGTAATTTTACAATCTATTTGTACCTTGCCTATGGAACACTATTTCACGAAGATTCACGTCCATGAAATAACATACTATTCGCATAATCTCATAATCTATGATCAGTCCATATAGAAGAAACGATTGTATATTGTTTCTTTTTGAACGAGGAAAAATCATCAAGGATATTTATGACTACCCATCTCATGTGACGATTGATCAACCGAAAAAAATGTCCGAGTTCTGCTGCTGCGAACTTCACATGCCAAAAGAACCTTCATCTTCTGTTTATTAAGCCACAATTTTATTATTTTTTTTTAATTATGATACACGTGATTCTAAAAGTTCACGTAAAACATAAAAGGAATAAAAAAAAACATGTTCTCGAAAAAATTAATTATAAAGCTATCTGAAGAGATGCCCTCTATTTTTATTTATAATATGTGAATTATAATGATATTCTTACAATATTCCTGTCATGATATTAAATACTATACATTGAGAGATACTTAAAGTTTCATTAAGTCTCTGTCTCTTTCCAATAGTAAAAAACGAAAGAAAAATAAATTCTAATTGTTGCTTGATTTCCGGTGAAAAACGATAAACGTTTCATCGACAGTGACAACCGCCGTGCGGCGAGTCTGATGCATGCTATATCTAGTCGAGGTTCCAAGTCCTCCCGTTGGCGTGGTGTTGAAGTTTGAAAAGGGAGGTACCAGCTCAGGTCTCGTTCTCGTCAGATGGAGATTCAAAATTATGAGGTCCGTCGCTTTTTGTCCTCATGTTGGTTCTACAAGGATCTATCAAATAAGTAATCTATGTTACTAACGATCTATCAAATATGTAATCTATGTTAATAACGATTTATCAAACCAAGAAAAACGATGAATTGACGTATATTATTATCATATGAAATGTTACCGTTTTTCAATTTAAATTTGGCTTCGGTAGTGTAGTGGTCATGGTTTGTAACCCGTGGTCTGTGTCCCTTCCGTCGATCGGAGCTCCAATTCAGATGCCAATAAAATACCTGTCATATAATAGGATTGATGCGCGTTGAACCTGTCGAGGCTCCAAGTCCTATCATTGGAGTGGTGAGGAAGTCTGGAGAGGGGTGCCAGTAGAGTTACCGTCCTTATCACGTGACCGAAATTCAAAATTTCGAAGTCCGTTGCCAATAACGGACCTGTTTCTATAAGTGTGAGTTAATAAGGAATTAATCAGTCAGTCTAAATTCAGCACTATTTTGTGTGAATCTGAAATCATTAAAATAGTTATATGGAGGAAGAATTATTCACATTGTCGTATCGCTAATTATCGAGTTCTTCATGTGCTGACAAACCAAAAAAAAAAAAA
>BMAW01124826.1:9777-26388 GCA_019974015.1 Nephila pilipes | reverse complement strand
ATATATATATATATATATATATATATATATATATATATATATATATAATGCTAGATTTCGCATATAACTATCATATGTTTGAGGATGATTATTTAAATATTAATAAAACACCGATATATATTTTTTTTCATGTTTATCATTAATCTCAAATAGATGCTGTAGAAAGGTTCTTTAGAAGGTGCATTATAATCTACTCTCGTACTTCAATCTGAAAAATTGTTAACATTGTAAAACATACTAACGTGGAGCTGTTTATAGCCACAAAGATAAAGTGAATTAGTGTTACAGAATCACTTTGATAAGGACAGCATTTTGTGATATTTTGAAGTCTAATATTAAGATAAGGATTAAATTTTAGAGTTTTATTATTTTAAATAAAAGCAAGCGATTCCACTGCTATGCAAGATAAATTACTTTCAATTGCAACAGATTATTAATAGTGTAAACGACTATTAACAATAACTGAGGAGGAATTTTTAAAGATAATCACTTATAATGGTTGTAGACGACTTTCTTAAAAGTTATTCTTTATAATTAATGTATACGATAACTTGTTTAACTTATAATCCTAAAAATAAACAGTTTACTTATATTCTGAATTTTTTTTAAAAAAAATTAATTTACATCAAGTTGAAATTAAGGTGAAATATCAGTTTCTTTTAAGTTAAAAAAATAATGAATTTAAAAAAAAAAAATATGTTTAATAGTAATTAATTAAACTACTCATGTGACTGAGAATCATAAGTGATTTAGTGATAAGGGAACGATAAATGCTAAATAGAGATTGTATAAGACAAAGGAAGGTGTTTTCCCTTTTATTTCTAAGAAAGACACATATATACAATGGTAATAAGTTGTTAAAACTATTTCATTATGAATAATTATTTTTACATTGTAACACAAAGAAAAAAATACAATTCAAAGATAAAAAAAAATCAATTTTTTTCTTACACAATAAACAACTGAAGGTTTTCATTTATTTCAGTACGATACAATGTCTTTGAAATTCACCTGTATTGAATGTTCAAAGCAGATTAGTTAAATTATTCATAATTCGTTCAGAAATTTAAATCGCATATTTTCCAGTAAAATATATCGAATGAAACAAAAGTAAATGATTAAAATGAAAAAATTTCCTCTTTAAAATAAACATATTAATATATTATTTAATGCGATTATATTTCGTAAGAATTATTCTACACGAATATAGTTTTCCAAGTATGTTTCCAAATTGTTTCCAAATTAATGAAAATTCTTAATAATTTTCCAAGGAAAGGGCTTTAGAATGATTCCATTTACTTAAATTACACAAATTCGAATTCACATCACAGAAAAATAAGTAGATCAAGTTCTCACTAGACTTAATTTCGTAAACTATCCGATCCCTCTGTAAACTAAAGCAACCCAGACAATTGGTGCCTAATGGACTGTTTATCGAACTTCAAGCAAGACTTTCTTTAAGGGCTCCGTTCCTATATTTACTTGAGAAAATTCCACAGACACGCGTTGGTCTATAGGCTTCAAGGAACTTAAATAACAGCGAATTCGATTTCTAAGCCATCTGTACAGAAGCTGGGATAAATTCCAAGAATCCCAAATGGTCTTGTATTGACGAAAGTGCCAGACATTCCTGGAAATTGTCTCCCTAGAAACCCATGAAAGACGGGAGCAAAGACGCCGAGAATTTTGTCCTTTTTTTTGGTTTCTTTATTTTTTTCCCTTGTTTTCTTTCTTTTCTGGAATCTGGTGAACGGTCTATTAACTTCCCCGCCATCTAGATGATTCTTTGCACACATACGTAGCGCGAACGAATGGCTGTTTGGTTTCTAACGATTGAAAGTGTGAAAGAAAGATGGTATTAATGCAAAATTTTGCAGACAGAAGACGTCAAAATGGTTTTTAGAAAGTCTGTGTTGCTGGAGATTCTTAAATTTAAGGGGCTTTTTCGGAGGGTTTTTTTTTTTTTTTTACTTTTATTTTCTTCCATAAGAGATGTACTAGGTCATTATTAAAGGGTCGTTGATCTTGCAGTTTGTAAAAGAATATCAAAATTTCGCGAAAAAAGTAGAGACAGAAAAATTTTTAGTTTTAAAAAAATAATGCTAAAACCATTTAGATATATAAAACAAGAAACAAAGAAAGAGTTTTCAAAGAAATACTTCATCTGACAAAACAAAGTTAATATCATGTTTTAAATATTACATCTAATATTTATTCTTAATACCATATGTAGGTCTATCACAAATATGTTTTTATGTCAGCATGTGATTTCTAAATATTAAATAGCTTTTTACGATTAATTCAGAAATATTCTCTAATCATATTAAGTTTAATTAATACAAACTGTATAGGCTTACAATATTTGCGAATTCTGTATTTTCCGTAAATATAAGGATAAAATGTTTTTTGATCACCATTAAATTTTTATGTATAAAATAGAAAGATCATTCATGTATTGTAAATGTTGGATCCCTAAAGAGTCGCAACAATACTATGAGGTAATAAAATTGCTCAAGATTTTTTTTTTCTTGTTACATGTATCCAATTACAGATAATAAGTTTAATTTCAATCCGGCAGTATTCAGTTAAGATATTCCTATAAATTTATACTTAACAGGATTTTTTTTTCTATTAAAATTTTTGATTCACAGTGAAATTTGTAAAAAAAAAATTCAAAAAGCAATTAATATCGTAATTTCTTTATTACTATATTTATTTCCAGTTGTAATTAAACGTGATATAAAGATTTAATTTTAAATGAGTTAATCATTATTGAGTGAGATAAACATTATGTGTGCATCAGCAACAAATTTTAGCCGAAACCTTTCATATATATTTTTATTCCATAAATATACTAGAATATTCATTCACTACAAAATATATTATAAAAAAGGGATATTAAATTGGTAAAAAATTAATTTAAATCTATTGTACATTGTATATAATGCTTGCATACACACTCATATGTATAGCCCTACACACGTGTATGTATGTATATATATATATATATATATATATATATATATATATATATATACAAAACAAATAGTAATTAGCATGAATATAAATTATTAGTGAATTACCTAACTTTGGCTACATAAAATTAAAAGTAATTGTTTTTTAAAAAAAATTATTACATTGGTCGTAAAAACATAAACATTGCTAAAACTTACAAAGTAGAGATCAAGAAAAATAAGATAGTAAAGTTATAAAAGGAGATAAAAAGCAATTTAAAATACTGTCTCAGGTTATGACTAAGATATGTGGTTACACTAATTTTAAGGATCCAACCTAACCACTCAGGAAATTACTTTCTTACATATTGGAAAAAAACATAAAAGGAAAAATCCAAGACTAAATTTCCGAAAGAACTAATTAAACAATAAATTTCTTTTTTTAAAAAAGTATATGTTTCATTGAAGACAAAACCTATTTTTATCTAACTTAAAGACATTCATTCAATTTCAAGTATACATTTTCAAAGGTTCATAAATAAAGTGATAAAAACTTTTATCTTCATCATTCAACAGTTCTCTTTTAAATTTATAACTTTCAAGTCGAATATTGTTTATGTATATATTTTTGGGGTTTATTCATCTTGACTAATTGATTGCTTGATTTAATGGAACAACGTACAAGGAAAGTTATTGTCTCGTTCGTAATTGATTTAACTGGAAGAATATTTTTACACTAATAAAACATTTAAAAATTATATAAATTCCAAAATATTTCTAAGAAACATTTTTATCTTTTATATTTGAATTTAATCTTGAGGTAACCAAATTTATTCAAAAAATTTCAGAGCTTAAATTGTGTTACTATTTGTTGGCTGAAGATTGAATTAAAAATTATTTCAAATCAAAGAGACCTAAAATTATACTAATAATCAATTGTTTATGTGAAAAAGATCTATACTTATTACTTATATTTATCATTTTTAAATACCCCTTTGAAAATAGTTTGCTTTTCTGAAAACTATCTTACTAATGATGCAGCTAATGAAAAACTTCATATAATCATCATTTTTAATAAAGAATCTTATACCATGTTTTTATTTTGTATATTTTAATTAAGGATAATATTTCTGAAGATAGAAATATATATATGTATGTATATGTGTGTGTATATATATATATATAGAGAGAGAGAGAGAAGAGAGAGAGAGGCAGGGAGAAGGAATGGAGTGATTTTCGATATATGTTGCTGTATTCTTACTCAATATATATGATCAATTCCATTTTGTATATTGATGGCATCTATAATTAAAATATTCACAATTTCGACTATCACGATGAACATTAATATACTATTATGTGATCTCTCACTTCAATTCATTTTGCTTTAAAGGACTAAAGATTATTTATATTTGAAAATAAAAACAATCAAACAAGTTTATACATTTATAATTCTTTTTTTAACTAAAGAACTAAAACAATGAAATCGAAACAATGTACTCCAATGCACTTCCTGCATGGTAATGGAAGACAATTCAACAAACATTCATCCTTTTTTCATATTTATTTAACTTTAATTTCAAATATTGTTTCACAGATTTTTATCGAACCTTTTAATATTTGAATAAATAAAAAACATTTATTAGTAAGAATGGAAATTGTTTTTTAAAATCTTAATCTGAAACAAATATTTTGGAATTACTGGACATAAAGTCAACAAATAGTATAAAGGTTTCGGTTTATTATAAATCTTTTAAGTAGTTAAATACACAAAATAAATGAATATGTTAGTAAACACTACATAAATAAATTAAGATATAAGAAATATATAAAGAATTTCTTATACAAAAGAATGAAATCATTTTATTTCGATTAAATTATTTCTATTTAAAAGTAATTTTTTCAGAATCTATTTTTTTAAAAAATAAAATTTTTTATTCTAGCATTGCTGTCGTGTCAAATATTTCAACTTTAACAAATGTTTTAACTCTTCAAAAAAGGAGGAGTCTTTAAGTCTTAATGCTAAATTTGATCATTACACTTTAGTATATAAAATTCCATATAGAATAGGAATTTATACGTTATTACATCAAAACAACTGTTTAGCTCAATAATAATGAATAAAATTGTTTTATTGATGAAATAAAAACCATTATATATTGAACAGCTCTAAATAAGAAATATACATAAAAATTTCTAAAATAAAATACTGATAGTTACGTACTTAATTTTTCTAGCAATGTTTTCTTTCCCGTTTAGTTTCTTAACTTTCACTTTATAGCCATTGACTTAGAAAGTTAGAATACAAAATACTAACATATGTGTATGTGTAGTACTTAAGTCACATTTTTACAACAATTCATCCGTAAAAAAAGCTTTATGGATCATTAAATAGCCTTTTAGGAAATTTCAGTTAAACAACGAAGCACATTTTGAAGATACGTTTGTTCTTCTAATGCTATAAACCTTTTATAATATGCTATTCCATTATATAATTTCTTTTGAATTTTTCAAAAAAGGTTTTGAATTACTTTCTCTAAGCTATTTCGTCGATTATTCTCGAATTTAAGTTAACTGCTTACGTTTTCCCATTAGGTTAATGGATCATTAGTAATATTTTTACTGGAATCTAACAATAAAAACAATTCGAAAAGAAGAAGGCTGTGAGATTTAGACAAAGATAATTGACTGCTCTTAGTATAAGAGACTTTCAGAAATCTTTCATAGCATTGCAACTCGAAAACTTAAGTTTGAGAAAAGTTTAATTGTAAGTAACATTTATTTTTCTGCATAAAATAATTCAAGAAAACATTTACATGTTCAGAAAATTTGAAATGATGTACTTTTGATCATGAATTAATGATCAAATTGTGTCCTACATACGATATATTACGCTTCATTTTCTATTTTTATATTCTAGGCTTATTCAAAATGGTTCACTCGATTTCATAGTTCCATGTTTTAACAAGCAAACGACACATAATAATAAGTAATACATGAATTTAAAAGGAAAATTAAAAGGGTTTTTAACAAGTATTCTTTATAATTTTATTTTAGTCACACGCATAATGTAATTCGATTTCTAAATTACTCCAAACAAGTTGTAATGTGTCAGTGGTAATTGATTGTACAGCAGCGGAAATCCGTTGTTTAAGTTCCAATAAATTTGTGGGCAATGGTGGATCATACACTTCATCTTTTTCAAACCTCCTATGGGGTACCTGGTGATTAGACGTGAGAAGCGCATATCATATGACTTAGGTGGCCAGTTGTGTAACATCAAGTCAGTTGATATACTGTGACCGATCCAACTGCAAGGTAGCTCCATGAAAGCTTGAAAAACAGCTTTCATGCAATTTATTCACGAAGAATATATTATGGCCATTATTTTTCACACTATAGAACTTCTACAGTTTTCCGTGTATTCGTGTATTACTTATAATTCTGTGCCGTTTATTTTTAAAAATATGTAATTTTGAATATTCATTTTGAATAACCCAGTATATTGGCCATTCGCTAACTGTTGTTAAACAGATTTTGAAGTTCTCTACATGTGTATGAAAATAATAAATTTATCAGATATTATTGATAATGGACAGTGGAAATTCTCTGCAACATCTTAAGACTTAGCTTTGGATTATTGATAGAGTTGAGAGAGATATTATGTGAGATTAGATCTTAAATAGTTGTTATTCCAAACTGCATTTAAGTTTCTTAATTAAATTAAAGTTTTGATTTCAATCTATTCATTATAGCCGTGGCAGACATCGGTCTTAGTCGCCGGTTCGCAGCCATCGTTGTTTTCATCCTGTCGTGGGCTGGAGCCTTGATGCCGCACAAGATCCATCGTGTAACGGAATTGGTTTCGTTAAATCTTATTGAGGTCCCAAGTCCTTTCGTTGGTGTGGTGTGGATGTTTGGAGTTTGAAATGCAAGCTGAGATATCATCCTCATCACTTGACAGAGGTTAAAAATTACGAGCCCTTGTGTGGCTTCTTAGTGAGACGTTAATAAAAAATCACAATCTCTCCCTCGATTAAAACAATCAAGAAGCATTCAAAAATTTATATAAATTATCGTATGCAGTCACTATTCTCTGTTAATCACAATTAAATTTCAAGCAGTCAAGAGAGACAGCAGATTCGCGTTTATAATTAAGGACTACATCAAAGAAAGGATTTGTGAAAGATGGAACAAAAGTATGTTAATTAACAAAATAAGAAAATATTTAATGATTTAACAGCATTTGATATTTTAAAAAAATAATTACATATTTAGATTCTATATTTATGTATATATCTCTCTTATTCGAGAATGTTATGTGAAAAATCCTTCTCATGTATTCCTTAAGGCTATGATCAAGTTTAAGTTAATAATATTCGTGAACAAGAGATTCGTTAAATCCAAATTCATAACTAAGGGGTAAACTAATGAAAGGATTTGTGTGTGTCAAAGAATGGTCAAAGGGATATTTAATAATTAAGAGAATAAGTTAGAAAATCTATTATGACTTAACAACAGTTAATAATTTAAGCAACATAAGGATATGAATTCTAATAGATCAATTAATCTTATTTGAGAGTATAACGATTATTTCAAGAATAGTTTACATGTATTTTTAAGACTATAATAAGGTTTTAGTTAATATTATCAAGAAATGCACATTAGACTTGAATTCGTAGTTAATATATAGCACTGAATAAATAATTTTGTTAATTGGTCTGCAAGACTTATGTAAGATATGAGAAAGAAAATATTTAATGATTTAACAACAGCTGATACTTAAAACAATGCAATGCTTCGGACCAATATAATTAATTTATTTGATGTACTATTTAAAGAAGATTTCACATAGATTTCTTAGGGCTATATGACTGTTTTTTTTTTTTTTAATTATTTCGATATGCTCGATTTGAAAAATATTACGAGAACCATAATTTCTGTATTTTAATAGATTTTCTGAATATTTTTAATGAAAGTAGAAAAATTTAATTTACATTTTCTGGATAAAATGTTGTACAATTTGTGACTAATATTAATTTTGTCTTGTTAAACTTATGTTTAGCTAAAACTACATACCAACTTCATAATTCTGAATCAGTCAGATGGATAAAGAAGTAAAAATCAAAAATTTCACAATTCTCGAAGCTCATTTTTCCAAACTTCCACATAGCACCATGTTAGATTTTTAAAGTGAAATCAGATGCCTTTCCTGTGAATCACAGTGTCCGGGCGTTCATGATCTACGTTAACAAAATTAAAAGGAGGAGGTTGTAGACAAACATCATCAAAACGAACAGGGCGTTTACAATGAAACCTAGAACCACATCCTGATTGGAGTTTAAGAAAAATTTCTATTCAAATGTTCAAGTTTAACTTCTAATATTGAAAAAAAAAAAAAAAAGAATTATCAAATCGCTTAAATAGGACCAATGTACTATAGTAAATTGTTAGTCATTCTACAACGTGATGTTTTTTCCTTTAGATTAATGGTGTACTGATCCGTAAAAGTTTTTTTTTATATTCTGTAGCATTATTAGTATGGATAAATTTCAATCTTTTCCATAATTTAATGACTCATATTTTTATTTGTTAAAATCTTTTCACTATGACATCTTTAAATTTAAAGTTGTCTGGCCTAATATACTTTAATCGGAATCAATTATATTTTATGATGAAAATTATTTCCATAATAAAAAAAATCAAATGCTTTGAAAAACTATTTTGGCATCATAAAAAACTTAAGTATTTAAACTTCAACATAATTTTTATAGATAATATCTTTGACTGCCATAAGGATACCAATACTTTGTTCAGTAACAATAATTCTAATTTTTACAATTCAATCCTTTTTCAAACATAGGAACTCGTAAAAAGACCAGTTTGATTGCAACGTTTCTAAATAAAGTTTATTTCCTTAAACAGTTTGTTAAAAAGTAAACGAAATGTAGATTAAAGAAAACTTTGAAGTAATGAATAAATTTGCGTAACGCGCAAATCAAAAACACATTAGTATCGATTGGTATATTTAACCACTTTTTTCTTCATTAGTTAAAATCGAAACTTAACCATTCATTTTGTAGAGAAATAAGATTTTGCTACATTAAATCTGGCATAAATTTCGAAATACACGTAAATTACAAGGGAAATTTTCAAATTCAATTCGAAATTATGCTTTAAATGTTTTCCTGTGTTAATACAACTCTAATAAGATTGTATGTGTATAATGTCAGCAGAAAACTGTCCCAATTTTTATATAAATTTGTGACGTTGAAATGTCCCTCTTCAACATTTTATATTACTATGTTTTAAAATATAGATAAATGCATTCGAATGCATTTATCTATATACATTCAATGCTTATGTAAAAAAAATCACAATTTTAGGAAGATAAATAATATTATTAGATCAATTAAAAATTAGCATTCCCTTTTGCATTTGTATAAATCAGGTATTTTCTTATAGGTATTTTCCTATAGGTACTTTTAAAAAATTGTAATTTTCGAAAATTTTAAAAATTAAAATTTTATGATTGAATGATCCTCAAATTTCATACAAATATAGTATTATACTTAAAATTTGGAAGTGTTTATTAGAAAAAGTTATGTACCCTGTATGGGCAATAATCTCATTTTATAATATCGAAAATATCAACATTATGTATAAAGTATATTTTGAGGAAAATGTACTAGAATCGTAAAAAATGCATTTTTAGAACAATGTAAATACAAATATCTTCTCTATGGCAAATATTTTCTCTATGTTTGTTCAAAATTTTAAAATTCAATTTATTATCATTCCATATACAATTTTTTTTAGAATTATTACATTTGTAAAATCAGCGAATGATCTCTATATTTTAAGAGCGAATAAAAAAACTAAATTTGAAGCTGTTTTAAGGGTCTCGGTTACATTAAACGAACTCATATAAATACATTAAATGGCCACTGAATTAAGGATAGCAAAGTTAAAAACGAATGCTTCAGCTGGGTTGTAATTTATTATCTGGCCTTGATAGCGATGAGAAATAGATTCAACAAGTTTATGGAAGCATTCCACTGGAATGGCTTCCTAAATATTAACTAGAGTTGTCCACAATATTCATTAAAGTTTGCTGGTGTTATATAATGTGCTTTCACACCTTTTTCCAGAACATCTCAAAGATACTCAATAGGTATTAAGTCTAAATTTCTAGGTGGCCAATTAGTGAAGCCCAATATGAATAGAAGTCAGAGGAATGTTTATGTGCATCTAAGCAGTAACCAATCGGGATCTGAAAGAGGTGCAGCTGTCTTTGTGTCATACTCTATTTCCATGGGGATGACAGTACAACCTAACTGGATTGAGATGATCGCCCAGCAACTCTACTTACCGAATTACATCAAGAAAGATTGGTCAAATACCACAGATATATATCTCTGTCTCCAAACCTGCCTAGAGGAAACAACCCAGGCCCTAATTGAACCATTATAACCTTGAAAAATTTCAACCTGATATGCAGGATTTATGGCGCCATGTTCTCAGGCTTCCATCGACTTGAAGTATTCAGAATCGAGAAGCATTACTCTATTCTACTCGTTTCCAGTTCTCTGGAGTCCGTTATCTATGTTCTCTTGCCAAGGCAAAGCGTGCATCCCGATGGCGTGCACTGAATAATGATACACTCTACGACTCCCAAACCCATACGGTGAAGCGATCTTTGCCCGATCCGTTTGCAGACTGTAGGCGCTGTTTGCAGGCGCCCTGATTCAGCTGGGTTGTTATTTGAGCTAATGTTTGGCTTCCCTGTCTACAAATATTACGGTTGAGCTGTCTTACTCCACTCTCGTTCAAAGCTAATTGTCATTTGCAATTTACCCAAAAGTTAGTTTTTTCCCCCTACCAACCGCATATTCTCAGTATAGACTTGACACTATCGATCTTGAAAATTACAGTTGACTTACGATTTTGGAACTTGAATGGCACACGCGTCAAGTACCTACTATTTGTTTGCGATCAAAGGCGTCTAAATCAAAAGGTTTACCCCTACTGACAGTTAAAACGACTTTCTAATAATAACCACAGTACTATATATGTAGTTACTATAGCATTCACATGTGCGCATAAATGATGCGCAGCTCTACATAGTTTGCATTGCATTATCTATCCCTCATTCAGTAGCCCTTCAGTGTAGTTACGTAAATTTTTGAAGTAAAAGAAATGGAATTATACTTTCCTCCTAATATATTTATATTTTTATTTAATTATTTAAGAGGGCGCAAGAAACACAAAAATAAAATGCACCAAATTTTACTAAAAATTTTTGTTTTTGAAAAATACGGTAAACGCTTATGTATGACACTCAGTAAAGGTTTATGAAATAGAATAGTTTTTCAGTCATACACTGCCTTTCTCATGTAGGCGATTTAATTCTATTCAAATAGTTTTAATTTTATTACATTTATGGTTCGAATTTTTTTTTTCTGCATATTCTTGCATTAAAGTTGTTTAAATTTGCATTTAAATTTGGCTTGAAAGCAACAGTTTTTTTTTTAAAAAAAAAAAACATTGTTTGTAGTACAACGTTAAATTCACATATATGTTTGCATTAATTATGATAATTTTCTTAAGACATAAATGATTTAAAAATATTTGATGAGTTTTCTTCTGATAAGGAACTGATGGTAGAATTTTCACACACAGAAATTCTTTCTTCTTCATCAGGCCTCTGAGCTGTCGGATATTTTTTAAATTGTGTTTAAAATAGCGTATAAATTTACGAAAATATTTTTAATTTTAAATCTCGATCATTGAATTAAATATAAATGACAAAGACGTGGCAATGTTCATTTAACTCAAAAATTAATAATATTTTTCAAAAAAAAAATTGCACAGAACAAAAACAAAGACTATTCGTCCAAAAGTTCATAAATATCAAGCACAAAAATAAAAATTTTGCTCTACGAGTTTCATGTCTTTTTACAATTAAAAAGAAACCAAGTTTATTATAGAGAAAACAATGAAAATAAAGAAAATGTCCTGTTAATCAGTAAGGGACTTCTGAAATTTTCTCTAGTAACAAATTTTTCTCAATCTATGCCGTGGCCGCGGTAACCTAGCGATGATGGTATCGTAATCGTGACCGACGGTTTTCGTCGAGCCGTAGATACGAGCCTTGATGCCAATAAAGACCCATCAAGTAGCTGACGCTGATACACGTGAAATCTACCGAGGTTCAAAGTCGTCCCATTGGTGTGGTGTCGAAGTTAAGAAAGCCAGGTGGTAGCTCAGGTGTCGTCCTCGTCACTTGACCTAGGTTCTAAATTTCGAGGTCAATCACCAATAACGCTCATGTTGCTTCTAGTACGATATTAATAAAACTATTCATTCAATCAACTTGAAGGTATAAAATATTTTACATGTGGATCTAAGAGTTGAAAATCAAGAAAAATACCAGCACACGATTACCACAGTGTATGGAAAGAGTATTGTGCGGAATTGTGTGTATGGAAAGAGTATTGTGCGAAATTGTGTGTATGGAAAGAGCATTGTGCGGAATTGTGTGTATGGAAAGAGGAGAAGTACGAATTGTAAATATCCAATGAATATATATAGTTATATTCTATTCTTTTTAGCAACCTATTTAATAATAATTTCTTCTGAAATGTTTTTAGAAAATATTTGTAAAAGCACCCCCCCCCCCCTGAATGGGTCTATTCAACCCATTTTATAATTCATTTCGTGATAGTTTCAATGGCTTTTAATTTTGATATCTTGTACGCGAATCGCTTCATTCGGGAGTTGTTTGAGAGAATTTCAATAGTAAGGGTCATTCGAAAAGTCCTTAGAAAATCCAAGAGATGCCTCACGTAGCATCAAAAATGTTTTTATTTTAGTAAACATCCTGACTCACTAGACAGCTGCTTGAGGCTTAGTTACTCGTATTCGTGATCATGACACCCTATCGCCCCTCAAAAGTTTTCATCATGACTTTTCTGGGTGAGGAGACCATCTTCGCCCTTTGTGGAGAATATTCACCGTAAGCAGCTCAATGTTTTGATTCATGCTTGATTAT
The DNA here is from genome assembly GCA_019974015.1 of Nephila pilipes. Classification (NCBI taxonomy): domain Eukaryota; kingdom Metazoa; phylum Arthropoda; class Arachnida; order Araneae; family Nephilidae; genus Nephila; species Nephila pilipes. Next base: position 13,380 of record BMAW01124826.1, on the reverse strand, counting down.
AGGTGCTTAATGATGAATCTAGGGGAGAACTCAACGCGGCTGCAATCATTACCCTTCCTTTGGCTGCAAATGACTACCAAATCAAATCTAATTTATGTATCAATGTCACATTTGTTTCGGCTCCGTTTAACAGATTGCAGCACCCAATGGTAACAACAATTCACCATAATGATACCCTCTGTCTACAAATACAAGTACTTTTTAAACCCACCCTCGGATTTTAGTACTGCTTAAATAGAGAAATGCCTTTATTTTTTAAAAAAATTTCAGATCTGTATAACTGTTTTTGTTTTCTTAACAACAATGTCAGAAAATAACATTTTACCTAACTAGATCTAATCGATCCATATCAATAATTTTTGCATATATAGAATGCTAATATACACATACACTCATAAAAATAGTTTTGTTAGAGACAATTGGGCTTGCGTTTAAAATACCAGTTATAGTGAGGGGTCGTTTCTGATTTACTAAATGACATATGTTAGTGTAACAGCATTTTATTACTTGAGATAACTTTCACACGAAAAACAATTACGCATACAGAATGTTTTGAAACTCATTGGCCAAAATTTTGAGGGGTGATATAAATCATCTAAACAAGCAATTTTCGCCATATAATTCATAGGCGGACAGCAAGCGGTGAACCGCTAGACGACGCTGTAATAAAAGGCATAAAGCGTGAATTTTCCACACATCGTCATTTCTACCGTGGATTTCAGGAGACATATCTCTTTCCTGATTACTGTACTGAATACTGTACTCCTGAAATCTACGGTAGAAAAGATAATGAGTAAGAAAACTCCCGCTTTATTCTTTCTAATAAAGCGCCATCTAGCGTTTAAATCGTTTGCTGTCCGCCTTTGCATTGAAACTTTCTTTATCTCGATATTTTTGGTCCCCCCCCCTAAATTTTAACCCATGAGTTTCGAAACACTCTGTATAATTCCAAAAATACGTAATAAAAAGGGACAGACTGTCACGACATAGTATATCGGGAAGCTAAAGGATTCATCCTATTTTAGCTAAATGTTGCTTGACATTATAACTAATGCTTGAAGTTATAACTTCTATCAATCTATGAGGAGATACATTCTTTGCAAAAATTTACACAATCCGGTCCTTACTGCCTTCCCTAGAATTTCTTATGTTTCACGTATTGATGCTGACGCTGAATGTGCAATACATAATTGACTGATAAGCAGTCCTAAGCCTTTTATGCAGCAGGTATTGGAAAACGCATAAAAGGATGGGATCAATAGATCAATGTAAATAGCGATATGGAAAGAAATAAACATGCTTTTCGAGTCTTTGATCCCATTTCTTTATTGGCTTCTGTCACCTACTTACTGACTTACTCTCAGGCATTGACACTTTTTTTTAAAAAAAATAAAGGAAACTTTCATTTATTTAACCAAATAAATCCCTCCAAAACCATAGGAAATTTTTCTTAACTATCTCCTGATTTAATTGAAGTTTACAAATTTAACTTTTTAATGACTTAACTTTTAATTTAAGGAAAATCATTTACTAGTGAAATGTTAGGAAACCTGTCTTAAATAAAAGTTGTTTTGTGAAGATGTCACTTATTTCATTGTATCATTTGATTTTATTCTGTTCTATCATTTTTTTTAAACTCTTCCAATGAATCTACGTTCCTTTTTCAAGCTTTATGCAAAAAGATAAAAACCGAAAGAAACTTTGAGTTATAAAACTTCTCCTCCAAACTGTCGAGAAGAGATATGATGGATTAGACAACAAGAAGTAATTGAGGAAAATATCAATGAAGTTGAGGTCGCGCATAAGGATGCAATGCAATTCTGTTGCATAGTCTCTTAAAGCAATTCAGCGAACCTGGATTAAACATATTTCAATTTACATCTTATTTCCTTGTGTTACATTTAGTTACTTTTTATTTCCCTCAAATTCTGGATTGCATCTATTATTTCTCTGAAATGTTAAGTAGTAAATACGTTAAATATTTATAACATTGTATTATTTGCCTTTTCCTCTTCACTAAAATTTGGGAGATATTTGTAATTTGAATTGCCTAAAATTCTAATTCCTTTTCATCCATGCGAAACGTAATTTAGCAAATTAGATCTAGGTAAAAAGTGTAATTATAGTGATATATATAAGCGAAATAGAATTGAGAGGAATACGGAAGGGAGAATCTAATAGAACATGCTTGTATGTTAGAATTGGAATGAACTGCAATAATTGATTTCTATGATTAAAAGTAATTAGAAAGGATTCCTAATTAGAGTGATTTGTAAAGAGCGTCGAATATGTAACAAATAACGTGCTCGGTAGGGGTGAGTCCATAAGCAAGAATATTTATATTTAAATTTAAACCAGAATTTTTCAGGCGCATTGGAGAAATATATAGAGAGAGATTTAATTACAGTAATCGTTAATAAAGCATTTCCTTTCTGATTCCTCCTCTTTAAACTGTGAACTTATTGTCTTCTCAGGGACGCTAGATTTAACAAAAATGATTACTGAATGGGATAATTAAGAGACGTTTCAAAATAAAAGGAAATTTATGTTCTGTTTCTGATTTCTTTGCGAGTTTCTAGTATGAATTCTTTTCACATCTTACAAAACAATCAATTTCTGTGGAAATACCCAACTTTTCGGCAGAAATCTGCAACTTTCATAACATTTTACGAAGGAGATCAATATCACTACATTAATTATAAACAAATTTCTTTATTTATATATCATATTATTTATACTCTATTTCTGTTATAATATGATTTCCAAAATTAGAATTGTTAATCCGAATGCAAATATATTTTGTAAGCTTTTTTAAGCTATTTTTTTCCTTAATTTCTTAATGATAATGAATGGATTTTTAATGTGTTAAAAGTACGACTAAATGATAATTTTTCCCACGTTATCATCCCTCTTTTGATATTACTTTTTGATTTATTCTGTTAAAACATATCTTTAAAAAACATAATACTTCCACATCTCCACCAGTTCCATAATCCATAACACTTGTCACAAACAGTGATAACTTTTTCTGCTTTCTGACACACCGAGCCCTACACTTTGAGTTATAAACTGACATTCTTGATTACTCCCTTCCCTGACATCCATTACCCTCGACTCACTTTTGTGTCCCCTAATGGCAAAATAGAACACTTACCCGGATATATTATCTTAAAATATCCTACAAAGGCCCGACCCTTCCCCATTTAAGAGCATAAAACTGTATCAACAACCACTGTTGTGTCAGATGCACGTAATGAATCACTTTGTCTGCAATAGAGCCGACTACTCTCATTACTTATGAAGGCATTGTTCTGTGGTCTTGCTATATTATGTGTCTTTTGAACAATGGAACAACGCTTACAGACACGTCGCTGGTTTGGTGAAGGAAATATTGGATTAGTGTACGTAGTGAAGAGGAAGGAGGGAATTGTGGGAGGGTCTGGTTTAGTAGGATCCTAATAGAAGCATTTTGATCACCCGCCGAAGCATTATTGTTCCAAAATGTGTAACATATATCAATACTGAATACTGGTTTCATTCCCTTTTAGAACGGCAGATAATATACAGGTTTATTCAAAATGATTCAGCCGATTTCAAAATTCC
>BMAW01124824.1:7935-21345 GCA_019974015.1 Nephila pilipes | reverse complement strand
TTCACAGTGCTTCTCAATATTCAAATAATAATGAGAATTTTCTTATCAATAATGAATACTAACGTGACTGGTGAGCGTTCATTTTCAAAACTCAAACATGATTTGAGAAATCGTATAACTCAATAACGTTTGAATAATTTATGCTTCATGAGCATTCAAAATGAAATATTATTAACCATTGATTTTGAAGACCTAATTAGTGATTTTACGAATTTAAAATGTGGAAAACTAATATTCATATAAAAACTCATTTTACTATGGATTGCTTTTATTGAACTTTACATGTATATACACCAAATTAGATTAAAGGCTCGCAGGTGGGGCCTATTTTTCATAAGGGCCCGGGGCCTCAAGAAGTCTTAAGACGTCTCTGGTGATGACTCAGAACCTGATCAGTGAAAAAGAAGCGTCACACTCCTTAATTTATTAGCCACGAAAGAAGATATTGTCTTTGTCAACGAATAAAATGATACAGCTGATCACTCTTCGAGATTTTATTGTAATACTTTTTGCGTAGACTTTTGATAACTGCATTAACTAATAACGAACTTAATATTCAAAAATATTTCATGAAAAGTTTATGTAGCAAATCTTTTTGCGTACACATATCATTCCTGCTTCCACTAGTAATTTTCTAAATTATGTTGTAATAAATTTCTCCTAATGTTTTTATTGGTTTGATATAAAACGTATATAAAAAGTAAGTATTTTCTTAGCATATAGATATTCAATCTTATGTAATCAGGAATCAAGAAATGACTGAAAGTGGATAAAATAACTCAGAATTTCAAAAATGGGGGAAACGGCCATTTTAGCCTCAAGAGTTTTCGAATGATATTTCTTAAATTTCGCTTCTTTCTTGGAATATTTTGAAGCAAACGTATTAATATTGTTTTTACATAATTAGAATAAAAAAAGAGGATTTTGTAATACGTTCTGTTACATAATATATTAAATTAAAACTATCTATATTGAATGCTTTCCTCCGAAAACAGTCCCTTTGGCAGCGAAATTTGATATTCGCAACTCATTGGATAAAACAATTTTTATAGTTGCTTAATTCTTACTGTATATGGTTAGTAGAAATAAACAGTTTGAAAACATCAGAACATTTAGTTCAAAATAATACCTTACGGAATCACTGAGACGTAATACCTAATATATTAGGTCGACCAGAAAGTTCTGTCCATTTGCGAAGTGAAAGATAGTTACACATTTTTCATACATTTAATAATATTTGTTGGGCAATATATTTTCCAATGTTCCTAGGATTGGTCTACAAACATTTCAAGTAGGTGCTTCATGAGTAAAGTGAGAACATTTGCTGAATAGAATTATCATAATATGCACATCTCTGTTTCTTCGGAACGAAAGCACAGCCATAAGATACCGGATGGTAAATGATGACGAAAGATGTATTATTTTAGAATATATCGCTAGAAAAAGAGCCTTCTTGATACATTTATCTGTACGATACACCTGATCGAGATTGAGCCTGAATAAGAGAACGTTGGGCATGGGGTGGGACATCAAGGAAGGAATACATTTCGAGCTTTTGAAACCTAACAAAGAGCTCAATTTGGAGAGAAGCAGTCAACAAATGAATGATTTAAACAAAGCACTGAAAAAAAGAAGCCAGTCGGAAAATTTCTGTTGCATCCACGATACTTATCTGACCTACCATCCTCTAGTTATCATTTGTTTATTTGCCAGTAAAATTTTTTGAAAGGAAAAAAAAAAAAAAAAAAAACATTCAAAACTGGAGCATACGTCAACCTAGCACTACTCGAGTTCTTTGCCTCTAAAGACAAGTTATTTTTCAAAAATGGTATTTACAAATTACCATCACGCTGGTAAGAGTGCGTAAGAAACGATGAAAAATATATTGGGCTATAAATATTATTCAATATAAAATGTTTTACTTTCTTTCACTTCACAAACGGACATAACTTTCCGGTTGATCTAAATAATACAAACTCGTGACGTCTATACTTTGTAAAACAGTCTCAAATTTCTTTATCATCGAATGGATGAACTATTCAATACTGCTGGCAGAGTATTAAACTTCGTGCCTCACTGACCGCATAATGAGCTCCGACGATGCTGGACAATTCATGAATTATGAATGAATTTCTTGTAAGCAGGGAATCTCCCCAATTGTGAACGAATAACTGAACGTAATGATGCCCTTTTAGGAGAAGAAAAAAAGCACGTCTCTTTTTCTGTAAACTTTACGTTTTGATATTTTGCAGGCGAAACGTTTTGAATCGTCGTGCTTTTTTTCCCAATACTTCTTATTTCCTAGCACTATGTATCAGTTCGGCACAAATCTCTTCATCTATTGTTCACTCTGTAGCGATGATAGTTTCAGAGCAATGGTCATGGTCGCGGACTCGTTGTCGGCGGTTTTCATCGAGTTGCGGGTTCGATCCTTGATGCCACTAATGGCCAAGCGTGTAGCTGGAGTAAGTGGGCGTTAAATCTGACGTGACTCAAAATCCTCCCGTTGGCGTGGTGGGAAATTAAGGGGGGGGGGGCAGCTCAGATGTCGTCCTCGTCAATTGATCGTGGCTCAAAACTACGAGGTCCGTCACCAATAGCCCTATTTTTTCTTCTAATGCGAAGTTTATAAAAACAATCAATCACAGTTAACCATTTTCACCCACTTCCCAATAAGCCAGAGCCTTTGAAATTTTTCACACAAGCTCCGTTTCATGATAATACAGTATTCAATTATAAAAGAAATTGCCCGAAAATTAAAGAAAGCCCGAAAATTGCTAAACATTTTTTTAGAAAATACCCCCCCCCCCCAAAAAAAAAAAAAAAAAAGCAAATATATAATATATATAGCTTTAAAAACACCTATTTTTGCTTTGTTATAAAAGATCGATAGAACTAAAAATGTAAAATAGAATTATTTCTTGGGCTAGCAAGAAATTAAAATGCACTGGAAACGGCAATTAATCATCATACATAAGAAAAAAAGAGCAAAAGGTTTTCAATCCAACTGTAAGCTTTTGACTAAAAACAGTCATATTTTTAATCAGTGTGGTATTTTTTTTATTGTCATTTAACACAGCATATAAGAAGAGATGATAGATGGTAGTACACAAAAAGATAACTTCACTTTGATTTTGCGATATCTTTAGTAAGCAAAAATAGGTACTTTTTGAAACACTCTGAGACTTCATACCTGAAAACTAGGGTAACCATACAGTTACGCAATTTATCCATTTACCTAGTCATTAATATTTTTATGTAAATCCTAGAGACTGAAAATAATGTTTTTATTTACCAAGATCAAACACCTTAAGAAGCCAGAATGTAAATTTAATCAATATATTGAATTTAGAATCGAAATATATATATAAATTCCAAATTCAGCTTACAAATAAAAAGTCAAAGGAAATGCTTTCTGAACTAGAAATCCTCAAAAGTTAAAAGCAGAATAAAACATTAGAATTACCCTTGTTTGAGAAAGCACCACGACTGTTTTAGCAAACACTCGCCATATCTATTTTCGAAACTGAAAGAAAGAAAAAGGAAAATATTTATCGAATTCTTGAGTAGAACGTGAATCAAGTACGGAGAAGAGCAATTTACTTTTACTGAGCGCTTCTTTTTCTATGCTGTTATTGTTGTTTGATCGAAGAATGGTGATGAAGACTTTCAACAAAAATAGAAAGCATATTTCGATCCAGAGAGAGGAGGTGCATTTCGTTTGCTCTCTCTTCTTCGAAGTAAGAAAATAAAGTGCATTCCGAACACAAATATTCATGGAAGAAGCTACATTCAATTCAGACAGAAATTCTTTTAAGAATTCTTGTCCTCCTTGATGGGCGACAAGAGATAAACCTCATCCAAACATTTCTTTTCTTTTTGACCTGCACGGAGCAGGAAAAAAAACGATCAAAGGATCAAACATGGCGAGTTGAGAGTAGAGTTTCTAGGCTTAAGGAAATAATATGTAAAAAGGCGAGGTGACAATTGCTTTACTTACTAAAGACAAACATAAAGAGATGTATTTAATCATTAGGAAATAATAGTTATTTAATTAATAATTTTGATTATATGTTTGTAATACAATTTACTATCTATATAGTTTTAATTATGATTTATTTTTTTCTTTAAGATTGGAAAAATCATCCTCAAACAATTAGACAACATCTAGAACAAAATTTCAAATTTACATTGTTAGTTTAGTCACATACCATACATGAATTTTTTTCATATCAAACTTTTTTTCCTGTGATTGCGCCTTTTTTGTCGGAATGAATTTGATGCATATTTGATAATTAAAATTTTTACTTATGCTTTGAAGAAATATTACTAGTAGAGGCAAATTATCAGTGTTTAGTTAAATATTTATAGCAAACGTAGCGAAATGTAATGAAGTTATAATGTTTTATATAAATAACCTCTTCTCTGAATTTATATTATTATTTAAAACTAATTAATTTTGAGATTTGCTCATTAAAATGAAACAATAAGACCGAAAGAATGAGTGATTGTATCGTTGGAGAGGAGTCTGCGATCATAGATGATAATTAGTGAATTAAGATCGAGAACAATGACTCAAACAAAGAGATTATCATTTGGCTAAATCGTTGTAGTTATATGTGTGCAGGAATGTAGGTATTTGGTGTGTGAATTCGAGAGTGTGACATGTCTGTGTAAATGTGTCCATGTGAGTGTATGTGTGAATATCATGAGTGAATGTGCCGAATTCTTGGCGAAATTCTTACATAAGTGTTTCGCCCGTAGGAATAGAAGTCAACCACGTAAAGGTAGAAAGCGATTATTTGTGTGCAAGGATGTAGGTTTTTTATGTGTAAATCGCGAGTGTGACATGTCTGTGTTTATGTGAATGACGTGAGTGAATGTGCCAAATTCTTGGTGAACTTATTGTGTAAATGTTTTGCTAGGAAGAATAGAAGGTAGAATGCGTCTTTTCCTCCCGAAATTGCGACTAACACTTCTGAAATTTAACTTTTCAATGACCCTCAGTGGATCTTTCATGTGTAGAATCAAGTGTCTATTTAAATATAAAACCACTTGCTTTATGATCGTGGGAACAACCCCGTATCACTTAAACGAGCTTCTTGCAGAAAAAAAGCAACACATATTTTAAACATAAATATTTATTACAAGAAATGAGTATCCAAAAAATGTTAAAATATTTCACGGTACGGAAGTCTTTTAAATCTTGCATTTCTTTTTTCTTAATGAAGTTTCAAGAAAAAGAAACGGACTATAAAACTTTTTGCATAAAAATATATTGAATAACAAATTTACTTTTCAATTTATATGGGTATCGCATATACATTAGCTTATGTAGATATTAAATGAATAGGACGCTATCAGTGAAATATGAAGCCCTTAACATGAAACCGTCTTAAATCAAAAACAATATTTAAATATTTTGCTACAATTTTAAAAACAAGAATGAATATATATGTGCTTTCTTTTTATTTCACTTATATTTTCAACTCAAATATTAAATACAGGTTAACAGAAAACACCAGGTTAGACATTAATCGGAAACAAAATAGAGTCAGAAAATGCTGAATTAATTATTGAAATAACACCACGAATCTCATAGAAAAATGGCCTTGTTATAACACAGTTTTAATAAGTTGAGAAAGTATTTTTAATTCTCATAGTGTAACCAATCACGAAAAAAAGATTATCCATTACTTTTGAAGAAGAATTAGTTAAACTAGCAACTATTTTGCAATACATAAATTATCTCACGAAAAATTTAAAGGAGAAATAAAAACTCAAAGTGAGCGAAAAAATATAAGAAATTTAATGGCCTTGATATTATCGAAGGAAGAAAAATAGATTATACATTCACTTTTGAATAATTAGTGAATAAAACTTTTATATTTTCTCTGATACACAGAAAACATAGAGTAAAAATAAATTTTAGACTTTTTAAAGATGTTCCAGTCAATTTGTATAGATCTTGAAATTTATTCCAAATAAAAAAATACGTAACTAAATTAGCTAAGTAAAGAAAACACACCAGTCAGAGAGTTTCTGAAATTTTCAGTAGTTTTTAGTGTTACAGTAAAAATGTACTGATAAGAGTACCGATTTTTTTATTCATGTATTCACTTGGATTACTTTGATAATGTCGGAATGTGATGCCCTGAGTACTAGAAGTCGGTGAAAGAAATTTCATGCTGATGCAATTCATTTGTTGCAAACAATATTCTAAAGTCTGACTCTAATCCAGAAGGTAAGAAATAACCCTCAGAAGTATTGGATACACTCATGCAAACAATAATGATTTATCAAAAACACTTAAAATAATTTAAACTAAGGACAAACAGAAGAGAGAAACTAGAATGCGGCTCCTCTCTCGATTGCTTTTCAGTGCTACCTTATATATTAAGTAGCTGAAGGTATTTAGCTTCCTTTAGCTTCACGTCATTCATACTAGCTTGCCTTACCAGAATAGCTTCACAGTGTTAGAATAACAGTAGGGTGATGGTGATCACTAGAAGCCACAGTAATCCCTCTGCAGTCACGAAGACAGTGAACACTGGAACCGGACGACAGGACGGGAACATCTACCAAACGAGTGATAAAAGCAGAAGGAACAGAAGGGGTCTCTTTGTTGACTGCGTTTGTAAACAGAGGAGCTGAAGATCTGGTTAGCTGCACTGAGGACGATGAAAGGTGGTTACGAGCGTCCAGAGAAATGCTTCAGAAAAGGTCTGGTACGCCCTAAGTGAAGTAGTTAGTTACTAATAGTTAGATAGATTCTGTATCACAGTTTAATTACGGGAACTCCGTCGCCAATTGCCTTCGTGTTTCTCTTAAGTGGGACCTTAATAAACAATTAATCAATCATAACATCAAACACACACATCCTTTTAAAATGCAATTTTTTTAACTATTTTTTTATTATATAAAACTTAAATATTCCAAAAATGCTTACTTGTCGATTCGGAAACCAAAGGATACTTATGTCATACAGTAAGGAATATATGTTCGTTAATCCTATGATTTCACTTATATAAACTCATCAATGTTGAAAGTAAAACATTTATGTACTGATATACATTAAATAAATAGGTGTATAGTCTGGCAGTGTTTATTTTCTAAAATTTAAGTTGCCAAGAATATAATTATTAGACTGTGGGAAACCATAAGAAATAAATAGTTCTTTTTATTCGAATAAACAAATTTACAAATTCTGAGTTTGAGAATTCTCACAAAAGTAATCCTGTGTCTGAAGGAAACAAAAGGCATCTCAATACAATTAGTTAAAATAAGTTCCAAGTTGTAACGGAAATTTAACTAAATTCTAGAATTAAATCCGTACTTAACATATCGAAATTTAGATGAGCTGTCATAAAATTGAGTGTAGTAATGTCTGCCACTTAAGAAAAATATTCTTTCGAAATAATCTTTATTCCACCATATTTTAATGGAATTTCATACAGGAAACTAGAGAATGCAGTTCGCTTCAGGTGGCCGCTGCAGTCTAGTGGTTAGAGTCGCGGTTTCACGGCCGGCGGAGTTTCCACCGAGCCTCGGGTTAGAATCTGGTGCCACTAAAGACCTGTCGTGTAGTGGAGCTGATGCACATTAAATCTGATCTCGGTCCCAAATCCTCCCGTTGGCGTGATGTGGAAATTTGGAGAAGAAGTTTCCAGCTGAGGTATCATCCTCGTAACTTGACCGAAGTTCAAATTTCAAGGTTCGTCACCAAAAACCCTTGTGTGAATTAAAATTTGTTTTTCACACTTATTCTCGAGTAAGAAAATTTCACTTGTCTCATGGAACATACTTGATGATATCACTAATTTGTGCCTACCGTAGTCGAGTGATCATGGTTTCGGATTCGTGACCGGCGGTTTTCGTTCAGTCGCGGGTTCGATCCTTGGCAGCCAAAGACCCGCCATGTTGCCGGGGCTGATGCACGTTAAATCTGTCGGGGCCTAAAGTCCTTCCTTTGTCGTGTTGTGGAAGTTAGTAGAGGGGGTGCCAGCTCAGGTGTAGTCCTCATCGCTTGACCGAGGTTCAAAATTACGAGGTCCGTCATCAACAGCCCTTTTGTTGCTTCTAGTGTGACGTTAATAAAAACTAAACAAACTGAACTAAAGATATCACTAATTTAATTTATTCCTTACGAAATCACATAACAAATGACAAAGAGTATAAAAAATATTTTTACTAATTTAAATTCTTTTACATTCTATCTCGGTAATTCTCTGAACAAGCGCAAAGTCTATCAACACTTCGATCAACGGAGTGTCTCGCGTGGCGCGAGACGCCCTCTATTTTTACTAGTTTCAAAAATCTTTGAGTTGCTTCTAAGGGCAACGTTAACAATCTATCAATCAATAAAAACAGTTCATTCCAGTTCTTACATATGTACATATAGTAATTTCCAAAAATAAAAGTGGGCTCCCTGAAAGAAGTAGAATTAATAGAACAAAGTATATAAAAGATCAAACTAAAAGCCATAATACAATTAAGAGTGAACGCATAACAATACGACTTAATGTTGTTTTATAGCTCTAACTATCTTATTAAATTGGAGCTTTTTCTTGCAGATTTTGAGGTCATATTTACGAGATTAGGCGTAATTTAAAGATGTGAAGCTTTAGTGCAAAGGCATATGTAATACATCCAATCCCTTTCCTAGAACAAGAAATAGAGATTTTCCTACGGTTAGATTCTTAATGGTCATTACTTCTATATCAGTTTTCGATCTGTTTAAAATGCCACAAATCTCTTTATAAAATCTTCATAAATCTTCTAATTACTGTCTTAAACAGTAATTAGAGTAAAATACTCAATAAGTAGGCACAAGAACATATTATTGTCTCAAGAATACATTTTGTATAAAAATGTAATTTTTTTTGTACAATGAAGTGAAAATAAAGACAAAAAAAGAAAAACGAATCAGATATCAATGAGAAAAGCAGAGAACTAGAATGTTTGGATTAACATTTTTATTCGAACTAAGCGTATTGATAGAATACCTCAGGTATACGACATTGACGCTTCAAAATAAAATAATGCAAACTCTTAAAAATTCTAGAAAACTCAAATTTAATATATTTAGGTTATTGTTGACTTGAGATAATCACATTCTTATGCAATAATTCAAGGTAGAAATCATCTTAAAGCTTAGTAGTTTAAGATACAGCCTGTCAGCTGTCTGGGTTAGAATAGTGCGAGTGAAGACCTATTAGTGTTATTTAATTTAAAATATTTACTGATATTTTACATTGAAAAGAATTACCAAAATAAATGTTGATGAATGCGTCATTAAATTTCTGCAAATTATTTCATTTTTTATTAATTTTTTAATCATGTTGATTTTATTTTCAAAATTTCTACTTCACACTCGGAGGCTAACTTTGAGAAATTCATCATCTTCCCATGTTTTAAGAAATTTTTTGAGATGGGAATCATGCTCCCTCCATTGATTTTCCTATATACTAATTAATAGAAATCATATTAAACCCATTTTGTGTATCATATTAATCATATTCTAAATAGTTCTCAATTGTTTTTGTTTTAGCTTGCAATTTATATTCCATTAATTTTTCATGTATCATACTTAAAACAATATCGGGCTACATTGTTTACATTGGTGATTGTCAAAGATTGTTTGAAAGATTGATTAGTGATTGAAGCACACATTTCTAAGTATGCTAATATTGAAATTATTTAGAATCTCATTTCATATATAAGAACTGTTACAAAAACTATATACATTTTCATTTGGGAACTATTAGCCACCTAAAGGGGTATTGTTTAAGGAGGATCATTTTTGGCGTACTAGATCACTTTTCAAATTTTCATCGTTTGCTTCAATTTTAATTACATTTAGCTTAAACATAGTTTACAATTGACCATTTCTCCATCATTCATCGTTTACTTTAATTCTTATATTTAATTGAGTAATTTAATAATAATTATTAAAAAAAGCGCACTTTTGGTGGCTAAATGTGTTCTTTGCAAAACTTTGCACAGAACCTTTTTATCTTTTTATTCTTGTGTTCTTTTCTTCAGAATTACTTGTATCTGTTCAAGCGCTCATCCGCATAAATGAAATTTTGCATTTTATTATTAGAGAATATGGACTCAATACAATTGTATTGTATATAGAAATGTATATTTGAAACAATAAATATTGCAAAAAGAAAAGTGTATTTGAAGCAATAAACGTGTTGAAAAGGTATGCCTCTTATATCAAAACATACATATGAAGATTTCATGAAATCACTTACATCTTTAGAGAAGAAACAATGTTTTCCAGTTTTCTTTTCCCTTTTCCCCCCAGTTTTCTTTCTCTTGTAAATGGAAGGGGGGGGGGAATCTGTTTTTTTTAACAGTTTTTATTTTTTATGAAATCCTTTGCAGCTATGTACTATATATTTTAGGCATACATAATAAATTTTAATTTTAGAATATATTTATGAAAAGATTGATAGGAGCAATAATTTGGATTTGGTTGTTAAATCTACGGTTCGTTAAAATGAGAAAGTACATTAAAACGAGAAAGACTTAAAAAGAAAGTGATAACGTTGGTTCATCACACACTAACAACTCATTTTTTAAAATGTTACTTTGTTTTCCAGTATGTAATATGGAATCTAGATGTCATAGACAGTGAGGATTTGACTGAAACGAACAACAACAACTCGACGTGGTACCAATCAAATTTTGATTTTGTAATTACCAGAGCAAATCAGAATTGACCTATGATACAGGTCCAGCTTGTTTTAGAGCCGTGCAATAGATAACAGCCCACAATGGTAACATCAACAGCTTAGCAACACCATCTGTCTTCAAAAATAGGTACTTTTGATCCACATTTTTACGGTTAAAAATACACTCTTTTTTAAGTTAGATAATCTATTACGATAATTGCTGCATTGCAGTCATAATTTAATCTTTTTTATTTGCTTTAGTAATGCAGAGTATATTAATTACAAAATATTTTTCCTCTTGCATTTAATTAGATTACTACTCTCTCTCTCTCACCCTCTAGGGATCCCAGGTCCCTCACTCTCTTTATTAAAAGCCAAAAATTCTTGTTCAATATCGAAACAAAATTCTGTATTTCTCCCTGTAAAATATTTTTCCTTTCATTGGTGTGATACGCACAGCCTTTGAAGTTTTTTCTTCCTTTAAATGGCGCGATTTATTCGTTTCACGTACATAAAATATGTAGACAGCTGAAAAGCCTTTTACACAACATGAAAATCCAAGCTGAGTAGCAAAATTTATTCTTTTCAATTCAACTTTTCTATGTTGTTAGAATAAAGGAAACCTTCAACCACACAACCTTTGAGAAACATTGCCAATTTTATAAAATTTTCATACGTATCTTTTAATATATTTCTTCATGCATTGATTTTCAGTATTCGTTATTTCAAAAGTATATATTTTATTCACCCGTTCAAAAGCAATAAATATAAATTCCCATATGGTTGAAATATTTTACTTTTGTGTTCCGAGTGTATATAGATGAAAACAGATTTGCGAAATAAGCTCAAGAATATACGACTTTTTTGCTATAAATAAAGATATAAATCGCGGCATTTTTTTTTCTTAGGGAGCAAATATAGTTTACAAGAATTTCAATATCTTAGCATAAGTATAAACTTATCAATATTTTTGCAAGTATTATGTACGTTATGAACTTCCAGTCGGAATTTTGCATTCATGCTCTTAAAGAGTTGATGGCGTGAAACTAAACTTTCTGAATGAAAAATGTAGTTGATTGTAACGACTGAATTTAATTTGAAGTCTTATTGTTCGTTAACACATATATACCGAGAACAAAGAGAACTAAAACAAACAATTTATTTAACAAGATACATTCTTAGCATGACAATCAAAATAAAAGGATGCAATTGTGATTGTTTATAAACAACGTACTGAGAAGCAACACGAGAGCTGTTGGCGATGAGCCTTGTAATTTTGAGTCTAGGTTGAGTGATGAGGATGACACCTGAGCAGGCACCTCCCTTTCTAAACTTCCACACTAAGCTAACGGGAGGACCTGGAAACAGATTTAACGCACATACCAAATAAAAGGAAACTAAGATAAATTGAATAATTAGGAAACGGTATGATTTGGAAGGTTGTAACTGAAAGAAATAGTTCTCGAAGATTGAAATAATCCTGAGCGGAAAATATCCTACGTTCATGAGTACAACTCTCAATGCATCCAAAATTCCTTTTATCACTTTTTTGGCCATTGAAACACCTTTCTCCTTCTTTGGAGTTCCCACTGGTAATGGAAGCAACCCATCATTTCGATTGTTACTTGGTTTACGGTGTTTATAATAATGATTGCATATTCCATCGACGTTAACAATTCTATATGAAATGATGCCAGCTGGACGCAACACCAATCAAATTTTGACTTAGCTGCTATTTGCTGCCACATTAAAACTAATCTATGAATCAATATGACATTTATTTTAGACCCCTTTAATAGAAGTCAGCACGCTTTGACAACAACAGCTTGCCTTATGAATGCCATCTGCCATTAAAAACAGGTAATTTTTGACCCTAGTAAATCTGTGTAACAGCAGCATTGATGTTTCTGAATTATGGTCTTTGGGAAATGGTACGATTCAAAACAATTTGTCTGAACTGTGTCCAAAACTCTCATTATATTTTAACATGGAAAATTCAGTTCAATTTTTCTATTCATACATTTGCGTAAACAACTTCTGGAATTGAACATTGCCTAGTTGGAAGAAGAATCGATCGAACAGATATAATTTATAGTTACAAAGTGCATAAATTTAAAATGAGAGTTAGTTTCTCACATATACAAGAGACAATGTACAACATAATGAAATACATAAATATGCATGTGATACTCACAGCTCGCAGGCCACATGAAGCCCAGATCGAATGTTATTGTGGTCCAACCAACATCACGTAAAAAATTTTACTAAAAATATCGTTGTTTAATTTTTGAAATTTCTTATTATACACTTGATTACTAATAATGAGCTTAAAAATCATAAATACACTATTAGTAGGGATGTGAATTGACGAATCATTTCCCCCATCAATAATAAGGAATATTTTAGCTCCCGATAGTAAAATACTACAATGTCTTACTCGGTGTACCTAACAATAAATATTCTGCTTTCAGAAACCAAGAAAAATAAGTTTATTAATTTTTGGCAGTTATTCTGTGCCTGGTAAGTTTATGTTCAAGAAAAATATATTGGCTTATTTTACTAATTTTAATTATGATTTTTTATGTTTGCTACAATTTTAACTACTTTTAGCTTAAATAATTATGAACTAAATTTAATAATTTATTGTTTGTTTTAATTTTAATTTCCTGTAGTTGATATAACATTGAATTTATTTTTTATCGTTTGCTTTAATTTTAATTACATT
>BMAW01124820.1:0-28616 GCA_019974015.1 Nephila pilipes | reverse complement strand
CTTTCATGGCTAAAGCCTGCCATTTCCTATTCATGAAGCTATTGAGAAATTCTCATATCTAAAATGCAATTGATGAATTTCAGAAAACTGTTTATTTTTTTTGTTGTTTCATATATTTTGTATTGAACAGAGTAGATTGAGTTTTATTAATAACATCCGAGTTTTGTGAGTGATTTCAAATGAAAGCTAAAACTTTTAAACCATTAACAGCTACTTTTTGTAAGAGATTAATTTTCATTTTTCAAAGCAGGATTATTATTATTATTTCTAAAGATCACATAAAAATTAAAACAGTGCACACTTTTTCTTTTTAGTAGTCGTAAGAAAGAAATAAGTCAACAGTAAATACCAATTCTTTCAGGATAAATTTAGAATATTTTAACAGTGAATGAAGGAAAAGAATGAAAAAACCTTTAAATAGTACGATCTCATTTTGAGTATAAACATTGATACAAGACTAATTTGTTAAGCTTTTTTGTTCCATTCTCTTTACTTTTGCATTTACTCTCCTTTATTCGTAGGATATCCAAACAATTATTCTTGAGTTTTTTCCAATTCGATTTCTTTTTTTCAACAATATGATCTGCTTTTCACCAAATAATGATCCATATAAATGTAACTTACATCTCACTTTTTATAAACTGAAAACAACCAGGCAATTTAATTTCTTCCTCACTAATTAAAACAAACCATATCAGATAGATGTAAAAAAGTAAACAAAATTTCAACAAAAAACAGGTATTCTTTTCTACAAATAGAAAACATTGACTTTTACAAATAAAAGTTCAAATAATATCTTAGAAGACATAAAACATAAATATCCGTGATTATATATGAAGTAAAAAAAATGTTGTATTATGTATTTGTTTGTGTTAGCCTGCTTTCTTTACCCAGTACATTACTCCAAAGTATAACATTTAAAAGTTATTTTAGGGTTCTGATTGATTGAGAAGAAGAATCACCCAAAAAAAAGATTGTTTTATTATTTTTGAGATATTGTGGATTACTTCAATCTACTCTTCTGAAACTAAACAAATCGACCTTTATGACTGCATGTGGTTGTGATTGTGATTATTTATTAACATTACACTCTGCAGAAGGAACACGCCGAGGGTTATTGCAAAGGAACTTGAAATTTGAGCTTTGGTCGAAACAGTACCGAGCTGGACCTCTCTTTCCCAACTTCTTCACACCTACGCCATAGAAGAATCCTGATACTCGACGTGTCTTCTTACCCCACTACATGGTGGGGTCTTTAGGAGACATCAGATTAATGGCTACTTATAATATTATGCACAAAGAATCAATTAACATACAGAATAAATTTTATCCATATATCATGGTAATTTCTTCATATAATAATTAAAACTTCAATAATAACTCTTCATATTCTTATTTTATTTCACATCGAATATATAAGCTGAGTTACTGTAGTCATTAAAAGTGAACTATCTCTCAATTCTTATAATTTGAGGTCTAGCCTCACTATCTAATCTGACATCGACTGAATTGTCTTGCTTCAGATCTTGTCTCAGATACGTGAGTTTGTTGACTTTAAAGTACCCACCTGATAAGTACAGAATTTTCATATTTTCACATATAGAATCTAAAAAAAGTTCCTCATTTCTAGGTGGAGCAATGTTTTTTGTAGTTTTGATCGGGTTACATATATGATGTGTGCATATTCTTACAACTGTGTATGTACAGTACAACAAAATATTCCTCGAAACCCAACACGTGCTCTCTCAATTTGTTAATAAAAAAAATTCTATGTAACCATGTGACTAAATATTCGTCGCATTGTTTTAAACAATAAGTGGGCAGTATTAATTTCTTTATTTTGTGCTGTGCTTTTAATTAATACTAGAATATACTAATAAATTAATGTTAAATGCCTGAAATCTATTTCTTGTACTCCAGAATGAGATGAAATACTATTGAATAGTTAGTGTTATCTACATTGAAAATAGAGAATATGCATAAACATATTAAATTTACATTTTAAAATCGTTTTAAAATGTTATCTAAAGTTATTTGTATTTGCCATCCCCCAAGTTAAAGTTACGTTGATCGCTCAACAGTACGCCAAGATGGCTAATATAAACCAATGCGGTCCTGAAACGCGTGCCGATTAAAGACACCTCCCCTACTGTATCTATCTACTTCATTACTTATAATTTATTATACATTTTTATTTATGTTAGCATTTGTTACATTTTCATCCACATGCTTAAAAGTTATGTAATATACAATCTTTCGCTATATATCATACACTGTGATGAGTATATATAAATACTTCTAACTTTTATAGAGCTGCCACTAATATAATTAAAGATTCGAAAATTCATGACACCCTTTTATCATCCATATTTCTTTTTTGTAGGCTAGATTCCTGAGATTAAAATGGCTAAGTATGATGTCCAGTAACAAGTAAAAAACTCAGTGAGAGGTTTTCTGATTCTCGAGGAAAATCAGTCATATCTCAGAAAAATATCAAACAATATTTTTAATTTTCAGTAATATTTAAATTTCTTTTTAAATTGCTTTTGATTTTCACTACTAATCTTTGGAATCAATCACTCTTTTGCTTAGAAAGATTTAACTCCTATAAATATAACCAGGAGTTAAGCTAACAATTTAAAACAATTTAATTGCAATTTGCAAACATAGACATTGTATTCGCGGCTTTCACACTAACCTTTGGGGACTTTAATTGAGATTGCTTTTGCTAAACAGCCTTTACCCAACCAAATGAAACAATATGTAGCTAGTAGAAATGGAGTGAAGTGGTGAGTTAGGAACATATAAACCTGACTGAAAGTGCAATTGAGAGAGAGGCTGAAGAAGAAGCTGAAGTTATACATAAGCGGAAGAGTGGAGGGAAGAGAGGTTGAAATAGAGGGTTAGATTAAAGATTGGCAGAGATGTTCATTTACAACTGTTTTCAACAGTTGATCATAGAGTCTGAGTTGCAGTCGAGGAAGGACAGGTAAGAGTCTATGGATTGTTATTGGTGGGCTTGAATTTATTTATTTGAAATATTCCCCAGGAGAGCATAGTGGAGTTGTCATAGTAAATATAAGCTAATAAATTCCATAAATATTGGGTTTCTAAGTGTCTCTTTTATTAGTTATTGCATCTAGTGTTTAAGAATTGAATCTAGTTATATAACAAAAAAAGACCGTAATGTAAGGGCATCTCAGCATATCTATCAGCTTGTTGTTGTTATCTATCTCCTTTTTTTTCTTTCAATTCTATTTCGCTTTTTTTCACCATCTCGAATTAAATTCATTACACTCTGTTATTTCTTCTAATTACACAATTACGTCATCGGTTGGCCAAAGCTGAAATTTATGCAATTCAAATCGCCAAAACGTCATCGAGGTTAGTGAAGAGAAAGCCTCTACAGCCCAAAAAATCCATTGATCCTTGCTCAAGTAATAAAATCAGCTTAGTCTGTTCGCTGCATGATGAATTGACTAAATATATCGAAATATTGTGGCATAAGATTATTTTATTCATGATACTTCTTAAAGGGACACTTAACAGCGACTTGACCCTTGTCACAATTCAAAACCGGTAAAGCCTTATGCTGGAAACCAAATTTAAAGTGCTTGATTGACCTGGAAATTCACCATACCTAAACCCCACAGAACTTGTGAATATTGGGAAGAGAGGGTTTGGAAAACGGATTGTACAATAAAGCACACACATGATAAACAATGCAATCTGCTGTGGTTTCAAGGATGATAAACTTAAGAGTATTAGCGTGTCTAATCTAATGGAGTCAATAAACTGTCAGTAAGATTTCATTTCTGAAGGGAGGACATACCACCATACAAGAAATGTATTGTAAATTTATTAGAATGAATAAAGTTATAGTTTTCTTTTAAAAAAAGTGACTTTTTTTACTTTTGTCCCACCAACTTGCACAGGCATATATTTAGAAGTTTGATACATGGCCGTAACTAAAACTCCCACCAAAACGCCAATTGAATTTCTGATTGTAATGTTAATCCTGCAGAATTAGTTTTCATTTCTCAAGTATAGAATATTGCTTTATAATTGGAAAAGGAATAAATGGTTTTAAAGAGAAACAACAAAGGAACACATCTAGGATTTCTTTTCTTGCAGCATTCAGAAATGTTTTTAACATTTGCTACACATTCTGAATGTTTGATAACTACTATTGATTACAGGAACGCGTGTAGGTGTGTTTGTTTTTCCTCCTATGAGAATGAGTTGCAATTTTTCCGGATGGGATGTAGGCAAACAACTGTTAGGAGCCTATGCTCCACATAAATACTCAAAGTTCTTTTATGCTTTGTTCATAATATAACATGATATGTACAAAAAATGATCCTAACCACTTTTGTAGAAGTTAGGGATATTAATATTTGTGCATGAATATATACTCTGTAAATGCTCCAGCAGTTTTATAAGAAAGAAAATAAATTTTAATGCCAATTATTTTCATCTTACCATTGTTATGATAAATATCAAGAAATAACAGTTTATAGAATAAGGATATGAAAGAGATTGCATAATTATATAAAGATTTGATGGAACAGATTACGCATAAGTATTCACAAAAAATAAATTAGAGATATGAACGAAAAATACAGATAAAGATTGAGTAATGCTTTGAATTCCACAACCATAGGCTTTTCCCCTTCTTTGTAATTGATTCAGAACTGCCTCTCAAGGGCTAGATAAAGCAAGTGATATATAGTGGTACAGTATAACTCTGTCAATGACCATCATTGAGAGATAATGAAGACTGTTGTATTTCTTAATTCTAAAACCAGCATACGAGTAGTGGGGTTTGATATTAAGAGTTATGCGGGCATAAATCAGTATCATCTTACGATTCATTGTCAAAGCGATGCGCTATTTTGCCTTCACGCAATGCTTTGGCCTAAGATGGCGCGTACAAACTACGTATGTTCCGGAACTTATGGCCACAGGAAATGGCAATACTTTTTCTTGTGGCACGGTTGGCTAAGTAGCTGGCATGTACTGTCAAGTTTTGCAATACTAAATAAATTGCAATAATGGAAATTCGTGGTGATAACGGTACTACTGTAACAGGAAAGCATATGAAGCCTGGAATACCAGTTTACTTGGCTACATAGCTCTACCCAGCACATTGTTACTCGCGGCTAGCTTCCAGCCTGCTAAGTAGTAAGCCTTTGTACTAATGCACTTTTGGCAATTTTACGGCCATACTACCGTACGGCTATTAACGGAAATGACGGTACGGTCTGTTGTGTGGGCCAGTTTGTACTGGGCTAGTGTTCAAGGCTATAGTTCTGGTATTTGAAAGTAGCTGTAGCCCGTAGCGTGCCTTTTATGCTACGGCTCTGTAGGCTGTACCAAGCATGGAGGGAATAAAAAACAAAAAGAAAAATTTAGTGACAATAGAAAATATATTATAAAGTATACAAACATTAATGTGAGAATGAAGCTGCACCTGCATTTTTAAAAGTTCCAAATTTATGGTCGGACTGAGTGATGTATTAATCCTGAGAAATGGTGCTAAATGCTCATTTGTCAGTCTATTTCTAATCGAACTTGAGGTCACAAGGTTAATGGTATAAAATTGTTTACACATATAAGATGAAGTGAAACATAGAGTGCTACTTTTCTGGATTGAAAATATTAAATTTGGTAACCTACTTTCCATAATGATTTATGAAATTCTAATTCTTTTCAAACATAAAATAACTGCTTGAGGATTACTGATTCTCTACCAATTCTAGCAACAAATCCTGCTGCACTTCACAATTTACATCGAAAGGCATAGGAAACTATCCAATTCTTTTAATAGCATTAAATCTACGTTCAAACTTAAATAGCTTATCAATTTCAAATGTCATCCTTACGAAGAGTATTGAGACAAGTACTTAGCTAGCCGTCTGCAAATACATCAATTTGTGTTTAAAAAAACTTTTCTGATGAGTTTTGAGAATTATATTATACAGAAATAAATATTATTTGACTTGCGGTATTGAATAGCTCTTCAAGATCACACTTGCTCATCTATGGCCTTTATGAATTTACATAGCTATACAGTAAAAATTACAAATATGTGATGTAATGAAATAGTTTCTTATATGAAACATTCTATAGATTTTTTTAAACTCCTCTGTGGTTCATGTTGACTCCAAAACATTTTAAAGGTTCAACATTAATAATATTAATAAATGATATTTTAAACAACATAACGCCATTGGTATATTAAATTAACAAATACTGAACAGCAGCTAAGTACCTGTTCACTGCAGATGAATCTGCAGTTCATCAAAATATTTTAAAAAAAAAAAAACTTCCTTCACCATCTAATAAAAAAACTGTGCCTAAGAGTCATAATATGAATACAAAAAGATTTAGAAACTGCATTTGGCTCTATATTCTTTAAAAGGATACCATTGAGAACATTTGTTCAGGCTTTCCGACAATTAAAATTGCCAGTACAAATCACTATTATAGGTTTCAGCATATTCACCACATTTCCGATATACAAAATCAATATAGGTTTCAACAGCACCAAATTCAGCAAGAATCTAATCCTAGACATATTAAGATATTTCTTCATTATCTCGTCTAAATTAGATTCAATCAAAATAAGAAAAAAACATCATCATGATCAATTCATGATAATAATTAACTGGCTTAAAAATCTACAATCTTTATCAAATTTAACGGGAAAACTAAACAACAGATAATCGAGCTCTCTTTACTTGAATCCTGAAATTTCGAAAAGTCAGTAGACTTACCATTCAATTTTAGAAATGTCAACAAAAGTCATTGAAGCATGTTATCCTCTAGTGGTCAGGGTCACAGACTCAGTCGGTATTGTTTACACCAAGTCTTTGTTCGATTTGATGCCACAGCAAAAACTCTATCGTAAAAAAGGGCTGATGAACGATAAATCTGATAGATGTCCCAAGTCCTCCCAAGGTGTGGTGGTGGGGAATATTTGGAAGGAGGTACTAGCTCGGGGTATGCGAGGTTTATAATTATGAACGTCACACAGCCCTTGTGATGCTAATGAGTGAGCTTATTAATAAACAATCATCCTTCACGTTGAACGAGCATTTGGCAAATATGATGAGTACTATTATCTGGTGATTAGAGAAAGCGCCAAAGTACAGCCTACCGCAAAAAGGCCGTGCGTACGGCAAAAATGGCTTTACGCTTTATGTTCGAAGGTGCGGTTTCAAATGCTTGAGCGGTAAGTGGTGCCTGCAGCTGCAGGGCAAAATTTTGCCTAGTACAAAAGCGCGTGGTATAGGAAAGGTTTTAGCTACGGTGTGGCGTTTTTTTGCAGCGTATGGCAGCGAGCCAGCCAGCAGAAATTTTGGGGCCGCGGACAGCTACTTGACAGCCAAGTCATCTCCGCAGTTACTCCAAAAGTTCCTTACTCAAACCATATTACTACTATCGTGATTCACTAAGAATTTGCACTCGCCATCTTTATCATGCAGCACTAAACTGCCAATTCTAGTATTAAACGCTTTCGCTGCTTATTATGTTCTTTCTTCACCCCATTCATCACACTTCATACTAAGTTTAATTTAATCTTACAAGTCACGTTTCATTTATTGGCAGGAGTTTTGAATCAAATAACATCATAAATCCCAGATTGTTAGTTGAAGTGAAAATTGCGTGTTAGAGCCTCCATGCTATAACTAGACTTAGAGTGATCATTTCTTTGTCGAACATTTATAGTTATTATTACCCTTAAAAAATGAAGATATTAAATTTTCTTCTTTGCAACTAAGTGATCCTTCACCTCCATCGAAGAAGTTTCAAGGTGCTAAGAGAATTCTTTATCAGAAAGTAGCAGAACAAAAAACATTCATAACTGTTTTCTCTGCCTCTATTTTTTTTTCTTTCCACTAGGTTAGATAAACTTAATTTTATGTTATCTTTATAAGTGCGTGAAAAATTCTACCGTAGTTATTTTTTTCTCATCGCCATGTTTTCATAGTTATCTACTTTGGCGATGAAGGATAAATTTCAAAAAATGAAAACCATAGAAATGTTATAACTATCTTAATACTTTGTTATTAAAAATAAAGTGTGAATTTTAGGTAACAAAACTAGTATAATGAGAAAAGCTTAAGTCTAAAATATCATTTGGGGACTTTCGAAATCTCTCAAACTGGTATGATATTTAAAATATGAGGATATCGTAAAATTTTATTTATTACTAAGAAATAACCAGAAACATCAGGATAAAATTTACCTGCATATTAATCAATCTTTTACATGTTGTACATACACATTATTTACATTTAATTTATTCATAGTTTTACTAGCCATAGATTCAAGTGACTTGGCACATTAAAGTTTTAATATTACTAAAAAATAATTGAGGTAAGAACTTGATTTTATTTATTATTTTGATTCCCCTACATAGATATCCTCCACTGCGCGTAATTCTCCTCAAAGACGGCTGCTCCTCTTTTGGTGCTGCCCAATGGCCTTTAATACTCTTTTTTCCACCATTTTTTTAAATTACAACTTAAAGTCTAAGCACAAAATTTCCACTAAAATAATAAAAATGGTTAAGAAACTCTTCAAAACCCTTATTTATTTATGATATTTTGAGGAAATGCTCTCTACCAGTTTTACGGTTCCTCAACGCTTTTCAAGCAAAACTATTTTAATAAAATATGAAATACCAAGCTTATTCCAAATACTCGAACGAGACGAAGTAGTACATCACAAAGCATAAGAAGCCCCAAATAGACAATTTGTGATCTTATTTTTTTGAAATGTTAAATTATATTACCCACATGGACAAATTACATTCCACAATGCATAATTTTCTCACATCTACAACCTTTTCTTTTAGTAACCGGTATAACTTACATATCCATTTTTTCACAATCCCCGTCAGGCCTCTTTTTGATCCATAAAAACCTAAATAATCACGTTTTCATTTGCTGTACTCTATTTTTGTAAAATAGGAATTATAGAGCCTTCAAGGTCCCAACAGAAGAACACCCATAACCCATATTTTCTAGTTAAAAGCAGAATTCCCACACAATATTCTCCACATGTCTATCTACTTTCCATCCTTCAATTTAAATCTTCTTGAAACCAAACAACCCATTAATAGCTATAATTTACAACATTTTATATACATGTAATGAATAATTAATATACAAATGAAGACTTCAAAACTCAAAGTTATAAATTATTGATTGATTGCTTGATAATGCACTAACACATCGATCAATAACTCCCTGAGACTAACCCAGATGGCGCTCTAGTAAACCAGTAACCAGGTTTCTTAGGAGTAATAACTTTGCTTTGAACGTGTCAAAATTTTAAGTCGATCGGACCAGGAAAAGGTTTTTGAAGAAGTGAAAAGTAGTTTTTCAAGGGTGCTGCAATTGTTGATGGAACAGTAGGCAACGAGTCGATGCCATCCAGAAAAGCTGTTTATCGTTATTTACTCGCAACAAAAAAGATTTCAGAAAAAAAAAAAAAAAGATTTGGAAAAGCGTTAACGATTGCACACCAAAGGTGATTAAATAAAAAAAGTTATGTTGAGAATAAAAAATATTTTGCAAAAAAATGTTTTAATGTTAGACTGGGAGTTATTGATCGATGTTAGAAGCACCAATGGTTATTGTAACGTAATTTGAACCTCTGTCATAACGTAGAGATTTGAGCTAGACTCTCTTCCAAACTTCCATCAAGCCAACGAAAGGACTTCTCTGAGCCCCTGTCAGATTTTAATGTCAGCCCCGGCTACACGATGGGCTTTAGTGGCGTCGAGGTTTCAACTCAGCTACTACTGTAAAAAAACCACCGATCAAGTGAAACCAAGTGATCATGACGACTAGGTTTCGATGCTGGCAATATGCTAAGGACGTGCTGTATAGTTGTATATCAATCTCATCTGTAATTTTGGGGTTCAGACACCGTCATCATCATTTTATTGATATTCATAATTGGGAAATCTAATATATGACTCCAAGTACAATTTAGTTGCTAATTTAGAAATAATTATATTATATTAGTAAAATGTTTTAAATTTTGTTAAGTTTTTATCCACACACAACACACATGCACACACACAAATCTTCACAACTCGACACCATATAACTATGGGATCGGATGTATGTGAATTTGTTTGGTCTATGTTTCATACTTCCTCTTTTTGAGACACAAAGCTGACAGGAGAAACTGTATCAAACAGAATCTTTCTCTTTATTTAAGATATTTATTTACAACCGGTAGTTTTGAGATTACATACATATTGGAATGAATGAGGATGGAAAGGAATAGAGAAGGAGATATTGATTATTGATTATAGTTAGATAATGATGATATTGACTGAAGATATAATGAGAATGATGAGAGAATTGGAAGAAGGATGACACTGGTGTCTCAACCGTGGAAGTGTGTAAATTCACGGCCATTGTTTTGGAAAGTGTGTTTTGTGTGTAACCTGTGTGATATGCCTGTGTTAATGTGGGCAGGTGAATGTGAATATCCGAGTGAAAATGCGTCAAATTCTTGGAGAGATTCTATTTAAGAGTGCTGATATAATCATACAGAGAGAAAGTACTCTTTCTCCTGAAATTATGATTCACCCTTCCGGGACAAGCTAGCACCTCTAAGCAGTCTTTTCTATATAAAAATCAAAGTGTCCAAGATGAAGTATCCCAAATTTAAACCTTTGTTTTATGATCGGTAAAATGTATTTTCCTCATATGCCTTCCAGAACGATGTGGGAGAAAAAAAAATTCTTACTGTACGTTTATTGAACTCACCAGGAAACTGTAATATTGTCTCTGTTTGTTTACTGGACTCAGACAGATATTGTACACCCCATGTATATTTTCTAAGCACATCTAAAGAAATTGTTTTACCTCGTGTTTTTGACAAAACTCTGATAGGAAAATTGCAAAGTTTTAATTTGACAATACGAAGCTCAACTAGAGAAATTTATTCTAATCTACTATACACGCTAAATAACTAAAATAATTTGATATAAAACCAACGTTTTAAAAATGTTTTATGGTAGCAAAGTATATTAAAGAAAACATATAGCCATTAGTTAAAATTGTTAGTTATTTTTAACTTTAAAATTTACTTTAAAAGATACATTTGTATATATTAGAACCTTAGCCAATTGTAAAATCGTTATTTAATTTGAAGTTTGTAAGTCATTTTATTAAAAAAAAAGGAACCAGAATTCAGAAAAGGTTTGTCTTTATTTATTGAATTATTTGCAGTATTTTGGCTAAATGTATACTGTTCAGTTTCAATTGATTTAACGCTCAGCCAAAAAAAAAAAAAAAAAAAACGCTGTTTGAAAAGCTATGGAAATCAAAGAAGTGTTTGGGCTAAACTGCATTGGTTAGTATAGGCCATGAGTTAAACTTGTCGCAAACGTCTAAAGGCTGTATTTGTTAGGCGAGTACGAAATGATTCTTTCAAAATTTCAAAGCTGCCATAGCTTGATGGGTTGGTTAAATTAACGATCGAAAATTTGATGACACACGTTCAAGTGAAATCTAGAAAGTTTTAAAAAATTCTCAATTAATGTTTTCGTTAGACCGAAGAACATATTCTCCTGCCATATGTTTATTTAAATTTCGATAGGTAAAATCTAGCCCTACTTACATGTTTAATAAATACAGCCGGAGAAATTATAATTTCTTCGTATATCACTACCATATACTCTGTCCAGAAAAATTCATCTTCCGTATATTTTATTGAGCTTTCTTGGTGAAATTATTTACGACCAAAAATCCTATATTCTATGTATAAGTTACAAAACTAAACCAGAGAAATTGTACTCCATACATTTGAACGTTAGTGGGAACTTCCCTCTTACATCTGTATTAAAGAATTTATCGCTAGTTAAAAGTTGAGGTCTAATCCTTATTATATATATCAGTTAATAGGATTCATTTTAATTCATCAATTAAGATTTTACATGCTGAATTCAATGGCGCAAAGAAAATAATGGTATAACGCGAAATGAAAACGTTCAAATAAATTGTTTGCAAAGTGTTGTGTATGAAATCACAATTCAGATTTTTATACTAACTTTTTAAATTTTGCATAATATATTAGAAATTTTTATTACTACTGCTTACTTTTTTAGTTATTTTATTTGAGAATTTATCTAAGATACCATACAAAACATAAAAATTCTTACTTTTATTTTTAAAAATTTACATTTCATAGTTTTTAGTTAATTGATTAAAAATAATCATGCAACTCTGAATAAGCAGTAAACAAATGAAATTCTCTTTATTGATACATTTGTAGAAAATATCCTTATCTTTCAGAATTTATTTTCACATTATGAATCTACTAAGTCTTCTGTTCCAGTATACTTTGCAAAATTGTCTGAAGGAAAAAGTGTTAGATAAAAGATCTTTAAAAAAAAAAATCAAAACTTTAATATATTCATTTTAATATATATTATTTTAATATATATATATATATATATATATATATATATATATATATATATATATATATATATATATATATATATATATATATATATATATCCTATACTTTACATATAAAAAAAAGTTTCTTAACAATTAAATATATAAATAACATATTTCTAGGCGCGCAGCGCGCGTTTGCCAGGCAATGCCAGCCTGTAGCTGGCAAAATGTGGATGGCGGCGAAGCAGGTGCTGTAATGCAGCAGCAAGCGGCGGCGGCGCGCAAAGGCGGCTGGCGAAGTAGTAAAAAATATTTTTAAAATCTTAAGAAAAAAAAGTAATCACAGAAGATTGATTATTTTTTGCTCTTTTCAAATGCACTTTATTGCATTCAAATAGATCGAATAATAAATAATAGAGAATTAAAGTCAAAATCTATAGATTACACATTACGTCCACGAAATCAAAAATGGCGGGGTAGACGGGAGCCTTAAGCATTTACGTTTTTATGTTTTATTATCATTTAGGTATAAGAGATATCACTAAACATTACTTTTTCATGTTTTTTCTATCATTGTTTAGATAATATATAATCATATTCTCTATCATTCTCTATCCAAGAGTATTCAACTTCTGCAGTTGGTTAGACAAGAGAGAGAGAGAGAAGACATTGATATGTCACTCTGAAAGAGCATCATGAGAGCTACTGGCGATGAACCCCAGTTTTGAACCTCGGTCGAGTGACGAGGATGATAGTTAGAGCTTATCACCTCACTCTCCAAGTCATACTATGCTATCGAGAGCTTTAGAACCAAGACAAGATTTAACGTGTACCGGCTTCAAAAGGCGTGTAGTGGAATTAACAAAATCTGCTTTGTATAAAATGATTATGCTCTTTCAGAACGAAGCGTCTTAAACTCGCTTAAATCATCGAATTTCCACTACGGTTTCAGACTCTTCAATACATGTGTTTAGATTTTATGATATGTAAAAAAGTTTTTTTATAAATATAAATGGTATTTAATGACTCCATCAATGAATTCCTTCAATTATCTTAATCGAAGAGAAATAGGTGTAATGACTAGTGGATTTTTTAGCACAGATTGTAATTTATCTTTGGGAGGCTCATGATAAAAAAAAATAGTTTGTTTGAAAAATTTGTGTGGGTTTTTTTTTTAATTCGTTTATCATAATGTAATGTAATTATTATTTTGCTATACACTGATGATAACGGAGTAATGTTACTCGTGTTCTAACTTATTTACACAAATGCTCCCCATTATCATAACAAAAAAAAATTTATAATTAACTATTATTACTTAAACAACTACATTAAATTTTAAAATTGTAAAATTTGGTGTAAAAAAATATTAGAGCTCTTCTTTATCATTCGTTTTCAATTCATTTTATCGAATTTGTTCCTGTATAGCTTAAGTTTATAGTTTCGGTGATACGTAGTTGTTGTTTGGCGGTTGAAATATTATGTTGGATGCACGTCACTAAAAATAGTGTCTATGTAAACCAGAGAGCGTGGCCTCCTAAAGAAGACGACATTAATTAAAATTAATGACGTCATTCATGATATTCCGACTACCAGATAACGGCTCCATTCTTCTAGGAAATCATGGCGAATCAAGACAAGAAAATATACGTTATCTAAAGGAGGTGACTATTATTTAGAGGTCCAATTTACTGGCATTTAATGTTGTGCAAATATTTTATATAGAATTGAAAGAAAGATTAAAGAAACAAAAGTAGCGGTATTTCATTGCAATAATGAAACCGGTTTCTGCCAAACATTATGATCAAGAATACAGCCATATTAAGAAAAATTAATTTGGAGCTCTCGAGACAAAGATAGTAACTTCAACAGTTTTTGATTCCTGATTAAATATAAATTAAGGTAATAATACTACAATCAATAGATAAAAAAGAATTTTTATTTTTGAGGACTTATTTTAATCTGCATTGCTAAGATATTTTTACAATATATTTTTGAAAATTAAGTTCATTAAGAAAAGCAGACATGTGTGACACTAATATAAAAAAATTGCTTATTGTATTAGATTATAGTACATCTATATGCTATCTGATTTATTAACAGAAAAGTTACTTGCACAAAAATTCCATACTTTATTCTTTTTAATAATAATAATTTAAATAAGGTAGCTGGTACGGTGCAGCAAAAAATACTTTTCACAACGGCCAGATTTCATGCTTTGGCTAAATGAAATGTTTGTATACGGAATGACAAATTTTTCTTCAGCGGATAAAACCTACTTTTTTATGAAGGGCATTTGGTACGGTACTTAACGGTACTTTTGTATACGGCATACGGGCCTAAATATTATTATACGGCTATGTAAAATGTTATACTTTTGTTTTGCCGAATCAGGTTTACCTTGCCACTTGAAGCAGCTGGTACTCAAAGTTTAAATGGTACTCTGCCGCGATTTTGCTATTTCTTAAACAAGTATGCTTTACTGATTTGCATACCTGTAGCCTAAGTTTTGAAGTAAATTGGCTTGAAGAGACAAACGTTAAGGCTGGACAATGCACAATGCAATGGTCAAAAGGTAATTTCATCTACCTACCATACTATGAAATGTAATACTGCAAAAAAAGTACTTGTACCAAAATATGATGTCAATTTAAACAATATAATGAATCAAAAATAAACTATTATTCTATGACGAAAGATATTTTGCAGATATAAAATCAGTAAAAAGAAAAATGTTTAAGTAGAAAATTATTAAAAGTTTTGTTAATGAGGTCTTTGTTTTCGTAAGACTCAGAAGTATAATCACTGGATCACTTTTCAAAAATAAAGTGCTTAATGCACGTGACCTGTTTATGATTTATCTATTTCTTCCAAACTCGATTCACAAGAAGTTTCAGTTTGAATAGACGCCCTTTACAGGCATATTAGTTGTTATCAATAGAATAGGAAGAAAAATTATATTTTATTTTCATTTTACTGCAGTAATGCCAAAATTTTACTTAAAATATATTCAATTTAATAAGTTATCGCTTGCTTTTCTATTCTTAATAATGAAAAAGAATATTATGGCCCACTTCATTTTATCGCTCTATTTTAATTATACATTTGATAGAGTAATAATTTTTATAGTATAATCGTTCGTCTTACTTTTGTTGTGCAAAAGTTATATCACTTTCTTAAGTTCTGGTAGAAGTGTTTATATTTAGAATGTAACAAGAAGAGATAGTGATCAAAAGTGAATAAATAATATCTGTGAAGATACTTTAAAATAATTTGATAATATTCTTCCAGAAATTAAATCTAAAGGTATTTGATAAACTATTAAAATAGGGCAGCAAATTATTAAAGCTATCGATACATGTCTCATAAATATTAAAATTAGTGCAAACCATAAAATGATTAATAAATACGTAGTTATAGTTCTATAAAGAGAAAAATAATAAATATTTACATTTTAATACTACTAATAAAGATCTCAAATAAGGGTTTGGACTTCAAGGAATCAATTACCTCTGCCAATCTTAACAACACGCTATTAATTTTCTTTAACAGGTCTACTAATTTTGGCAGAATTACATGTCGAAATATTATTTTATTACAAAAAAATATTATATTGAAACTTTTAATGCACCTACATTTTAAAGGGAAAACGTAAGAATATATTTAGATACAATGTAACAAAGATGTTACTATTATATGATCCATACGTGTTACGAAAAATTGAAAATCTTTCTGTGTTAGACTTAGTAGTACAACTTATATTTAGTATTGCATATAATGGAATAACAGTAAGACCTCAAAGAAAATAAGACTTACTTTTTTGACACGGTACTGTATATTATTTTGTTTTTTTAACACTTTCATACATCAACAAAAAAATAAAAGTTTATATTTTTGGCACATCATTCTATAGATTATCCTTGATAATAACACTCATTCAATCCGAGAAATGAACATTACATTGATGATACAATAATCCGACATAGGCAGTGAAAAGCTATATTTCTCATAGAATACATATATACAGTGTGTGTGTGTGTGTGTGTGTGTGTGTGTGTGTGTGTGTGTGTGTGTGTGTGTGTGTGTGTGTGTGTGTGTGTGTGTGTGTGTGTGTGTGTGTGTGTGTGTGTGTGTGTGTGTGTGTGTGTGAGAGAGAGAGAGAGAGAGAGAGAGAGAGAGAGAGAGAGATCGTGACAGGTATTGTGTACGCCGACTCTTCTTCACGATCAACATATAACCAATGGCATACTACTGCACATTTCTAAAGGAGAAGAAACAGCATATCGGTCTCAGAAATTTCACATTGAGATCCGCCTTGTTCTCCTTCTGCAGAAATATGAAAGATCCCGACACTATAGATTTTATCAATACAAGAAAAATTAATAAGAAACCTTACTGGATAACCTTTTATACTCTTTCACAGACGAACTTTACTATTCGAACTACCATTTCCAGGCAATACGTAACCGGAAACGAAGCTAAAAGATAAAATCAACGATATTACTAAGATTAAATTAAAATATTATAAGAGTAAATATTTCAGAGATATATATGTATTAATTTTTCTCAATTGTTTTTTTTTCATTTTCACTCAAACACATTTTTAATAATTGAGACAGCGAAATGTTCAAAGTCGGAAATTTGCGGCTAGGGAGTGGAGCACTGATAGCATTTAAGACCCGCCGCGTTGCGGGGTTGGTGTATGTTAAATATGTCGAAGTTCCAGTCCTTTTGATGGTGTGGTGTGGATGTCAGGAGAGGGAAGTGACAACTCAAGTGTCATCATCGTCATGTGGCCGAGGTTCAAAATTACGAAATTCGTCGCAAATAGCCCTCGAGTTGCTTCTAAGTGCGACGTTAATAAACTATCATTCATTTAAACATATTTTTAATCATTTTCACGACTAATTTCTCCTATAATCAAATAATATTTCTACTAAAAATACTAGAAATACAAATCATATATTTCATTATTCAATAAATCATTAATGATAGATTATTTTTATCTCAAGTGTTTTGAAATTTACACAATCTGAACAATTATTAAAATATATATATAATAAGCACATGGTAGCTCCTTAGATAAAATGTTCAATTTTCGCTATCTGACCCGTGAACTCAATGTATTTCACATTTTCAACATGTTTCACCCTTGGACGATTAAAAACTAACATGATAATTACAAGTGATTGCAATTCAGTTATTACATCCTATAATCTCTGACAAGGAATTGATCCTATGAACTGCGCAGTAATTACAACTAATATCAATATATGTTCCATTAATGTGTAGCCTTATCAATGAAATATACGAGTATATCGCTGATATTATAAGGTGGCTACATGTAATTCTGATTCCTGTATGTCTGGTTAGCCTGATATTGATATTTCATTTGTATATTGCAATATACAAAATGGACTAAATGTCACTTTATAGTTTTAAATTAATATATTTCTTAATGTTTAATAATTGGATCCTAATAATTGGATATCTTTGGAAAACTTTTGAACTAGGTACGAGAAACCATATGTGTTAAACGAACATTATTGTCCGATTCGCCAATACGGACTCTTTTCATCACATTTTTCATAATAATTCTGTTGTATCTCTTTATGACTAATGACCTGAGCAACGACTTATTGATGAAAGCACGATCTGTACGGTACTTCTACAGAAAGAAAAATCTGGTGCAGTGCGATCAAGCGAACATAAGTACTGATACTAAGTTTTAGAGAATGACGTTGAATCGTAGTCCGGTTTTTCAGCGATGATTTTCTTCATGTGATTCTGGTCTGATTGCGAGTCGAGCTGGTGGCCGCGGTAGCCTAGTGGTCATGGTAGCGGATTCGCAGTCTGCGGTTTTTGTCGAGTCGCAGGTTCAAGCCTTGATGCCACAAAAGACCAGCTGTGTCGCCAAAAATGATGTACGTCAAATCCACCCGAGGCTCAAAGTCTCACTTGGCGTGGTGTGGAAGTTAAGAGAAATAGCTGCCAGATGATGTCTCATCCTCGTCATCTAACCGAGGCTCAAAATTATGTCACCAATTACCCTCGTGTTGCTTCTAGTGTGACTGTAATAAAACCAACTAACAACGAGTCGAACTGGTTCTTTCATTCTCTTAGAGCGAGATCGTGGCCTCGGTAGTCTAGAGGTTATGGTCGCGGATTCGCGGCAGGCGTTGTTTTCGTTGAATCATGGGTTCGAGGCTTGATGCCACTAATGATCCGCCTTGTAGCGGTGCTGATGCGCGTTAAATATGGTCAAGGTTCTGTTGGTGTGGTATGGAAGTTTGGAGAGGGATAACCAGCTCAAGTATTGTCTTCGTCACTTGACAGAGATTTAAAATTGCGAGATCAATTGCATTGGTCTTCGTTTTGCTACCAAGTGTGACGTTGATAAACAATCATAATCACATAAACTTCTTGAATTGAATTGAGAGGCTCTTGTGTCAAGAAACGTTCAACCAAGGTCAATACCACTGGCCTGGAAGGCCTTAAATGAATTGACTTATATAATACCCTCTATGTGAGAAAAAGGGAATCTTTTGTTTCAATAGTAACACTGGATAATTATAACACGTTGATTATTTGTGCATTTTACCATAATTAAAATCCCAACTTTGTAGTTGGGCTGGTGTGAAAGTTAGGAAAGAAGGTTGCCAGCTCAAGTGACGCCCTCGACACTTGACCTAGGTTCAAATTTATGAGGTCTATCGCTAATAGCCATCTCGTTGTTTCTAGTGCGACATTAATGAAAGCAATCCAATCCGAAGCTTTGTATTTCAGGTTTTGATAACAAAGCAAACACAAGTATTTTTGAAAAATAGTTATTAACATTTTAAAATATAAACTTACCCTCAAGCCAACCTATAACTCTAAAATAAACAAGTTATTTTTGTATATGGAGTTGCAATTTCATTGGATACTTTTTTGAGTTATTAACAGGAATTTTGGACTCTAAATTAGCACATTTGACTAATTTCTTTCTTAACGATTTTGACTCGGCTCTGTATGATGTTTTTTCTCAAGATTTTTTGCTTTATTTTCTTCCAAGTCTTTTTGTAAGCTCCCTAGGTTAGTGAGTAAATGGTTAAATGATCGTTAAGAAAAAACCAAGCAAACTAAGGTCGTCACCTAGCAACGAAAAAATAAACAAAACAAAAAGAAAGAACAAAACCCCGCCAAGTGATAAGACTAACACAAAATTTTCCTATATTACTTAGTATCAAATAAGTAACATTTTACTAGAAATGCTTGAAATAACGGGCAATAGGGCATATTTTTAATTTTGCATGCATTGAAAAATATATTTAATTTTATACAAAACCTTTTACATCTTCAATTAAATATGACTTAAAATTTATTTTTCTTCATAAAAAATACCCTGTACTCTTTTTAAATAAATAGAACGGCAAACGAGACTATTGCTAGATATTATTTATTGAAATTAGAAGAAAGATATTCGAATTCTTAGACTTATATTGAAACTGAATTCTTGACTATTTCTATCCATACTATTCCCATTGGATTTATTGTCTGGAAAATTTTCTACTCTCTTTGTCTTTTTTAAAATTAAAAATGAAGATAAATTCTCCCAAATTATCTTGGACATTTTAACTTTTCTGTTATACATTTGAATTGAAAATGTTTTATGATAAGACCATTCGCAGACTTGTACGAAAATAAATTCTTGATAGCTTTTATGCGTACATTTCCTTCTGAGTTTTAGTTTTTTGTTTTTTTTCTCATTGTTAGTAAAAGACCGCCAATTTACCAAAAGAAGTTTCAATACTCATTTCATCTCTCTTTATGTTATACGTTTAAATTGAGGAGAATTGGATACTTCAAGTGCTCGGAAGATTAGATTTTTTCTTCAGATATGAACTTGCATTTTAGCAGCAAAACCTCAGGAAAAATAACAACAGAAGTCTGTAATAACCCTCCCATTTGAAAATATTTTGATGGATTGGTTGTCTGGAAATGTGCAAATAGAAACGTTGTTTATAATTAAAGAGATGTATTTGTAAACGACCTCTTGATATTGAACTATAATCATATAACAAAGACGACTTATGAGCTAATATCTCACTTTGGCATCCCTTTTTCAGAACTGCTGGAGCGGTAACCTAGTGGTCATGGTTGAGGACTTGCGGCAGACGGTTTTCGTCGAGTCGTGAGTTAGAGCCCTGATGCCATTAAAGTTTAGTTTAGTTTAGTTTTTATTAACGTCGCACTAGAAGCAACACGAGGGCTATTGGCGACGGACCTCGTAATTTTGAACCACGGTCAAGTGACGAGGACGACACCTGAGCTGGCACCCCCCTCTCCTAACATCCACACCACACCAACGGGAGGACTTTGGGCCCCGAACAGATTTAACGTGCATCAGCCCCGGCTACACGGCGGGTCGTTGGCGGCCAAGGATCGAACCCGCGACTGAGCGAAAACCGTCGGCCGCTAGTCCACGACCTTGACCACTAGGCTACCGCGGCCCCTGATGCCATTAAAGAGCCACCGTGTAGTCAGGCTGATACACGCTCTGGTTGAGGTCCCGGGTCCTCCCGTAGGTATGGTGAGGGAGTTTGGAGAGGGCTCAGGCTTCATCTTCATCACTTGAACGAGTTTCAAAATTACGAGGTCCGTCACCAATAGCCTTCGTGTTGCTTCTCAGGGCATGATACATAAACAATCACAGTCGCAACTAACACTCAAATAATTGATTCGACATAAAAATCATCGGCTGTGGAGATAGCTACCACAGTTTTATATTGATTGATTGTTTGTCAATGTCGCAATTAGAAACAGGATAGTTGGCTAAATTGCCCAATGACGTCAAACTCACCCTAAAGGGACCTAGAGCATTTGTGTTGAACTCGTGGTCTGCGGACCTCATTTGGTCTACAATCAGTGTCATAGCGATGGGCAAATAAAGGGGTTTTAACTCCCCAAAAGGATTGCTGTATATTAAAATTTTAAGACTAGATATATAATATGCTCCTTTTAAAAATTATTTTTTTGAAAAATTAATATTTGAAATCACGTACTCCACATAAACATTCTTTTCACTTTGAGTATAAACAACGGAATTTAAAATTAATTTTGAGGTATGAGTTGAAATGAGAGAAACCTTTCCCTCCACTACTCTCCTGTTCCCAATGACTGTCAATGTAGCCTAGTGAACATAATAGCATGCGCTATAAATTTTACTAAAAACACGTTGTAGCTCAATTTTTAAACTTTCTTTAATTACTGATAATGAATCATAACTTTCACCAATAAACTATTACTAATCTGGTTGAATAGGTACTCTATTTTGTACCCTAAATGAAGCAAATTTGTTAGTGAATGTAATAAATAAAATTTATCAAGCCGCATATCCGTTCCACTTCTTTACTTGGTGAGTCTAAAATTAAATATTCTGCTTTCAGTGAACAAGAATAATAAATTTATTTGACTTACTCTAAAATTAATTTGAGCGGTTATTCTGTGCCTAGTAGTTGTAATTGATTTTAACAAATGCTTGGCGCAGCATAGGCTGCTTTGGCTCTTGCGCCATGAAACTCAACTATCACTCACTCACTTTGTGCCTGGTAAGTTAATTGTCATGAGAAAAAATTAAATTTTATTCATTTTGTTTGTCTTAACTATTATTCATTTATTTTAGATCCTTGCATTCAGTAAGCCTTTATCGAAACCACGCAATGAAGAAAAATGATAATGTACTCGTACATTGGAATTCCTATAGTGAAAGGTGATGAACTTTTATGGAGCATGAGCCAGATCTGGCCATACTGCTCCATACAAAGTAAGTGAGCGAGTATAAAGCTAGTAAAATATAAACTGTGGTCTAGACATGTGAAAAAATAGAAAAGAAGGTGAAATTTTGGTTGACGAGAGGGAGGGTTGAAAATTAGAAATGATCGCTAGGGTATTCCGGAGACGCGTCACCCATGTTTATCAAAGACAGTAAGAGACAAGGAAAGGAAAAGAACACTAGAGTGCCTCGAGAGACTGCTGCTCGTACCTACCTAAAGTAGGTATATCCCTCAGTTCCCCTAATATAATCCCCAAGGACAGTGTGCCCGGCTATACCCAGATACTGGGTATCCATTTTAGTCACCTCTTACGACATTCATGAGCTACAATGAGACTATTCTTTCACATACAGCCACCATACGGGTGATTGAAATTTTCTAAGAAAAGCGAGATTTTCTTAGAGTAAAAATATCACAGTGGAAAATAGAAAAACTCGTTAACCAAATAGAGGAGGACCATTAGTGACACTCTCATAACATGGAACCTAGATTAAGTGTTGAAGAGGTGACATCTAATTTGGAATTACAATCTCTCAACTTCTCCTCCAAATCAGTGTGAGAACTTTGGGCTCCGATAGATTTAACTCCTATACAACAGATCTTTAATAGAATTAGACTGAAAGCCTTTGATAAGACGGAAATAAAACTTGCATTTAGCTCGCGACCAAGACCACTCGGCTACCGTGGTTGTTTCACAGCTTATTTTCCTAAAGTAATAATTTAAAGATCTAATCAGATTAAAAATAGAAGCCTTTCATTTCCTCCTGTCTTTCATTTACGAGTATCTGAAGGCATACATCTTAACTCTGACCATGATCAAGTGCTCAGGATGACTTCTGAGCGCTTGATCGTTATGCTATCATTTAACTTCCATATCATGCGACTATGGGTCCAGTTCAAATTAAAATACAATAACCTATTTGGCAGCATTCTGTAGAATCGTGACTGGAAACCGAGATGTGACCATGTTAGCCAAGTGCCATTGACGCGATCTATCGGGGACATCGGAAATGTAAGTCATTCTGAAGACACGAGAGCAACACTCGAGTTCGAAAGTTGGTTGGGTTCATTAGCCTAAAGTTCATGTTGTTACAATTGCAAGCTCATAGCCAAAATAGTTTCAATCAAGTCGTGGTCTCCAATCCTGATTCCATTAAAGACCCATCGCGTAGAGGAGCTGATGCACATTAAATCTATTAAGGTTCCATATCTTCTCGATGGCGGGGTGAAGAAGTTATAAGATTGAGGACAGCTCAGTGTCGTCCCTGTCTTTGAATTGTGGCTCAAAATTATGAGTTTAGTTTAGTTTAGTTTTTATTAACGTCAAGCTAGAAGCAACACGAGGGTTATTGGCGACGGACTTCGTGATTTTGAACCACAGTCAAGTGACGAGGACAACACCCGAGCTGGCACCCACTCTTCTAACTTCCACACCATGTCAACGGGTGGACTTTGGTTCCCGACAGATTTAACGTGCATCAGCCCCGGCTACATGGTCAAAATTATGAGATCCGTCACCGATAGCCCTGGTTTTGTTCACTCAATCAAACCCAAGATTCAAGCTGACTATCTTATAATGATGATGATTGCTTATAAATGTCCTCCAGAGATGCAAAATGAGGGCTACTGGTCATGATACGTAATTTGGAACCTCGGTCAAGTGACGAGGACGATACCTGCGCTGCTATTGCCCCTTTTAAACTTCCACATCCCGCCAACGACAAAACTTGGACCTCGACCGAATTTTATGTTCATAAAATTCGCTACACGGCTGGAGATTAGTGATATCAGGAATCGAACCCATGATTCGACGAAAGCAACGTCGGCCGCAAATCCGCGAACATGACCACAAGGCTACCTTCGCCATTAAGTGGAATATCGCCGATGATAAAGTTCGCGACTATGACTGTAAGTATACTGTAACGTGTCGAAAGAAAAAGAAGAGAAGAGGATATTTATGGTATGTGGTATTTTTAAATATTATTTATTTTGAAAAATAATTTAACTCAGACTTTCAGATATTATTTTTGACTTTCCGCAGTTTTATATCTGCTCAAAGCCTTTTCTTGTTCTTAACTACTTATTAACAACTTTATAACCAATTTTATATAGTGACGGATATTGTTCAACAGAGATAAAGAAAATATTATCAGTGAAAAATTAATAAGCTGAAGTTAAAAGAAATAGCATTATTTACAATAAGTAGGTATTTGATGTATAAAAACAATAGTGATTGCAGTAGCCTAGTGGGCATTGGCATCCAGTACGTGGAAGGCGTAGTGACCGGATATGACAGTTTCACTAAAGAAACAGCCTTAAAGGTTTGCCTTTTTCAGGTAAGTACGGGTATCATGAATACAAGGAACCCTAGTGATTTATTTTTTCTCTTTCTCATGAGGTTTACTATTTTTGGTAAAAATGGATGACGCTCCCCAGAGGTATCCTTGTAAACCAAATATCTTCCTTTCTTACATCTAGATCCCAGTATCAACTCGTTTGAACCCATGAGGTGGAAGGAATAGACCCATTTTAGCTCATGCATGTTGTAAGAGACGACTAAAATGGTCTACCCAGCGTCTGGGGGTATAGCCGAGTACCCTGCCCCTAGAGATTATATCAGGGGAGCTCCGAGACTTGCCTTCTACAGGTATGTATGGACATCATGACCATGAGGCACTTTTGAGATCTTTTTCTTTCCTATGGGGTTTACTGTCTTTGGTAAACACGGATGACGCACCCTCGGGCTACCTTAGCGATATTTCTCTATTTTCAACCCTACTTCTTGTCAACTAATTTTGTTTTTTTTTTCAATTATTTCGCACGTCTAGACCACAGTTAAGTCTTGTTTGGCGCAGTATAGCCACATCTGGCTCTTGCGCCAATAACCTTCACATTCACTCACTCACGTGGCAGGCAAATCTCTAGCCGTACCGCATGTCTGAGTCTTGTTACTAGGAAAGGACTCCTCATGTAGATGGACAGCTGCATATAAATTTGTAGGGAGGTGAAGCCTTCTGGATATGTACTGTGGGGTAACAGATCAGATGTGGATTAATCGTTTGAGTTCCAAAGGATTTTGAAAAAACTTTGTCGAAGAATCCCGAGCAGCGCAACTTCGCTTATCTACATGGTACGAAAAGATCCAAGCAGCGCGATAGCGTTTCTTTTATTTTATACTGAAAAGCGCATAGCAGCTCGATAGCGCTTCATCTATTTTATGTTCTGCACGTATAAGATTTACTTTCTTCAGTTTTTTTGATAAGGTTTGTTCCTTTCTAAAGATTTGTAAGATTTCGACAGTCGATGGCGCACTCTTCATGGTCCACAACGCTCAAAATGTGATGGGGTTTCTCGAAATAAAAATGGAACTGTGTGATCGCGTTGCTTGGAACTCAAATGGTTAAGAAAAGTCATTTTGCCGTTTTTTTAATTCTAAAATCGATAATTCGGTAAATTGATATACCGGGAATTTTTTACTCTGTGAATATAAAACAAAAATTCACAATAAGTTAAGTGCTCACAGAAATCAACGTCAACATCATGAAGAATTTTATTTGATTCTTTATAATATAGTGACAAAGTATATGAAAAGAAAGTTTATTCGGAATATAAATAAAATTCAACGTCTTTTTTTTTAACAAATTATAAATATTACTTATATATGAATAATTTTTCATATACAAAACTATTATAAAATGTGTAGTTAAATTTCTTACGATTTATTTAGTTTTAAAAATTGAACTGATAAGAAGCATATCTGATCAACACGTTAGTCTCTAAATCGTAATCGAATTTTTTGTATTAAATAATTTCTGTACATATAGAAAACAGTACAATGCTTTTTGGCTTTATAGTTATTGAAAATTCGAGCATTATTTGATGATATATTTCCTCCTTGTACTTTTCTACTGAAAATATCCTAATTTCTTTATGACAATTTTATCAATATTTTTGTGACCCTCTGGGGACTTGCCTTCTATAGGTAAGTACGGGAATCATGACCTCAAAAAATTCTAGTGTTTTTTTCCCTTTCCCATGGGGTTCAATATATTTGGTAAACACGGGTGACGCACTCACGAGATATTCTAAAGACCCTTCTCTATTTCCTAATGTTCTTCCTGTCAATAACTTAACTTTCTTTCCTCTTTTTTTTCAAATGTCTTGATCATAATTGTTCCTTGTTTGGAGCATAATAATCGCATTTGGCTCTTGCGCCATTTAATTCCACCATCAGTCACTCACACTAGATTATTTTGTGCGAGTGTGTGCAAGAGCCGGATTACCATGTTCAGTGCTACCACGGCAGCATCAGCGGCCAAGTAAATAGTACAAACAAGCGTAATAAAGTTATGCAAGCAATTTATCCAATAACTGTCAAAAACTACATAGAATTATGGGTAAAATATTATGGCCAAAATTACCGAATTTACAGGTAAAACCGACCTATTTGTTTCACAATCCCAAGTGTAAATCACGCATTTGACCGTAATTCAAAATTATGAGGCGTATTTGGCTGATACGCTTCGTAATTTTGTTGAGCAGATTGATTAATTTATTTTCATTAGGCCGCAATAAGAAGCAACATGAGGACTATTGTTACAGGATCTCGTAATTTTAAGTCTCGGTCAAGTGACGAGGGCAATATCTAAATTAGCTCCTCCTTCTCCGAATTTTCATATTATTCCATCTCGAAGACTTTGAGCCTCGACAGATTTAACGTGCATCAGCACCGCTACATGGCGAGTGTTTAGTGGCATCTGGACTGGAATCTGTTATCTTACTGAAAAACCACCATCCGAAGCCTACATCCTTCCTGAAGTCTACATCCTTCCTGAAGTCTACATCCTTCCATCGAAGTCCTGATGCCTCTAAACATCTCGATACATGGCGAGTGTTTAGTGGAATCAGGACTGGAATCTGCTACCTTACTGAAAAAACGCCATCCGAAGTCCGCGGCCACGATTACTAGGGCACGGTGACCACAAGTCGGGTGTGGCCGCGGTAGCCTAGTGGTCATGGCTTCGGATTCGTAGTCGGCGGTTTTCATTCAGTCGTGGGTTCGAGCCTTGGCCTCTAAAGACCCACTGTGTAGTCGAGGCTGATGCACGTTAAATCTATTGGGCCCAAAGTTCTCCCGTTGACGTGGTGTGAAAATTAGGAGAGGGGGAGGTTCAAAATTATGAGGTCTGTCATCAATAGCCTCGTGTTGCTTCTAGTGCGACGTTAATAAAACCAAACCTAAGCAATGCCGGATAAAGCATGGCAAAAAAGGAAAAAGTTATTTGTATAAACAATTATCAACAGAAGCTGAAAAGGACAATTATTAAAATAATTATTAGTTTTAATAAAGGCAAAAAGTTATTCTGGTTACTTTTTACTGTATTTTGAATTAAAAAATTTCTAAAATTGTTCAACGAGGGTTTATTTCTAATTGGGGATTTCAGGAACGTTTTGATTTATTTCAAAGTATCTTAAAAACCTTCCTTCATATACTTCTATAAAAACATTTACTATAAGTTGTTAAATATTACACATATATTTTTATACCCTTCATATGCTTTATTATTTCAAAGCAAAAACAAAATTGAAAATTTGAAATTTGAAAAATGCAATTG
The DNA here is from genome assembly GCA_019974015.1 of Nephila pilipes. Lineage (NCBI taxonomy): Eukaryota > Metazoa > Arthropoda > Arachnida > Araneae > Nephilidae > Nephila > Nephila pilipes. Next base: position 746 of record BMAW01124820.1, on the reverse strand, counting down.
AGTGCTTTATTAAGAAATAAATTAGTATTAGATAAATTTATAGATAAAAAGGAGAAAAGACGTTTTCTAAATTTTTGTGATATGTAATAAGAATTGTTTCGTGTTTGTTTTTAAAAAGATAAATTTGAATTAGTTTCCTATAAAATGTTTTAAGAGTAAAGAATATCTGCTGGAAGTAGAACTTACAAACGAATGTTTATGTGGAGAATTATTTTATTTATTATATGTATCATTTTGAACAAAAGAACTGAATTGAGTGAAATTATGGTATAAGTCCACAACACATTCTGTTTCTTTTTGTTACTATAAAAGCTACTTCATAAATAGTTCTAGTTGAGGCAAAATCTCTAAAATAAAAATAATAATATTTCCTTCATGTTAAATCAGAACTAGAACTTCTGTATTGGGTGTTTCCATTTAATCTAATCTATCTCCAAATGGAAGAAACGTCAAAATAACACGAGAGTTACAAAATTGTGAAGAAAATGTATAAGAAATCGAAAAAATAATACACCATTTGATATAGAAAGAAAACCGTAGAAATCAATGTTTTCTTTTCCAATCCGTATAAATATCGAGCATTATTGGATTGCAATACGATTCGTATAACAATAAATACACTTAAGCGAGTTTTTGATCACACCTTGCGAAAGAGTGGCAAATATCTTTGGCGACGAAACAGAAAAGGTTTGGCGACTATGGCGACCACGCAAAAATCAGTGCATGGCCGGTAACTTATTCTCGCG
>BMAW01124819.1:200680-232134 GCA_019974015.1 Nephila pilipes | reverse complement strand
ATATATATATATATATATATATATATATATATATATATTTCAAGTTATCCCTAATACCTATAAAAAATTGTCAAGATTTTAAATACAATTGACCTAATGTTCGATTGAGAAATTCTCTTTTCGCTTAAATTTTATAATCTTATGAACTTATTTTAATACTTCTATCATGTTTAGTAATATTTAATACTGTTAGCACGTGGTATGATTTTAGACTTTAAGAAACTCTTTTTCTATATTTAGTGAGGATGTAATGATTATGTTCGATTAAATTTAATAATTTATGTACTGATAATACCACGAATTAACAATTTGTAAAGTAAAACTAGCCGAGTTTAGAATTAGTATTCAACAGCAGTTGTGTACCTTCATGTAAAACCAAATTATTAAAGCACATTCTATCATCAAGCAAACTCAGTACTTTCAATATCTGAGAAATTACACTAATCATGATAGTCTTTACTGAAGTGTTAAGAGTAGCTGTATGTTCTTAAAACATTTTAATTCAATTACGAATAAAGTTATAAAACTTTAGAGGGACATAATTAAAGGGTAAAATAATTTTAAGAATCCAAGATTTTATAAGTGTGAGTTGGAAAATGTTTCCACTTTTTTTTTTTTTTTACTTTCTTAAGTATAGATATAATATTTTAAGATATAGGAATGAGAGATATAACATAATGTCTCTGCAATATAAATTAATTAATTCCCGATAGTACCCTAATATAAAATAATAAATTAAATTTATTTTAATACAGTCATTTTTCAGTAAAAACAGTATTAAATTGGAAAATACTGTTGATTCAAATTAATTATGACAGTGAAGGTATTCTTAATACATTTAAAAATATTGTCAACTCAGTTAGTTTTATATACTGATGATGTGTTTTTCAAAGAACTTATGTGCATAGAATTAGTTCATGTTTTGTTTTTTTATTGATTAGCGATGAATACTTTATACATGTATTTTAAAACATCCCACTAGCATAAGATATTCGTTTTGCTGTGACACATTTTTATTTTGAACATAAAAATTAATGGGATGTAATTTTATGCACAAAAATGTATTAGTTTCATAATTTTCTTGAAATAGATTTTGTACTGATCTTTTATTTTTATTGATATATTTTCTTTAACAAAGCATCAAGTAAAAACTGATCTTAGCATAAATTAGAAAGGAAAAACAATTATTTGATCATTTTCTTGTATTAATGTTTTTTTTTTATCAAAATTGGTAAAAATATTTTGGAGAAAAAAGTAAAATAACCAGTTAAAATCTCATAATATTCGCAAATGAATGGAAAAAATATATTTTGTCATTTCATGATAAAATGAGAAAACTATATTTATCAACATAATTGGATCTACTGAGAGAGAAAAAATAAATAAATAACGGATAAATGAATACAGTTTCAGATTCCCAAAAAACAAAAATTGATTTAAATATAATAAAATAGAATAGTCTTCGTTTATTTACTATATATGCTACCGTAAAAGTTCAGTAATTCACGTACCTTTCTTTAATAAGAAAACTCTTAAATTTATATTAGGACGTATGATCTAGATTAAAGAAAAACTTATTTTTGAAAATTATTTTCCTATAATCTCAAAAACGTTTTCTCTTAAATAAAGTAAATACATTATGCGTTTTAAATAGCCACGAGTAAAATTCGGAATTGGAGTAGAAATTCAAATTAAGTTTAAATTGGGATAAGAGGTTTTTTTCTCTAAAGGGAAGGGAGTCTAGAGAAATTCATTTCATTTCTTATAAAGGGCATCAACATTTTTTACTTTTATATTTAAAAGTGAAAGCATTATATTTTTTTAAAAAAACTCTTTCAAGTTTATAACTTATAGTTTTAAAAACACTTTTATGCACTTATAGTTTTAAAAAACCATGCAATCCATAAAGCAAAATGCAGAATTGAAATATAAATATTACTTTAAAATAGGGCGAGAATTCGTGTTATTTTTTATGATCAATATTTTCTCTGTGAAAAGCTTCATTTGTTTTCTACTATAATTGTTAATTGTATTTTTGTGACATCATAATTATCAATCAGCAGATATTATAGTTAATAGGAAATATTTAATTCTTTACAAATAATTTTCTTTAGAAGAAAAAGTCGCATATATTAAACAAGTTTTCAAATTCAACAATGTACAAGATTGTCTGCTATATTAAATTTCTAATATACTTTAGGAAACCATATGTGAAAAATTTCTTATTTTTATTTCATTTCGTAAGTAAGACTTCATTATATTTTACTCACTCTACAATTGAAATAACTGTTTATCAAATTTTATATATATAATGTTATTGTAAGAATTCGAGAAGAGAAATAAAATTGTATTATATCCTAAAGCTGATAAACCTCAAACTGGTAATATAGCTATTTCTCGAATTCAACTTCAAGTACGACTTTTAAATATAGGTTAATATTTTTTACTTCATGAATTATTTAGAGGCAATTCGCATATTTTAACAATTATTTGAAATTATAATATTATCAAGCTGACAGTGAACGAATTCATTTATTCAAATAAAAAGTACTTTTAAATTATTAATTCATGCTCCTTGAATCTGACCCATCATCTAATAACTCCAGAACTGCATACAAAATAAGACGTGGCGGCCCTCTCTAAACTGCTTGCCCCCTTCTTACTGTGCTATGAAGCTGCAAGATCCACTTGCCCTTCTTATCTTACCACGAGGCTGCATATTAGAACAACTACAAGCACGCAGTTATGCAAATGGTAAGTATTTCGCTTGCACACCTTTGGTATTAGTATTCATACCCAGGTAACTATTAGAACACAGATAAAGAAAAGATTTTGCCTTACCAATTCGACCTTGGATTAGTAAAAGATATCTTGCACTGGAAGGCTCATAGTTCTCGCTAGGCAACTAGCCAGAGTTCTCTGTGGTAGTTTGTTTGGATACTTGAACCTTGTTTGCATTCATGTCTTTGAGGATACTCGACAGTTCTTCATCACTATATTCCGTTCTAGCACAATAATTTCATGATACAAGCTGTATCCCTTTCAGTTATCCATTAGCAATTAATTTTGCAAGTATTTGAACCTAAATTTGACTATTGTTCTCTTTAAACGAGTGATATTCGCATGCATAACGCGAACTGGATTTATAAATAAATAATGATATTTTAAATTGTCTTGTAATGTTTGCAACCTATTGATCTGAGTCAGTTGAAATGTGGCATATGCTTACGCATCTAACTACCCCTACAAAGGCCAGGTTTCATAAATTAAAAGGGGGAACTTAACAAATTTGGAGAACCTTAATAGCCTAAAGAGTTAAAAACTCAATTCTTTAAACAAAAATTGTCACTGATAATATTTTGAATTGCTATTTGTTAAATATAATTTGTCTATAAAAATCATAAAATTAATATTGAGAGAAAATTAGGAGAGTTTGATACCAATTTTCGATTGCTCTTTTTGTCGTTTATCCTTGATTGAGGCTTAAAAGATTCATCACAAATAATAATTCACTGCACAATATTGCAGGATCATCAATAAATACTACTTTACGTGAATAGATATACATATTGAGTTTATTATTTAATACTGGAATTTTTTTATCGAAATAAATGCATGGATAAAAAAATGTTTAAGTAACGCTTTTCAACAAAATTATACATGATGTTTCTATTCTAATAATAAATTATTTATATAAGTATAATTTCTTCTTTATGAAAAAAGCTAGACTCAGTGACTCCAAAATACTGTAAGGTAAATCAAACAACAACAATCCTTTTAATATAAACCAAGTATCGAACAAATTTTATGTTTATTGATATTCATTTAATTGCTTGGTTAAATTTTCATTAAGATATCGTTTTGTTCTGTTAAAAATTATGCAGAATATCTCTGGCTGCTAATAAAAATGTCAGGAAAGAATTTTAAATATCTTAATGAATGGAAAAATATATGAAAATACACACTCACTGTGCACATAATTTCATGAAATATTTATTCTTGAAAAAAATTCATCGCCCTCTTAGAAATTAAAGTATATTGTATGAAAAGAAAGCTTAAAGGTTTTAACATAGTTTTTTAAAAAATAGTTAATAATACTATAAAAATAAAGAATCACTGATGAATTGTATATGAATAACTTTCGCCATGTGCTTTCAATATAAATCTTTTCATAGTATGCATGCTTTAACAAACCCAATGATTACTAGCTTCGTAACCAGTATTTAATAAATTTACTAATAGTACTAAGGATTCAATCAAAGGTATTGAGATTAGATATAAATTCCTTTGAAAAGCATTCTTAGATAGTACACTATATAATAAATTCTCACATACTGCTATCACACACGACACTTTTTATTCTAGTTAATTTTTAATCTGATATTTAATCAAAATCAAATGAAACATCAGTTTTAAATAATTACATAATATAAATTATTTGCATATTTAAAATACAATAATCAAACAAGTAATGCTTAAATTTTTTTTCATCTTATTATTTATTAAATTTCACAGCTATTTAACTATTTTCAGAATTATTTACATTTACAACACATATTTAATTTGAACATGTTAAATACGAATTATTATTAGAATTTTATATATATAAAATAAATTTTTCTAACTCCATATGTTTATTTGATGAAATTAAATGCTTATTGTGCATTTCGATGAAATGGGAGAGTAGTGAGGTAAGGAGAGGTCATAGAACCATTGGTAGGAAATAACAATTTGAAGAGATACTACAAGTTTTGTGGCGATAATTCCAGTTCAGAAATTGAGCTTGATGAAGAATATAATATTGAAAAAGCCCACTCAATTTATCTTATGAAGACTGAATTGTACCTAATACTGCAATAAGAGAATTCAATTAATCTGATGCGGAGTTTAGTCACGAAGCAACAAATGAAAGTAATAAATTAAAAAACAAAAAAATATTTCGCTTTAGCTGCTGGTACAGTTTACCGGAATGAAATCATGGCAGTAATTAAAAAAAAGAAAGTAATCAAGGATAACCAATCAGAACTCAAGAACAGAATTGTGGAAAATGAGAGTTAAAAATAAACAAATGTTCACTGTCGCATGTTCAGGGGGCTATGGCCTCAAAAGGTATTTCTTCTTAAAGTTCACGGTAAATTTTCTAGGCTCCGACATATTTTACAGGGGAAATGGCTAGGGAGAGATTTCTGTAAATTATGAAGCATTTTAGCCTAGATATAGGCAGTTAGATACCAAAGACTATACACAGATCTGTGTTTTTCCTTGTTACAGATGTTTGGAATACTTTTATAGAAAATTGCTTGATGTGTTATAAATCGAGTAAAAATATAACAGTGGATGAACAATTGTTTCACACGAAGGCTCAATACCGATTTATCCAGTATATGCCTACAAACTCCGAAAAATTCAGGATTAATTTCTGGCTTGCTACTTACTGATGTACATTCAAAATTTTAACTGAAAAGATATTCTTATTTGAGCAAAGATGAAATAATGCCAGCGGGAGAAATGGTAGGGGAATACAGAGCTTTCTGTTTGATAGAATTTTATTATAACACTGGAAGAAATCTGATAGCGGATAATTTCTTCACTACGTTTATATAAATGAAGAGTAGTTAGTGAAGAATACAGAGATTTCAGGAATAAGCTGTGCTCGCACAAAAAAATCATTCAAAGACAGAATACTTAATTCGCTCAAAAAAACGAGAGATAAGATCTACAATCTATGCATGACAATATATTGCTTATGTAATAAAAAGGGAGATGAAATGAAGACTTCCTACTCCTGAGTACCCTACATCTGACATTGAAAAGCGTATCTAATGACATTGAATGAATAATGTGAATCACGTGACATTTAAAATCACATCCACTCCGAAGTCGTGCATTTTTGCAATTCCATCAAATATGGAGTTGATGTTTTAGACCAGATGGCATAAAATACTCAGGAAAATCTTCATTCAGTCCTTGGACAATTCAAAAGTTTTTCAACATTCTTGATCTGGCCTCGATAAATGCTTGGATAATTTACAAATGGATATAAAAATATCTTGGATTCAACTAGGAGCTTCGAAGCATATATACTTCATTAAAATTAACCCTAAACTTTATACTACTAACTTTAAGAAAACATGAGCGAAACTATGCCAAATAAATACATGTGAAGGTCATAATACTTTAAATATTTGTAAAAGTTTTAAAAAACATTTTTGTGGAGCATGCGCTACTAAAAATGAAAAAAAATCAATAGTCTGTGCACAGCAAAGCCAAATAATGCAACATATTTATACAATTTTTAATAAATTTATTTTATTTGTGAGGCTATTTATAAAATTTAAACAAATTTAGAAACAACTGGAACAATTTTTGACAATTTTAGTTCTTTTTTATGTTTATTTATCTTTTGTTTATATTTGTTGACAAGTATAAAAATAACTACTATGGGATTAACTACTTTAATTCTTTTTTATGCTTTATATTATCCTTTATTTACAATTGTTTACTTATTAAACAAGCAAATTGTATATTTACAAGTACTAACTTTGTATAACATTGGCAAAAATTGCGCCTTTTCTTTTTTTTTTCTCGGAACAGGCAGTCAAAATTACACCTGACAGTAGTTACAGGTATACGGGAAACGCCGTCATTCTAGTGTAAATTATTCGAATGCTTTTATAATATATTTATCTCAGTTTAGCGAAAAAATGACAGACATGTAATAAACTTGCTTTGTTTCATTTTCTTATTTTCGCTCAATAAACTAAAATACAATAAACTAAATTTGGTGTTTAGAAGTTATGTGTCCGTGGGGAAAAAATACGTAACAATTTGCTTAATTTTCTAACTAGTGTGACTTTTTTGTTATTACATTGATTATTTTATAGATCTAACATCACATTAAAAGATTTTCCTGATTCTAATTTCTTGTTATTAATTACAACTCTGCCATATCTTATATTATATGAATTCTTTACTGTATTTCTTGATTTTTATCAGTTTGGGAACGCAGTATTGAAAACAGCCATTGAAGCATTTTTCTCATTCGCAAATTATTTGTTTTTTAAGTTCTAAAGGTTTCCAATTGTAAATTATTCATCCTCCTTAAACTTTTCTATTTTTAAATTGTTCCCTTACTTCTGTAAAATCTTACTGCGATATAGTTTGCCAAAAGCAAATCGTGAGCAATTCTTCTAACTAATTATTAAGAAAAAATTTATGCCACAGGATATTTTTAATGCCTTAATCTTGTAAGAGATTTAATCTTATGACGAATTCATTTCTTATTTTAGTGGTTAAAATTAATTTTATTAGTCTGAAAAGAATATTAAAGTTTTATTATTTCTTCAAGGACAGCATTCACATTTATACTTCTTTACATCATTATTCTTTTAAATGCAAAATGTCCTTCAAAAAATAACTATCAGTAATAAGATATATTTTTCGAGTTGTATTGGTTAAAATTACAATTTCACCTTAACCAAAGTGTTTTGGTAAATTAAATGAGGATAGAATTGATGCAATGTTGTGACGGCTCTAACTGCAATCTTTTTACTAACAGTCCTCTTGAGGAATTTTCGGACCTTAGAAATTATTTTTATTAGAAAGCTTCCTCCGAAGAAGAGAACATGATCATGCTATATATATATATATATATATATATATATATATATATATATATATATATATATATATATATATATATATATATATATATATATATATATATATATATAATATTAGATTAAGAAATGGCAAATTATAGATTATAGTAAAAATATTTACATTCTTTCTCAATTATATAAAATCATACATACACATTTTATATTTAAATATATATTTTAGAGAAGATTTAGATATTTTTAAGAAACGTCCTAACATAACATATTAATTAAATTATATTAGAAATGATTAATTAAATTTTAGTACAACAATTATTTTTTTGTTTAAATAACGATATAGATCTATTTTTAATTTTAACATCAAGCAGCATCAAAGTTATTGAAGAGAGTTTAAAAGAGTTGAATATCAAAATGAAAATTTTTTTGCCTTAATTTTTTTAACATTTGAACACTTAAAAAGTACATAATTTTATATATATATATGAATAACAAAAGGAAATGAAAATTTTATCTGAAACATACATTTTCTACACTTGTATACGTTTTCACTGTATTCATAAAAATAATGCACACTGTAAGTTTTCATCAATATACTCGAAATAATGAAAATTGTGAATTATGCAAACATAATTTATTGATGTAACCAATTTTATTCTTCAGAAATTTTTTAAATTAATTTTGATAAATCCTGTTTAACAAAGTATTTATTTTATAAAAATATTATTTAAAAATTGATATCTCAACTCCTAATACAGTTTTTAAAAGAACTTAAAAATAGAAATTGAAAAGAAAGTTATCAATTAAAAATTGTGGGCTATAGATAAAAAGTTATACTTTAAGATTTTAAATATATAACAATATAACCAAGTATATGAAGTTCAAATACCCTGTTATCATCCGCTAATCTCTTTGTCAGATGCTGAGCATTTCTTCGTGATCTTTGAGGATGATCGTTTTTTCTCATTAGATATGTATTTGGAAATCCTTTTAACTAAAAAAAAAAGATGACATTCATAATATTTATTTGTTACTATATGATTATTAATATTTTTCTAATTAGAAAAAAAATTTAGAATAATGCAATTATGAAAAAATAATTATTTATTTTTCACGAGCAATAAAATAATGTTAAAAGTTATAAAACATGAAAAAATTATTAATAAATATAACTTATTAATTACATAAATTATTAAAATTATATAAAATAAATTTAAACTTTACAAATATTTTCTTAGTTTATATTATCAATATTTCGCACAGCATTACATTTTATGGAAGTAAAGATTATAAAAAATTACTTTAAAACTGCATTAAAGAACTCTTAAAATAGAGATATTGAACAAAACTAATGTAATACAACCTAAGGAACATAAGTATAACTTGTTGTCACAGAGAAATATTTTTTTTTACTTTTAAAAATATAAGCAAAATTAATTCTAACACTAATGAGAAAATAATTTTGTTCCGTAATTATATTCCGTTTTAAGAGTTTATTCCTGACAATGTTGCTCTATTTAAAGGTTTATTTTGTATCTGAAACTCAAGATTAAGCTTTAATAGCTGAAGTAGCAGATGTCTGATTTTCTTATATGAACAGAATAACGTAAATGTCTCCATTTTTCTTAATAAAATTAATTACTTTGAGAATTTAAAAAATTCTGCTGTTATGAAATAAATAACATAAACATTTATATCAACAATTCAAATAAATTTCTTATTTTTTGAACACATTTAAAGTGCAGATAAGATTAAATAATTCAACATATACAAAAGAAATTATTGATATTTTCCTATTTTTAGTTGAACTTTGTGTAGATGCAGATCATTTCGAGAAATCTTATATGTATGTCTGTAAATTGTCCATTTTTAAAGTTATTTTATTCTGCTAGCATAGGGTCTTATATTTTTTCTAGAAAGGAGATCACGACTCGTGGACAAAAATTTGTGTGTATATAAATACAATTTGTACACTACAATGACTTAGAATTTATAATCAAAGCAAAGTATGTCTCTTTATTTGAAAAATTTAAATATTGTTTGACTTTTTGCGCCATTTTGAGCAACAAATTGGTTGTATTATTTTCAATGATATTTATTCTATAATTCCTAGCATGCTTAAATGAATATGATAGATTATATGTAATCTAAGTTTTTATAAGAAATACCATGCATTTAAATATATAAATCGTATTGCAATAAATGCAGCTAAATTATCTGATGCCAAAAAATGTAAACTGTATAGGCTTACAATTTATAATCAAAGCAAAGTATGTCTCTTCATTTGAAAACTTTATGTATTGCATGACTTTATACGCCATTTTGAGCAACAAATTGGTTGCCTTATTTTCAACGATATTTATTTTATAATTCCTAGCATGCTTAAATGAATATGATAGAATATATGTAATCTAAGTTTTTGTAAGAAACACCCATGCATTTAAATATATAAATCGTATTACAATAAAACAAACTAGATTATCTTATGTCAAAAAACTCGATTTCTTACAAATATCCACAATTTTTCTGCAACAGAAATGTGTTTAAATGTTTGCTTTCAAAAATGGCATCTTCTACTCAAATACATAATAAGAACTTTAAAAAATCCTAGTGAAACTACGACGTGATAAAATTAATTGAATAAGGTCGGTATTTCAAAAGGAAACATTTTTTTTTTTTATTTCAATTTTATTTCATGGGACTACGTTGTAATTGTTTAGCGACAATAATTTATTTCAACTGTGAAGTGTCATACCTCAACGGAATTGGTAATGAAGAACATGTAGCAAATAAAAATAACTATATATTTCTTTCGATTGGGGGAGATCAATGCTTTTTGTTATTCGAAGCTCTAGAATTCTATTTTGAAGCATTCTTATTTACACGTTATTTCAAATCTCAGATATACGCTCACATTTCCCAAACAACAATGAAAATTAAATTTTGTTTGTTTGTTTCTGTAAATTTTTGCGGAGGCTTTATGTTGATCAATCCTAAGAAAAGAACATGAAAAAAATGCAAATGGTATCTTTTTATTAAAGATTGAAGAAAAATGTTTCCATCTATGTACCTTATGTTTCCCACAGTTCATAAATACAAATGTCACTGTTTTTGTTAGCTATTCAAAGCAAACTTTAGAGAATTGAAATTGACGAGATAAATTTTTTGGAAAGAATAATCTATCTTTTTAAATAGTTGTCTCCAGCGAACATCTCTTTCGATATAAATAGGAATTAAAAATTATTCTTAAATGGTATGGTTCGTTGAATAAGTTTTTGTGATTCTAAAAAAGCATATTAAAAATAATATATGATATGTATTGGTATCAAATAAACATTTAATGTTAATTTTAGATTGAATAACAAAATTACACACACACATACATATATATATATTCATTATATTTCTTTTTTTTTTTATCATTATGTTAATCTGTATAAGCGGTACAAATAATAAACTTCAGTTTACAATATTATATAAGTACCAAGTACTGTAACTTCAAATCGAATGAAATAAAAATGAAAGTTGAATAATTACTTTAAATATTTTTCTCAATAACGTATTAGCGTCACATTAACAAAACTGCGAAGCACATTATATGTTCAAATTGTTAATATTTATTGTATTTCAATTACTTTGCACCTATAAACGGAATAAAACACTTAAAAATAAGACTAAAATTATTTCATTTCCCTTTTAAGTAATAAACATGTAAGAAAATTTTGAAAAATAAGCTTAAAAAAAGGGGGTTGATTAAGAAAAATTCCATTTAGCGTTTATTTCAATTTTTAACAAAAAAAAAAAAAAAAGAAAGAAAGAAAGAAAGAAACATTTAAATTAATTGTTTTTGTTGATATTGTAACAGGATCTCTATGCTTAAAATCTTTTTTCCTGCAAACAATAAAGAAAATCTTTGAGAGAATGTGTTCTACTTATTGCGATTTTCCCTACATCTTATAAGTAATAACTTTTTAGGAAAGCGCAATGTTAAACTACTATGAAAAATTTATGTTAAAGATAGAAAATATTGGAATTGTATTTTAAGATAATTAGCTGTTAGTGGAAGATATGATTATAATCGCAATTAAACATTTTCCTCTTTATTCTTTTAAAGTAGGTGTTTGTGTGTTTAAAAAGTTAAAAGAGAAAATTTCGATATTTGCTTCAGTGAAAAATTACGTTCTTAATCCAGCTATAGAAAGGGTGAAGACAATTGAAAAAAAATTATCTTTTAGTGTAGGAAAATGTTCATTTTTAACATAAGTAATGTTTTTACGTATTTTGTACATAAAAATCAGACCGAATAGGGAATCCACCCCTCAAGTTCTTAAAAAGACTATAAGAAATTTAGTATGATTTACTAGAACCGAACTTAGATTTCAATATTATGAATTATGTTCTGTAGCTTCTCAATTTAAAATTATCGTAATAACTACGAATCAATATTTAGAGTTTTTTTTTTTTTTTTTCATTTATCAAAATGATATCAAATCATATTTTTGGAATGAGTTAAAATTAAAACAACCAAATATTATACTTTATTTCAGCTAATTTAAATGCATGAAGATGTTTATTAAATTTCAGTTAATACTAACTAAATATTAATTTATTCAAAATATGAATAGCAAGTGAAATTACTTTTTTTAAAGTAGCGAGTTAAAATATTTCTTATATAATTTTTCTTTATGTAATTACCATTAATATTAGTAGCGGAAAATTATCTCTGGAAAAAAAATATCAAAATGTTGACAGAAATCTAAGATTTTTAGGAAAACGAAGAGCTATTCGGTCGCCACTTTGACGTCACATGTCATGACGTCAAAGCAAAAGAATTAAAAAAAACTGACCAGTATCAGACCAATCCCCAAAATAGCGCGACAGAAATGAAAACAGATTACTATGCTTTGATTATTGGCTGGCGTAGTCTTAATCTGGTCACATTAGTAAATTCTTATGACGACATAAATAATCTGGCGGGAGGACTGGACACTGGCTATTACATCACAGCTACATCGATCATTGTATCGGGAAAAGAGTTCTTTCGGTATTTCTTTCAGAGTGAAATAAGTAACTTGTTTTTCTTAGAAATAAACTGATGCGCACACACACGAAATAAATAGAAATTTGAACCTTTTTGATTACTTTAACATACACAAAATTAAAAATATAAGTACTGGTAATTATAATCAATAATAAATAAAAATTAGAGAGCATTTATCCTTCATGTGATTATTTGTTATGCTTTTTATACGCAAAAGGAAAAAAATCCATACGTTAAATTAAATAGGAAGAATAATTTAAAAAATATGAAGTAATATGACTTCAGCAAAAGCATTTAAATAACATGTGAAAAATGTTTCTTATTTTAGAAAATAAGACTTTTCAATACTTGTTGATCATTTTAGAATTCCAACAGGTAAATAATAAATATTTCAACTTCTATATTCAAATAACTTTGCTTATTTTTGTCTCAAAATATTCAAATAAAATGTAATTGGAATTCTTGATTATTATGTGAAGTAATTTAAGCTTAGTTAGGAAACTGAACAAAAGTTTTGATTAGTTAATAATTTAGTTTGTCTGCATTGTTTAAGATATCACTTATTATTTCAATAAATCATTATAAATATTGTCTTATACCTTTATCACGCAATATTTTGGGTCTAAGGTTATTAAACCACGGTTTAAGAGTGAATTGCGAATTACTGAATTAATTTAAATTGAGCAATTTAAAATAAGCTCCAACATCGATATAAATATAAGTTCCAACATCGATATAAATATAAGTTCCAACATCGATATGAATTTCCTATGAAATGAACATATTCGTTAATTTCAGAGTAATTGGTTTATTCGTGAATATACATTTATAGTATGCTAATTTTACGATATTAAGTGATCAATTGTCTTTTACAAAAAAAATCACAAAAGTATTGACTAAAAGAACATTTAAAATGTTGAAAGAAAATTGGATTTATTGTTTTATCAATTAATCCTTAATGTATTATTATAATTTTTTACTGTTATTTCGTTTCTTCTTAATCTCTTGAAAGTCAGATCTTATTTGCTGGACCCTAATCCGAGATCTCAGTTGCTCAAAATAACTTAATAATAGCTCTTTTACTTCGAGGATCTTAGAATGACTGATTGAAGTCTGTTTGGGTACACATCTTCATTATCTGACATCTCATCACTTTTACAATATTTTTCTCTGTTCTTGTTCCAATTACTGACTGATCATCATCAATTGTTGACCACACTTGAACAAAATCGTGTTATCCTTATTCGATCAATACAAAATGGCTGCGCTTACCACTAATTTCACTGACCACGACATTTTAAAAATAATTTTAAAAAAAATCAAACTGGAAGATAGTGATTTATACAATCAAAATAGGAAGAAAGAATAATGTATTTATGTCTGCTTTTAACTGGAAGTCGCAACGTCATCCGAACTAAAAATAAATCTGAATTTCGTAAAAAGAAAAATAAGAATTATAAAGCCACAAGATCTGCGAGTAAAATCATAAGCCATTGCTTAATAACGAAGACATGCTAAAATTGTGCGTGAGTAGATTAACGAGCTAATACATCGCTTATGAACGGTATTCCACTACTGTATAAATTGTAATATTATATTGTATAATTTCGTAGAATGAATGCATTTTTATTGGATACTTAAGAAAAATAAAATAAGAGTAATTTACTATCAAGCGTACTTTGTAGCTGAAAAATAAATATTCTAGTTAAATTATTTGTTATTTAGGAAAATCATTATTTTAATTTCAACATATTTAAGACATATTTAAGTAATTAAATTTGTCATATATGCAGTAACCTTTTTAATATTAAACTTCTTATAAATCTCTTTCAGAGCTTTAATAAGCTTCTCTATGTCAAAATAATTAAAAAGATCTTCAAATTCATAACTATGAATAGCACAAATCTGTTTATTATTAATATATTTGAGTATATCAACACTATTTTTAATAATAGAAATGATCTTTGACTTATCTATAATATTTTGTAATTTTTATACCAAATAATATTTTTAATATGCTGCAATTTTTTTTTGCCAAATAACATTTGAATATTTTGTAATCTTCTTACCGATAAGAACAATACAAGTTTTCAAACCACAAGTTACAGTCCTAAATTTTCTAATGTTTTTAAGCAGTTTTTCTGCAAAATTTTTTTAGGAAATTTAACATTATTTATCTTGACACCAATGTTTTCAAAAAATGCTATAACTCTATTAGATATTTATTTTTTACTATTGTTCACAAATCTAAATGAATTATTTTTTTTTTGATGCTTAATAGTTACGTTAAAATAGAATTAATCTTTTACAAATAATAACTTAATTATTTAGTACTTTATCTACATAAGAGATAATAAAACTGTTCTAGAGATTAATATAAAGTTTTTAAATCTTTCAAGTAAATATCTTCTTCATTATTAAAATCTTAATTACTGAGTGGTTTTTGTCGAGTCGCGGGTTCGAGCCTTGATGCCACTAAAGATCTGCCATGTAGCCGGGGTTGATGCACGTTAAATCTGTCGGGGCACAAAGTCCTCCCGTTGGTGTGGTGTAGAAGTTAGGAGAAGGAGGTTCAAACTCAGGTGACGTCTTCGTCACTTGACAGAGGCTCAAAATTATGAGGTCCGTCGTCAACAGCCCTCGTGTTGCCTCTAGTATGACGTTAATAAAACGAAACCATTCAAAATTATTGAACACTAATTTTTTACTATCGTATTTAAAACAGTCTTTAAACTGTTTAAAAGCTTCTAATGGAAGAGTATACTTAATTGATAATTTAGTAACAAAATTATTAAAATCTAAACTCCCTTGTTTCTTAACATTATATATATATATACATATATAAGGCAACAAGAATACCTTGGCCCACCATAACAATAACGTAATTACAGTTTTTGGCTTGGTCCATTAAACTTAAAACGCACTTCACCCCACACATACCATTACACCTATTTTCTGGATGTGTGATGACTGACAACAAATCGACCATACTGGCACTGACAGCATTGCCTCCCATACTGGTGTTATTATCTTCCCATATAAGACAAAGCGGCACTCATTACTAAAGAAGATCCTCTTGCCTTCCGCATGGTTTCATTTGTTCCCTGTTGCGCTTACGATGTGTTACCGGCATGGATATTTGCTAAAGGTACTGCCAAGTATTGAATTTTGCAGCAGAGAGCATCAATGTTCGCATTAAGTCCAGAATATGGCAGTGCAGCCACGCATGCAAGGCAATTCTTCGAGTTATTTCCAACTTAGGAACTGTGTAGCCTCCCTGAGCCTGCATGTGTGAGCGATTACTTCCTTGCTAATTTCACCAACAGTGTGAAACTGGGGCCATCTGGGTGTCCAGTATGACGCTCAATCCGACAGAATGACAATCCGCCTTCATCCAGTCCTACAACTCTCCCTTCACACAAAGACCTGACTGTTCAATTGTCGTTTTCTCAGAAGCACTTCTAAATTTCAAAGGATAACAAGCCCAAACACATTAATTTGAATCAGCTGAGCTTTTGGGAGAACGTTTTAAAGTTTTCTTAGAGACGCATAGATATGTTTAATTACATCATTGGTAATTGACGTGGGATGACACCTTAATAATTTACATTACTTAATTTACATTTACATCTTGCTTCCTCTTGGGGCAAATTTTGTCGATTAGTGTATAGATTTGTTTTGTACGTATATGTAAGAAATCTTATAATTAAATTTAATTTAGTTTCTTATACTTTTAACTATCACAGAACAGAATTCATTATTTCCTGATACTATGCTATTTACCTACTAGTTTATTTGATCACGCCTTTAAATAACATGATTCAACTTTTCCCACGTTTCAAAACCCAGTAGAAAGAATTTGACTATCGACATTAGTCGTCATATAAATGATATAAAGATCCATAAACCTAATACCACAGGATCTGAATACCTCGTACTAACTTCCGAAACAGGGAAAGTTTCCTGATCTGTCTTTACTTAATCACTGAAGTGATTTAACATATATTGCGTTGCGTCCAATTCCCTCTGTCAAGTTCTATCTCTGTATTATATTGACAAATTATAATTTGTCAGTTTATATATGTGTGTATGTGTGTGTGTATAAAGAGAGAAAGAGAGAGGAGAGTAAAAGTTAAAAATAATAAAATTCAGTAATATTACAAGTAAACTTAGATACTGCATCTTAACTAACCAAGAAAATAATTATTAGGAAATTTAACTATATTAATTAGAAGATCAAGAATTATTACACAAATGGGAATATACAGGATATCACCTAAGAATAATTGTTTCACCATCCCTAATATCTATACATATGTAGTAAGGACTTTCTATCATTATTTTATTTAATATGTTATATTTAATATGCGAGCATCATTTTCTTTTTACACTTTTATGAAACTCGTTTTCTAAACAAAATTGTGTAGAAATACTGGCTAGTACTTTAATCTGATTCTTCTGCGTACGATTGAGTAAATCAGTTTCAGCATATTATTATTTTTAATTTTTAAAAGGTCATTTCGTAACATTATGAATGGCAATAATAAAAATCATCTGCATGAACTATTTCTTTGATTTTAAAGAATTCCGAAGTGTATCTGGATATAATTCCAACTTATATTACTTCTTTGGAGATACAGGATTGTTACTGCTGCTTTCAGCAAGTCGGAGCTACTCCACAACGTCAAACCTAACAATGAAAGTGCTTGAGGAATTTTTTGATGACCATTTAATTTCAATAGGTTTCTGGCCACCAAAGGTCACCAGACCTTACCCCGTTAGATTTTTTTGTAAGGTTATCTCAAAGATATGGTTTACCAGAGAAATCATGCAAACATCGACGAATTAAAACAAATAACAACTGAAGAAATCTCTTCCAAAACACCAACAATGTTGCGAAGTACATCAAAATACTTCGGTTCGACGTGTTCATGTTTGCATTCAAAACGGTGGTGAACAATTTCAATATTTGCTGTAAGGAATGATACAGTAAAAAAATCAATTAAGTTATGTTTTTCAAAAATAAAATTATCACAAGATTAATTAGCATTTTTTTTTCTGTTTTAACCCACAAATAAAGTTATAACAGTCCAAATGTGTTGTAAATTATTTCCCACACTTAAACTAAGTTCAAACAATTATACTTCAGAGTTAGAATAGTTCAGAATCCATCAGATTTAAAGGTTTATATATATATATATGTTTGTGAGTGTGTGTAAAAGAACGGTAGAAGTGATACAAATGAAACATCATGTGAAAAATATTATTAAAACAAATTTTAAAATTTATATATATATCGTCAATTTAATACAACTCTAATTCATTTTATTATAAAGAAATTCGATACATTCCTTTCACAACTATATTAGGAAATATTATTCATATATAGCAGAAACACAAGAAAACGATCTTTAAATCCTAAGGAGCAATTATTAAAATTTTAAGTTGTTTTAATTTTTATTTTAATCAACGTTTCTCTTTAATTAAGAACCAACTCTGAAAAGTTCGGTAACAAGTTTTATTTTCTTTTGTTCATGATCTACTCAATATTTATATCAAGACTTTACTCATAATTACGACATAACAAACCTCGAAAAAGACGAGAAGTAATCAATGTTGTATAACAAGTTGGTGAGAAAACAAAAGTGTCTCAAACTCCCTATTTTAAAGGCTTTTAGAGAAGCGAGAACCATTACATTAATGAAGTTGGTCGAGACTCAAATTTCCGGTGGATCTTCGTGATTTGAATCAAAATAATGAAAGGCATATTCGATGCTTAATTAAAGTACTCGTCATTCATTGGGGGATATAAAGATTCTTTTATTTTAGGCAGCGTTGGGTCACGAAGAATTCCGATTAATAGAATAAGACATATTTAAAAATAATTACTTCAGCTTAAAAATAAAATATTTTTAATTACCGGCAAACATTCTTTGTACTTTATGATCTCTTTATGTTTTAGTTTTATCATACCTCTCAGAAATATCAAATGTCAAACCCTGTTTACAATTCTAAATTATCGTCACTTCGTATAAAGTTACTCATTTTTGAATATGATTTGAAAATGTTACATCTATATCCTTTAATTTTACGAGGCGTGATAGAAAAGTAATATCTCTACGTTCATTACTCTCGTTATTTGTAATCTTTTAACGCTTGCTCTCATTACTCTGCTCATGCGCAGTATCTTAATCTAATCTATCTGTTCAAAAATAACTAAACTCCAAGTGAAGACTCGCAAGAAAAAACTGAAATATTTTATTATTTTATTTAATCAGTGCAGTATAAATAAGACGCTGTCTCTCGATTCCCAATTAATTCAACAAACATAGATTATTATTTAAATACGGAATTTTAGCTTACCCCATCACACATTCTGAATTCAACAATTCTGACTTGCAGTAACTTCATCTAGCTAAATACTTTAAATAAAACTATTTTCAATCCCATTCATAAATCTCTATCAGCAAATTGTTATCATCAGTCTCACTTCCATATATCTAAATCACTTCACTTCTCTATTTTTATCTAAATTACCAATCTCTTTTCATTGTGGTTGAGAAGAAATAGTCGTTTTATGCAATTCAAATCTATATAAAGTCCTCAAGGTTAGTGAAGAGAAAATCGCAAATAGCCCAACGTCACAGCCTGTTTTTCAAAATCCTTATTGCACCGGAGAGCTACATGTATCTTCTGTGTAATGCATTTGTTTTCTTTTTCGTTGGTGTGTTGAGAAATGAAAAAGATGTCGATTCACATGTAGATAAGGTTACAAAAGTGAGATTTTATTGATTTTCTGTCAGTTTAAAGGTCGTGAGTCTATCCAGTTACGACTTGCACCTTGCTACTTTCACCTCCTCCTAAAGATGAATTGATTGATTGCTTTATTAGCGTAGCAACGACACTAGAGCTATAGACAACATCTGAGGTAGCATCCCATACTCCGACCTTCCACACCACGCTAACATAAGAACTTTGAGTTCCCAGGTATTTAATATGCATGGATCCAGCTACATAACTGACTTTGTGTAGAATCAAGACTCAAGTTTATGACGCGACGAAAACATGTAAAACACGAAATATTACTTTAAGAGACAATATTTTCGTTTTGATGATGAAGTGAAAGGTATATTAAAACCAGATGTAGACAACAGACACTGGGATTCTTCTCAGTGAACGAATCATACCTTGGCACTTTTCCATCAAAAGGAGTGAGAATGATTTAAAAAAAGATTAATAATGTGTTATGTAAGAGATGCTTGTAATTTATAACAAGATTGTGAAAATTGGCTAAAAATAAAAATAAAAATAAAAATTTTATAACTAAGAATGCATTACTTATCGATCAAATCTTGTATAATAATACTACATAAGGTCGAAAAGTAATGCCTCCATAGTAATAGTCTTTTTCTTAAATTTGTTTTAGAATCAGCTATTTGTTGGCAAGGTTTATTTAATTTTATTGATTCATTTTAATATACGAGGTTTAGCTATTAAATATCGAGACTGTTGCTGCTACCGGAAAAAGTACGCATGTGCCAAAAGCCAGCGACCGACAGCTGCTTAGAACGAAGCACTTCTTTCGAATGCAGTGCCTCTCGTTTCTGTAAGTAAATCCGTATACACGTAGCCTTCGTTCGAATTAAAAAAAATTTGTTTCGTCGGAAAAATGATAAGTGAGTAATAAATTGTTGTGAAATTTCACATGAAACTTGGAAAAACCGCTACTGAAACTTATAATATATCGAAATAAGTGTATGGTAATGAATGTTTATTGCTTACATAAATTTCGAGAGGCTTAAGCATTTTCAAGATGGCCGAGAAGACGCTGCGGATGATTCCCACCTGGGTCGCCCTTCCTTGTCAAAAACGGAAGACATTATCGAAAAAATTGATAATCTATTCGATTTCACGTTTGGTTAAGTATTCGCGCGATTGTTGAGACAGTAGGAATTGACAAAATCTCCATGTGGCAAATTTTTTCACCAAGACAATTCTCCGGTTCATTTCACATTGCCTGTTAATAGATTTCTAGCCAAGTACAGCATCCCAATGTTAGACTATCCATCTTATTCGCCTGATCTTGCTCCGTGTGACTTCTATCTATTTCTTAAGGTGAAATCTGCATTAAAAGGAACAAGATTTGGTCCGTTGAAACTGTGAAAGAAAAACGGCACTCTCCCTGAAGGAGCTAATAGAAGAGGATTCCCAGCACTGTTTCGAACAATGGAAGATTCGTATGGAGCGGTGTAAGTATAAATGATTGATGTATATTGAAGGTGATAATAAGAAAATATGCATGACATCAAAATAAAATGGTTTACAGCGCCAGTCTCGTTATATCATAGCCACACCTCGTATTAGCATTTCAACTGAACACGGTGATCTGAACTTTGAATATATTTTATACCTATTGTGCATTTGTGCAAATTTGTTGATTCCTTTTGGTTTTTACAAAATTCAGAAGAGTGAGAAAAATAAACATGGCCGTTATTTACTTGATCAAATGACAAATCTATCTCTCATGAGTAATGTGAAATAGAAAGATTTAATTATATGAAAAAACACCACATTCTTCTCAAAGAAATTTTCTTACATTCATGTTCATCAAAAGCATTTCCACTATTTTGAAAGA
The DNA here is from genome assembly GCA_019974015.1 of Nephila pilipes. Taxonomy (NCBI): domain Eukaryota; kingdom Metazoa; phylum Arthropoda; class Arachnida; order Araneae; family Nephilidae; genus Nephila; species Nephila pilipes. Next base: position 210,842 of record BMAW01124819.1, on the reverse strand, counting down.
TTTGAAAATTAGGATCATACGTCTTCACTTCGTGAATCAATAGCTATACTTATCGCAAAAATAATTACCATCATTTTAATAAGTATGACATATATAATTTCACAAGAATTCATTATAAAATTTTCTCTTTGCTAAAATAATCAAACAAATTACAGAGGAAAGGAATATCTTGAAATTAATTACAGATTCACAATGAAAGATAAGAAAGTTCATTTTCTGTGCCTATTCTTTGTATTTATTTCTATGAAACACATTAATATTTTTTCTTAATTTTAATCATCATTGAAGTTCTTATTTACAAAATATCCATTTTCTCATTTCAATATAGTGAATAATACGGCTTGGATAAAAATAATAGCTATATTGATTACAAAGTTGTGAATTAAATACAAACCAGCAAAAAATTCACCGAATAAATGAGGGTATGAAAAAAAATTGATTAAATTTTCTTTTCATTGTAAAGTTTTTACGACTTTCATGAAAACGGCTAGATTATTTTCTCACAAAGAAAAATGATATTGCTTTAAATCCATATAATTAACAAAGATAATGATGAATGCTAGATAATTTCATGTACCTTACATCTTTATCCACCGTAAAATGAAAAGCCTTTCAATGTTGACCAAACGCTTAATTTCATTTCAGGAGTCTTGCGAATTTCAAAATATAAGTTGCTAATTTCAAAATTGCACTGGGTATATATATATATATATATATATATATATATATATATATATATATGGTTGATGATGGTTTTTCACGACCGATGGCTTTTCAATAAGTCCTTAGGAAAAGATAGCGAAGCAAAAAAATCTCTGGTAGATTTTTTTTTTTTTTATTTTTAAATTCCTACTATTAACTCACACTCTCTCTATATATATCTTGTTCAAATTTTCAATCGACAATAAAATACTTTTTATTCATCCACTCAAGTTCAAATACATTTTTTTAAACTTTCAGTGCATGACACTTGATGTTAATACAGTTTCTTCAAATATTAATTAAATATAATGGTGAAAATACAGTTTAGCCCAACTGGTTGCCATGATCTCAAAAATTGCCGAATTTGGCATTTTTTTTTTTTTTTTTTGGCTGAACGTTAAGTCTGCGAAGAGATCAGGGTAACCACATTTGGCAAAATACCGCCAAATATTTCCTTTCGCCAAGGGTGGATGAGCTAAACTGCATTCCAACCATTTAATTTTCCGTATGAATTGAGAAACAAGCCAATACTTTTACTATGTCATTTGTCTTGCTATGGCAAATTTGGTAGAGCTTCGGCGTAGAATCTTCATGCCTTCGGATCGAATCTCGTTAAACCATAAATACATTTTTTTACTTGATTTTCATATAATTAATTTTAGTTTTATATGGGAGAAAAAAAATTTCTCTTACATAAGATATTTAGCAGGATATAAATTTAGGGATAAATACCGTCAGTTACGAAGCGTGTAGAACGCTGGAAAAAAAAATTCTTTTCCCACTTAATATTGTGATTCTGTCATATGTATATACATATTTATATTGATTGTAATTATTTAATAAACAGTAACTAAAATAAAAAAAAATTGGTGTCTTAAGTAGAAATTCAGTTTAAAATTTGTTTTTTTTTTTTATTTTATTTGTTTAACATTATCTCTTTTCAGCTCAATACACTTTTGCAAGCGTTTCTCCAACTTTTTTAAGCCATCAATCATAAACCATTTTTTTTCATAAAGGGCCCACTAAAGGCCGTTCCTCTACTCCTAACTGTCAAGCTGCGGTAGCCTAGTAATCATGGCAGTGGACTCACGGCCGGCGGTTTTCTTTGTCGTAGGTTCGAGCCTTGAGGCTATTAAAAACCCGCCGTATAGCCGGCGCTGAGGTAGATGTCGTCCTCGTCACTTGATCGAGGATCAAAGTTACGAGCCACATCGCCAATAGCCCTCGTGTTGCTCCTAGTGCGACGTTAATATAACCGACCAAACCTTAACTGTTAAAAGGTTGCAGCTATAGTCATAAAAGTGTTGTTTAGGTACAGTAAAAGTGACTATGCACTACTAGATGAGACCACATGCAGAGTCACCAGGTGGAAAACTACAGAATTAGCTTTCGCATCTCTTAAACGGTACGAAATACAGGTTGAAAGTGAATTACAATGTTAGAGAGTATTAATGATTTTGTACGAAAAAACAGCATGTGAACATCGGTGCTAAAAATAGAACGCTTAAAACTCAGAAGCGTTTATTCATGATTTGTGAAAACTGTGATGAAACTTGAACGAAAGGAGAAAAGATTTATTTTCGAACGATAAAAGAACCAGCATCACGGCTGTATGATATCACGTGAAATTCTCAATTAAAATGCCAATGCTTCGAGCCCCATGGGGTGCATCATTCTACTGATTGTCTTTACAAACAAAGTAGACAATATGCATATCATACAAAACTGTGCTGCAAAATCTATCAACTTAATACAATTTGTGCTTGATGTGCGAAATTTTTGCATTATGCAAATACGTATGAAACATCGCACCAGTTCCCCCTAGACAATTATAAAAAGGATATCTCCTCGGGTATTATGTTATTATGTCGAAGTTTGTGGTCAAAGAGTGATTTTTGAAAAATGAATAGGAGATGATTCTCTTTTACTGTGAATATGGGTACGAATTAATATCGGATGCGAAGTTGTATGTAATGTTTCTTTGAAGGCCCGCATTCTTTGCGGAAAAACTATCCTAAATGTTGTGAAACGCTTAAGGAAGGGAGACAAGGTGCGTGACTAGTCGACCTCGATCCGACAGACCAGCTAAAGAAGGACGGCAAGTACAATCAGAAGATATATTAACGTATACTTCCACTATCCAAACAGCATCACAAGAGAGATAAGTGAAAACTATGGCCTCTGAAAAAGCCGCATTTGGATATATCTAAATAAATTACATCCATACCGGTCAGCACACCTCATGAGGCATTACTAGACTGGGATGTCGAGAGATGGTGGTGCAAGCCCTTTGTGTAACATTATCATGAACCAGATACAGATCTAGCCAACAGTTTTGGCTGGTACAGTGCGGACGGATGAGGCATAATTTCGCGGAATGAAATGAATAAAAATGGCAGATCACTCATAATGAGATGTGCGACATCAAATCCTGTTTTTGATTATCGTTTCGTGTAGAATTTATGGTAACAGATTAATAGGCCCAATATCTTAACAGGCGGGTTAATGGGCTGAAGGTATTTAGAGCCTCTGCAGGACATAATATCTGATATGTTGAGAACTTGCCATTGTAACAACATCGGAAAAATGATGACAGTAACTCTACACGGAATCAATCAAATTTATTTTGGTACAGTTTAACAGATAGCAGCACAGAATGATGGCACCTACTTGCCTTACCAATACAATCTGTCTTAAAAAACAGACACTCTTTGATCCACTCTCGTATATGTAATTAATAAAATTATGAATTAGTTATCTAAGTGGAGAAATTCAAATCAAGTAAGTAAAAAATGTTGATAAAATTGCCACAAATCTGGTTATTATTACCTTCTAGATTTTTCATTAATGTGATATATATTCAGAAAATCGTTTGATATCAAAACTTGTGTAAATGTGGTTCAAAAAGCTAACTATTAAAACATGCTTGTTCATTAAAAAGATGTTAAGGATTTTGTTATTAGTTTGATATAGTTGCTAAAATATGTAATACTTTTTTTTTCTAAATTCTGAAAGAAAGTGAACTTAAATAGCAATATTTCTTCTAACTCTTTAAATTTTAAGCAAAAAAAAATATTCATAAACACAATGATATAAACGTATTAAAGTTGCCAAAACGACTTGTATCCCCACGTCAAATATTCTCCATTGATAATATACAAACAATATTTATGTATAAATTAATGTATCAGAAGTATTATAAATTTTTAGTTATAACCGATATATATCCGAAAGAAGATCTAAGAAATTACCTAGATATATCTTAGTAAAATTTATTATGCTTATTAATCGATCTTTATGAATGTAACGTAAATTACAACTGTTACTCATATTTGGTTTCAGAAAGCTATAGATTGAAGTAATCCACATTAACGTTAAAATATCGTTACGTTTTATTATATCTAAAATAATCGAGAGAAAAACTTAATTTTTATTTATTCTTCTTAAAACTTATCTACAAAGTCATCGCCCAGAATTACACATTTCTCTTACAGTTTCCTCATCTTTCGAAGGCCATCAATGTAGAGTTCAACATATTGTCTCCTCCATACTAGGGTTACTTCAATCTTTGGCTTCGTTATTTCAAACAAATCAACAGTATTAACTATAATTTAAAGCATTATGTACATAAGGATCAATTAATATGCATACGCAGAATAAATTTTTAAATTCTACCTATAAATATCTTGGTTATTTCTTAGTACTAACTGAAACTTTACGATGCCACCTTCCATAATTCGGAAAGAATCAACACAGTTCGATCACACTGTAAAGCAACTATTGGTTTCCCAGGAATCATAGATGGTGTAAATTTAATTATAATTCTCTATTACGACTAATTCATTAATTTAAATATCAATAATAAAGTAAGGCTTTATAATAAAATGAGATATATGTTTAATGCATGACTGTGCTGAGAAAAATAAAACAGAATAATTGATTCAATAATTATAATACTTAATTATTACTGGTTAATTACATTGCCCTCATAAAATATTTTCTCATAAAAATAAGATAAAATATTTTTATAGCCATTACTTATGTGTAATGTGAGATGAGTATCAATTTCCTACTCCTCTGTAAGCGGAAAGAAATAGAGAGTAAATGTCAACTGTTCCTACCGGAAAGAAAAAGAGAAAATTCTGCACTGGTTTTGATAGTATTTCTAAAAACCAATTTAAAAGTAGCCAGATTAAATTGAAGTTAGAAATTATTTTTTGTAAAAATGATACTTTTTTATGAGATTAGATTATTTTTAGTAAGATGTGTATTACTTTTTTAGAAAAAAATTGAAGTCCTTGATCAAAGGTTCATAACATTTACTCAGATTTATTTCGAAGGAAAATTTTAACTGGAAAGACATCTATTACATATGAAAAAATATTAACTTCATTTTATTGATTAACTAATACTGTTATGAAGAATATAGAATAAATAATGTTTTTGGACCCAAAATTGTGTATGTTTCATGTATTTACTTATTTCTTCATAAACTTTATTTAAAAGAGGAGGAAAATTTTCGAAATATTTTGAAAAGGCAAATTATTCAAAATAGAGAATCCTTAATTTATGAATATAATAACTATACTTAATTTATAATTAATAAAGAAATCAATCCAAAACCTACAAAGACAGAATTAATACGTAGCATAATATTTAGAAAAATATAAATAGAATATAATATTTAGTAGCATTTGAAGAAGTCTACTTACGAATTGTGCAGTATAATTTTCGTGCTAGTTTTCAAAAACACAAAGACCTCATACATCGAAGATAATTTAAGAATTCAAACACATAGTGTTCATTCCTTATAATGCTCAACTGTAAAAATACTCACAATATTAGTACTTTTCTGAATAAAATGCTGACTTTTAAAATACGAAAGGGAAGTAATGTTAAATTTGTTTAGAAATATACGGAATAAATTAATTCGTTATAATTCCAAATAAAAAAATTCTTTGAAATGTGAATTTAAAAAAAAAACCAAAAAAACCCGCAATGTACGTCAGTACATAATTATAAAAAAATTTAGTGATGTGTTTCATATTTGAACTGTTAATATATATATTTGAACTGTGAATATTTTACGGCTCTCTTTCTCTCTTTTCGCAAAATGTTAAAGATTAAGACTCTAAAACGAAACTCTTTGTTCGATAAAACAAAGCGCTTGAATATTAATTTTATATTCTGATTCCAGATATAAAATTCTTTAGATAAAAACATAATTTATAATATTACTCATTTCTACTTGAATTAGTCTTTTTTTTCTGGCGTAAAATATGTTCCTGGTTTCTTCTCTTATACCGTATTGCTAAATATCCTTCAACCGTTACATATTCACTTAAAAAAATGGTGTATTTTTGGAACGCTCCAAGATTTTAAGAATACTTCATCATAAAAAAAAATTAACATTTTATATTCTCACAAACTTATATGAAAATGGAAACATTTTCTTCCCGGATATATGTTTGAAATTTCGTTTGGGTTCTGTCATATTAGACAAAGACAGCCTTAAGTTCTATCTTCAAAACCACTTGTGAGTGAAATTGCAAGTCACTTGGAATTGTATTCCAGAAAATTTTTTATTTAGTTCGTTTAAAAAGATCAATATCAAAAGGAAGAGAAAAAAGACTCTTTCACAGTCAGATGATGCTCCGCTTATGAAATAATTCTGAACCATATCTTATAAGTGTAACCTAATATTTAAGAACGCTTCACCTCTAAGTTATTTATACATACATAATTTGTAATAAAGATGTTAACAGGATTTTACTGAACACAATGGTATTATTTTATTACACAATGCAATTTATAAAATAGGAAAGCAAATGATCATATACATCAACAAAAAGCGTTGATGTTTTTTGAACAGATTCTTGTAAATAATAAGAAAACATAGATTCAGATCTCAATACATAATTCTTTATACTTATCACTTCCTAATATGTGTTGAAAAAAATAGTTCTAATGAAATGTTCATTGCACTGTAATAGTTAATTTATTGAAATTAATCAACATAATATTTCATTACTGTGTCAGTAAGTTTGAAATATTTTAAGTTCTTATTAACTTAATTCTATATCTCAAGAAATTTTCTCCTTAAGCAATCTTAAATTTGTCTTTTAAAGTATAAACAAGTATTTTGTTTCTCCTGTTATTATCGGGATATAATATTGTATTTTAATTATCTATATAAGGAATTAGTAATAAAAAGTAGTTCTTTCTTTCATTCATAAATTTCAATACATACATAGTAATGGTTAAAAATTTACCCGTTTGAGCTTTTAAAATTACAAGGAATACATTTTTTTATAGAAAATTTTATACTTTTGTAGGAAATGACAGTCAAAAAATGCTTACAGTATAGTAATTTTATATTTTTAAAGAAAGAAACAGACTAAATTCTAATTCTGAAAAAAAATTAAGAAATCAAAAATACATTTGAATTTGTACCAGTTTAAAACAAGTTTGAATTTGTACCAGTTATTATTATAATTTCGTTTAATTTAAAAGACAATTACATTTATTCCAAACTAAACATCACTTTTTGAGCTTTTATAAGAGAATGCAGAAGTAACATAAGTACTTCTTATGTGGCTCTGTGCATTGTATTTTAATATTATGACAAATTAAGATGCACATATCTCTCTTCTCTAACCGAGTTTCATAAGATATATGTGAAATATGATTTTTAATAAAAATAAACAAAATATTTGTGAAAAATATTGTCACAACTAATTTTCTTGACCTTTAATTTGTATCATATAGAGTGTTCTATATCTATAGTATTTACTTTTTATGGAATTTATATAGAATTATTTATAGTATGTATATAACAAATCATATATATATATATATATATATATATATATATATATATATATATATACCTTTCAGAAATAATATGGTAAGATTTCCATTGCTAAATGTATCACATTTAACATTTATAATATGTACAATACATAAATATTTGTCTCTCACTTATAAATAATTTTTTCATGTTTTTAGCTTGCTGAAATTTTATTCTAAGTAAGAAACGATTGATTATAAATTCTCTTTTAAATTTGAAGAAGTTTAGGAATAATTGGGTCTTTAAGACTTTTAAACATGAGTTTACTCACAGAATTGTTGCTAATTCCTCCCTCGTTTTATTAGAAGTTGCTTCTTATGGGAGATGTCCTACTCTAAAATAATACAAAAACAAGTATATTGAGTTACTTTTGAAATTGTTTCCTGGAAAACAGTATCAGTTTTCGGAAATGGGATTTCAAGAAAAGAGTTTTTACCATTTGTGTGTCGCGTTTTGAGAGTCATACTTTTAAACCATGTTAAACCTAAATTGTTTTTGTGAGCCACGAGATAATAATAGCAACAAACAATATGTTGAAAATATTTTTATTATTAAATTTATGCAATTTATAACAGTATATTATATGTAAAAGTTATGCATAAGTAAAAGTATGTTATCTGTATCCATGAAAAAATTCATAACTTATAAAGCATAATTAGTTTGTTGAAAAATATTGGTGAGATTGTTGCATTTTCAATATTTCGATAATAACATTTTAATGGTGAAATAATTTAATTCATATATTTACGTATGCAAATCTCGCAGAAAAATAATTTTGTATATTCACCTAATTTATGTACACATATATATAAATATACGTATATTTGGTATTGTGTTGAACGTTTCTATATACTACACGAAAATGTACAGTAATAAAGTTCGTTGTTTACTTTACAATTACTATATAAGTTAATTTTTTAAAGTCCTGAAGGAAATAATGTTAAACTTAGCTTAGAAGGTGAGTAAATGTTTTGAAAAAACATTTCTCTAGAGCTACGTCGATGGAATTTCTCATTTGAGCCAGTGTCAAATGACGAGGATAACATATCAAATGAAACCTCACTTTTCTAATTTCTTCAAAACACCAATTGAGGATTTGAAAGCTCAAGTCCATTTAGCGTACAGAAGTTTCCATTATTCTATACAATAGAAAGAAACAGAACTTGAACTAGTGACTCGATTTGAGTGTCTGCCGCCATGATGCTCACTATCGTACAATGGTCAGGTTTTTAGATGTGTGTGTGTGCTTGTTTGTGTGTGTGTGTCAAAATTTAAATACCGGGCCATACAATGCAATCTTCCTATAAGGCAGTAACTTACCTAACCTCTTAAAAATGATACGTTTTGAAAATTTATATAAATTGGAAATAAATTAATTCTATGCTACATAAGGCAAATAAATTTTATGTTCTTGTATTTTTACACTAATTTCTTAGTGAAATAATGGAGAAAATATTTGCAGTCTTTTTTGGGGGCAAACAAAGAGAGAGGAAAAAGAGAGTTCCTTTTCAATCATTGTATAAGGTTCATGGTCACTTCTTTTCCTCGCCGCAACATTTTAAATGTTTTTGGATATAATTGATCATTGCATTAATTAAAATGAAAGTCCAGATACTCAAAAAGTCTGTAATGTTCCAATAGCATTTGTTTGTCTTCAATGAATAATATTTATTAATTTAAAATAAATATTCAATCAATATGTAAATATCCACTATAATCCTTTAATATAATATCAATATTCAATTCAATATTGATTTTATTGAAATTCATAATAAATCAACATTCAAAATCAATATTCAGTTTAGATTTATTAAGGGGTTACTAGACCCTTAAACCTCGAACTTTCGATGTTTTGAACAAGGTATATGTAATAGTCCCATGTTTTGCTAATTACTTTGGTCCTAAATGTAAACGGTCCTAAATAGAAGATACTACCAGAAATTCCAGAGCTTTCATGAAAAAATTAAACTTTATTTAACTTTTTTTTCGTCATTTTTCAACTTCAACTTTATTATTTTTTTTTTTTTTCAAAACAAAAAAATTTAGTCTGCTCGTTTGATTTTTAGAAACTATTTATGATATCAGTTTGATATTTTCCTACACATATTTAAGATAAATATCTTTATGAATTATACATCATTTTTTAGACAAATCATGATCAGAAAAAAAAATTATATAAATTTTAATAGAATTTTTACTTAAAAATTCATAATTTTTAAGTAATAGTGTTGAATTTTTTTCCCAAATTTTTCAAAAAGTATATACAACTTGAAAATTAAACAATATACCACTAAATAATATCACATTTGTAGATTTTGATCAATGCCGTTCTTCAGAGGTATACACGCAGTAAAATGTTGATTTTCGTAATTTGGAAAAAAGTGTCTAACTTGTATTTCTTTACAACATTTTAAGATTACTTTAAAATTACGGAGAATATGAATATATATATATATATATATATATATATATATAAGAAAATATGAGAATGAATGTTAATATATTGAACAGTGCATTAAAAGTCCTGAAACACCTTAAAGCAAATAAAAAGCATAAACACAATAAATGTTGGAATAAGAATACTATTATTTAGATTTTACAAAATCGGAA
>BMAW01124819.1:109910-199257 GCA_019974015.1 Nephila pilipes | reverse complement strand
ACCAAGTAGCTAAGTTAAATATTTTATTAGGTATCAACTGTTGTAAGTTATTTTAGTAGTTTTTGTTTTCTTTTTACTTTTTAAGAGACTTGTTTAAGAACCACTTTTAATTCGTTTTAGTGATTTCAGAGTCTATAGTAGGTCTGTAAATAATTTTGGTTTTCATTGTTTACTTTGAGGCTTTCAAATTCTTTGCCCAATAATTCTGATATTGATTCTAATCCAACAGTAAAAAAAAAGTCAAATTTAGATTTCTCGCGTAAGAGAATTGTATAACATAGGAATTAAATTTTTCATCGTTTTTACTCGATAACCAATTACTTTTCGTGAGACAGTTCTCTCATATTTACAAATAATTGCAGCTATTTAATGAAGATTTGTCATCAGTAGAAACTTTTTTTGGCGCAATTTATATATACTTTTTCTCATGTGTTGATACCTACATGCAGTAAATGCCCCACACAGCCTTTATTTTCCCGCGTGGGGTTGATACAGTTAATCTCTGCGTGCTCATGACAGGTGGGTTGTTATTTCTTCTGCAGCTCCCACTGAGGCTTCGATTCCATTCACTTAGAACAACGTGAAAAGCCCTATTGAAAGGAAATAGCGATCAAATACAACTACACTGAGGGTCTGTACCACCTCCTGTTTATTTTAGAGGCCCCTCATTATTTTGTTTTCCCAGTTATAATCTAGACTTATGAGAACGAGTCGCCCAATGCAGTTTTATTCAGAGAAAAACATTTTTGTGTGTGTTTGAGAAGGTTTGTTTTTTGAACGTTTTTCGAAAACTTAATTCATTATTTGAGCAAAAAATTTACTAAACAATGTTTTTTCTGTTTTGTTTTAAAAAGGAGTACGATCATAATTAGAGAAAAGAATACTTACGTGTTTTAAAATAGATATTTAAGAGACACAAAAAATATTATAAAACAATTTTCTTATTTCTTATTTTTATCAAATCAATTCCCCTTTTTAGTGTAACTCTCTCATTTGTGCAATTTTATTAGAATTTGACTATTAATAAATTGCACGTACGAAATTCTTAACGTCTCTTACATATTAGTGAAAGGAATAAATCTCAAAATAAAATCATTTTAGAGAAATCTCCAAAAAACTAATAAAGACTAACTTTATATCTATAACACAAATTCCTATACTCCAGATTATTAACAGTTATTCGAAATGTATAATTTACCATTTTAACATTTAAAATGAAACTTTTATTTGAACTATAAAAACAGAGAATATCTCACACAAAAATTCCGTTGATTCAAACATACGGAATTTTGTGTGAGAATGGAATTACTATATAGACAAATGCTTTGAATTCAATAAAATATTTTGATAATTTTTAAATAGATTTTTACCTTGAAAAGTATACCAAAATTTATTTTTAATCATTCACAATAAGCTCCTGATTCTGTATCATTTTATAATATTCTCACAAGTAGTGATATCTTACCATTTGCATTGATTAACGCATTGTTAATATCAAATTGTATCAGTTTGACTCTATGTGTTCAATATTAAATTTTTTTTTGTTAAAACTTAACAAAAACTTAAGACAATTCCTCTTGATTTATACAACATACAATTTATATATAAAAAAAAACATGCTTTTCTTCTTTGCCTAAATTGCCTAAAACTTCTTTTAAGCACTCAGGAGTGTAGAAACTTTTATTTAATTAACATTATTCATAGGTGAATAACATTTCTCCTATTTACTTTAAATTATATAATATACTTAATTGACTTTTCCAAATTAATAATTCCAGACAATCATCAATAACTTATTTCAAAATGATAGTGTGTTAGCAAATTGTTTTACTCAAACAAATTTTAATTATTCTGGAAAACTTAAAATATCTTCAATATTCAATGCATAATAATCCAGTTTTGTTTATTTAAAATAATTTTTTTAGTTTCACGCAACTACTATTGATAAAAAAAATTTTGTATATCACTCTAATTTTTCCATTAGTCGAAATTAATTTCTGACTGTTCTAAACTATTGTATTGTCTATATGACAAAATTACTTTTATGTATTGTCATAAGCATATTACTTCTTAAGTTAAGGAAAAATATTCGCAAATTCTTTATGCATTTCTTGTAGTAAAACACAATGTGTGTTATTGTATTAAGGTACATTATCTGTAAAAGATCAACAGAATGTAGTCTTCTCAGAAACTAAAATGTCATCGTACAGAACAAAACCTTTCACAGAAGTTATATCATAAATTTCATCATAATAGATAGAAAATGAAATCTATATTTTTACTTCAGATTTCTTTTCCTTTTTAAGGAATCATTTAATTAACAAAAGTTTAATACACTTAAAGTTTGTAATTGAATCGAAATACACTTTGAAAACAAAAAAAAATCCTTGAAATCGTTTGAATTGGATCACAAATGAAATTTCAGAATTTACAGGAAATAATAATTATTTAACTTAAGCGAATCTGAAACTAGAAGCTTATAGCTGTAATGTTAATATAATTGACGATTATTTATGAAGCATTTATATGGAGAAACAAACGAAACAAAAACTTTCTTCGAAAATATTTAATCTTCCCGTCATTCTTTTCAAAGATATTTATTTTCTCATTAATTCAAAAGCGTATTATTATAATAATATTTACCATTGATTTTTCAATATATGATTTTATCTCTAACTGCCATTGTTTAATTGAAATATATTTGAATTCTATTTCACTCACTAAGTAATTTTATCGCTTATATATATTATTGGAAGATTGAGTAAAAAAGATGTAAGAAACTATTTTAATTTAATAAAAATTATAATTTATTTTTCCGTGACATAAAGCTTCCTGTAAAGCAAATGCCTTTAAATTTGTTAAGCTTTTATTGATATTCAAACACAAGATTGTGGTTATGAAATTTTTGACTATAGATGTCAAAGAAACTCACGACAATATCGATAAATTTGAAATTTATGTACCTTCCTCTCCCCTTTTTGCTTTAGAGATGTCCGTTATTACGGAATAAAAACTGCACCTAAAAGTTTCAAAATATTTTTATTCGTTATTTATATCGTTAATATTCATCAAAATACTTGATGAATATTAAAATAAGTATTCTTAAGGAGTTCAGGTTATTTAAGTAATCAGAGTGCAAGCAATTATTATCAGAGGTATTTAAGTAATCAAAGTTCAAAGCGATTACTTTTTATAAAAAATACAGGTGAATATAAATTTTACCTTTATTATTTTCCTTTCTTTAAAATAAAACCTTTTCAAAAGTTTGTTTCAATAGCCACTTCGCCTTTCTTATGTCTGAAGAATAAGTTCTTAAGAATAGCTCTGTTAAATTCCGTTTCAATGAACAATAATTCGGAGACCCTTAAAGTTCCTTGTGTCTAGACAATTTCAACATTAGGACTCTCAGTTAAGCCTTCTCATATATGATCAGTCGTTTCTATGAATTCCAGCGTTAATTGGTAGAAAACGGTTGCTTATCATTAATGCGTATCTGATTTACATAAGATAACTATTGTGGGTTTTTGTTTCGTATTAAAGATGTATATTCAAATTGTAATAGTATCGTTCAAATTTTAAATAACACTTGTAATTTTGAGGGTGTATTCTTTCAAATATCAGTATTTAAGTTGAATTACTATTGAATTTTAATTATTTAAGTGAACAACAATTATTTGAAAAAGAGACCGAATTCTCTAATTTTTTCGGCATTCAAAAATGAGAACTCAACAAACTTCTATAAATATAAGTAAGCAATTAAAAAAACTATTATAATATAATTTATGTGATATCATAATTTTTTTTATTACTAAAACTCTCATAAAGATGTACCATTTTCACTTGCAAAGTAATCCAGGCATGTTAATAGCTTTCTTGATAAAAATGAATTAGAATAATGAACGTTTTAGAAAAAATGGCCAATTTTTAAAATTTAAATTTTTCTCAGGTTATTACATTACTTATATCTTCTCTTTCGGAAAAACATTTACCAAAATTAAGATCTCCAGTTTAATGGTAGACGGCGTTTGAGTCCTCATTTAATCAAAGGTTGTCAAGTGTACATGCTGGACTGCCTTATAAATTCAATTGTACCTCTCGTTTTTTTGGAATCCAGCGTGGAAGTCTTGTAATTAAGTCATTAATTTAGGTATTATTGTTGTCATGTGACATTAGTTCAAATTTATGAGATCTCGCTTTAATATCTCTCACTTAGCTCTTGAGTAGCGATTTCCGAACTTTTTCTGTCCGAGTATTCCTAGTTGGCTCAATCCCTTTCCATGTACCTCCGATAAATTCTTCGGGGTGGTGAATTAAACTGCCTGGTTTTTTTTAAAAATAAATTGATGTATGAAAACAAACAAACAAGATCAGTAAAGAAAGATTAGCAAGATATATTTATAGGCTATTCGGTTCAAAAGAGGGAAAATATAATCTCAAGTTCGGAACTATATATCTCTACAATATTTATTTTCTTATGAAGTTATACGCAAAAACGCCCTTTCAACAAGCCCTATGTTCACAGACAGTAACAACAACAACTAAACAAAACAAAAAAATTAGGGCAATTTTAGAAAGTTCCCGATATATATATATATAACTACATCGATCAATAACTCGAGACTAACTTAGAGATGGCTCAAGCAAACCAGTAATCAGGTCTCTAAATTTTAGTGCTTTGCTTGAAACATTGTCAAAATTTTAAGTCTGATCAGGACCAGGAAAAGGTTTTGAAGTAGTGAAAGGTTTTGAAGTGGGTGCCACGTTGCTTTCGATGGAACAAAAACAACGCTTGAGTCGATGATTTCAGAAAGCTGTTTCTTCTTCTCTGCAACAAAAAGATTTGGAAAAGCGTTGGAACGATTGTATCACTCTAAAAGGTGATTAACAAAAGGTGTTATGTTGATGAATAAAAAAAATTTTTGCAAAAAAAAATGTTGTTTTCAATTTTAGACTCGGGAGTTATTGATCGATGTGTTATATATATAAGAGAGAGAGAGAGAGAGAAATACATTCGTCGCCGTAATGAGTCCCGAAACTAACTAGGTTCACCAGCGGCAGGATTACAAGCTGATTCTTCCAGTGGATGTAACCCCTCTTTCATCAAAGATTTTACTGATTAAAACTTTTACTATTACGTTGGGCTATATTGCGATTTTTCCTTCAATAATCATGTTGACTTTTCTATTCGAATTGCTAAAAGTAAAATCTCTTCCTGCAAAAAGGATATAATTAGGGTCAGTGTTAGTCATATATTTATTCTGATTAGACTGAAATAATAAAATTTAATGAATAGATTGGATAAATTACATTTATAAGTAGAAATAAAAGGAATAATGAGATGTTAGGAAACTGCAAAGTCAGTTAGTTGTTCTAGGTGGAGCGTCAGATCTCGCTGTTTGTAATCTAATAAACGATCAGAGGAATTCTGAAAGAGGCATGAAGAGAGATCAGGGATCAAACCTGAGTTTCAGTTACATAATTTACATAAATTTAGTGTTTTAAATGTTAGTTCAAACGCGTTTAGGAAGTTTGACTTCTGAGAAAGCAATATCAACTATTGAACTTTAACATTCAAGAAAACAAATATTGATTGTGATTGTTTTATTCATATCGCACAAAGAAAAAACATGAGGGCTTCTGGTGACCTTGTAATTTTGTACCTCAGTTAAGTGACGAGGATGACCCCTGAGCTGGCACCTTTCTCTTCAAACTTCCACTCCATGCCGTTGGAAGAGTCTCGATAGATTTTGCTTGCATCAGCCCCCTTACACTGCGGCTTTTTAGTGACAACAAGGCTCGAATCCACGACTCAACAAAATGGCGGCCGCAAGAATGCGACCTTAACCACTAGATTACTGCGACCACATGAAAGTTTAAAATAATGAATATTGTTTAGTTATGAGTGTGTTATCAGACTCTCTCTCTTCATTAGATTATTGTTACTTTTTATTATTAAGATTAGAAATGGAAAGTGAAGATAATAATACTAAGCATGCCTTATCCTTTTACCTACTTTTTAAAGTCTTTTAATATTTTTAGATTTCTTTTCTTTTATTTGGGTGATCTCGCCATCACTATTGTCTCTCCACGTATCCTCCTAACGGTTTTTCACTTAATTTCTGAGGTACACGTACCTCTGGATGAGAACTACTGTTTTAGAGCCACGTTTTAATACAAAACATTGGACCATCTCCGAACAGATGAATGGAACTGATAACTGCAATTGCATATTTTTCATGACCTTCAATGAAATGATTAATGTTTTAATTTCTCTAAGAAACTACAAATAATCCAATACTTTTTCTCAAAACATTACAATGCTTAAAAATAAATAATTTTTTACTAGGAATCTCTTCTATAATGTCTTATATTTAAAAGTGGGATCTCTGTTTCTTAAAGAGACAGCTTTGGTCCTGTTGAGAAAACAACTTGAGTGCCGGTTGGATGCTTTTCAATGCTTTTTGATACCTAAAGGTTCAGCTTTTTTTACCGACGAGATCAAGACTTTTTTCTACCTAGGCCTGTCTTGCAAAACAATTTGAGCTGTTGCAATTTAAATCCAAATAACTCAAAAATATCACATGATGCTGAGCAGAGTTAAATAGAGTTGCTTATTAGTTCAAACATCGCCAGTTGATAATACTTAAAAATTATGAGATTCCTCATTAGTATCCATAATTAAATTGTATAGTGATATTAATTTTAAAAAAGAACGAAATTTTATTGCTTATATTACAGTAATACCATAAACTTATAACACACTTAGAAATCCTTCCGCATTGAAGGCAGGTTATAATATTGATAAATACAAAATATAAATACATTCTTTCTAATCAAAATTGTTATACACGCTTGAATCTTAGTTTTTATTTATGTACTTGAATGTCAATTTGAACTTCATCGAAATATTTCTACAGATATCTGTTAATAATAACTTGTAAATTTATGAACAATTATATTTTTAAAAGCATACTATGAAGGTTTGTCTTACATTTTTTTTTTTTTTTTTGCAATCTTATCAAAGATTTTTCTGTCATCGAATTTCATTCATTTGAACACTGAGCCTTCTGCAATCAGAATCTTCATACACAGAACAAACTCAATGGTAGTGGTGTGGTGATAAATGATGGTAAAGTGGGTGAAGCTTGATGAAAAGGCCAAAACTACACTTGTTCTTTTACATTATTTCTGATTTTCTCCATTTTTCAAATTAGCTGAATACATACAACTTTATCTAAAATTAGGTTTAAACCTTCTAGGAGAGAATATTTGTCTAAAACACACAAGAAGGAATAATCTATCTGATAAAGCACTTAACTGTAATATCAGCAGTTGATTACTGAATTATTTTGAGGAGGGAATGTGCTCGGAGTAATTTTTTTAATTCAATCTATGACAATAATTTTTACAAATCATTAGTGCTCTCATTAAATATATATTATTTTATTTAAGCGTTAATGAAATTATTTTTCCGATGTTTTCGAAAGAATTAAGAAAAAAAAACAAATTTTGAAAAGTTTGCCCAACCGAGTTGTGAGCTTTCGTGTTGGTTTTATATTTATAATTTAATATTATTCCTGAAGATAATGCACAGAAATAAAAATAATTCTATATTGTTTGGCAAATATCAAATAAAAAATTTATTTATTTGAAGAATGCATTAAAAATTTGAATTTAATAATGTGTACTCTATTAAATCAAATACAAATCTTTACGAAATTTCCAATAACTCCTTATTTTTAAATTGTTGCATCATTTGAATCAAATTTCCATTTTAGAAATGTAATTTCAAAACGAATTTAAATTAAACTTTGAGAAATAAAAAACCTTAAAATACGATTTGAGGGGGAAATAGGAAGGAATAATTAATTCCATACAGGTTCTTTCAATATATTTTTAAAGCTTAAAATGTATATTAAAAATTACATAAAAATTTATTCTCTATATTACGATTTTACGAAAAATAAATATAACTGATTATCTATGATAAAATCCTATAAAAATATTCCGGAACCGCAACTCCATCGAGTTCTTTAAACACACCAATCAAATTTATTTCTGTTTACAAAAAGGCAGGAATTGGCATACAAGGATAAATAAAATTAAAAATTTATTTGATTATCAAATTAATTATAAGTTTGAAAGATTTTGATAATAATAATATGACAATTTTTTATTAAAATATTTCCTTTAGTTTGCCTAAGACTTCTTTTGCTTCCTATTTTACTTTTCCTTAACATATGTTTTGATATTTTAAGTAAAATTGTTGAAAGAAAATTACCAGAACAATCTATTAAATGTTTTGATTCGAATTTAATTGAAATTGAAAATATAAATGTTGATTACTACATAAACCCCATTTTTTTTCTTCTATTATATTGTATTGTTATAGAAATAATTTTAAAGGGAACTAAGTCGTTATAAATTTTTAAATTAAAATTATTAGATAATTTTCAATTATTATACATTTTGTCTGCTTATATTTAAAATTATTAAAGCACTTTTTCTTGTATCATTTTCGGTTTCAGAAAACTTTGAAGGTAAGGCAATAAAAACCTTTTCAATAATATTCCATCTAAGAAATTTAATAATAAAGGGAAAGCTAAAAATTGAATTAAAACATCTTTGTCGCTGATTAGCATTATTTAAGCGTCCATTCTTTAAAAATAAAGCATAACATATATAAGAGTTTCAAAAATAATTATTAATTATTTATCAACAAATATTCAAAATAGACATGAATGACAAAATCCACTATTAGTTTAAAAATATGTACATTTATATAAAAGCAAAAGAGCAATAAATATGCCTAACTAGATAATTTATGTTATTACGACGCAGATAAAATATTATTGCTTACGCTAAATTCACCTCTAGTAAAAAAATTTACTTACTTCCCCCATGTTTTGATAATCAAGTTCCATCGCCAACTGATCAACAACATCTTTGCCACCAATCAGCCTAACAACCCAATCATTAGTATAATGTCCGTCACCATCATGAGCTACGGCAAAGAAATAAAGTACAGCTTGTACAAAGTAGAAAAATAAAGTTCGGGGCCCCATAGCAAGCAAATAGGGAGCTGTTAAGTACAGCGACCGTACTGTTGAGCGTTTCCCTGGCGAAAAGGTATCAACAAGTTATCAGGAACGGCTGCTGAGTTGTTCTCGGGTGAGAATACTGCCATCTGGGGAAGAGCGCTTTCCGATATACGCGTCCATCCCTCTTTATCTAAATCCTGGATTTTCTCCCTACGGTTCGTAGAAATATTATGTGAATGGGCGGACAGAAAGAAAGGTGTTTTTTCTTTTTCTGATTTATCAGCGCCATTTTAGGTCACTACTTAATTTGAAAATATTTTCTTTTTCTATCCGAATTTGGTTAGTCTTAACTACTTTCAAACCCATCTCGAGTTTTTTGCGGAAGTCTGACAATATTTATGAGATGATTCTTTCCTATTATTTCCAGAATTAAATGAAGAATTGTATGGTTTAGTTGATAACAAAAGTTTTAATATATTATTTAGAAATGAATTAGTATAGGAATTTTTTGAAAATCGAGTTGGATTCTTAGATTTGAATTTTTTTAAGAATTGTTTGTATAAAAGAAAGAACAAGTACTATTATTTCTTAGTTATATATTTCAAAAAATTTATGAGTTAAATTAATTTATTTATGAACTGAGATCTCTTAGTTAATTAAGTGAATAATTTATTGCGAAACTAGGTACTCTTTTTTTTTTTTTTTTTTTTTTTTCATTTTTATTAACATTTATACAAATTCAAATACTATTTTTGAAAATTGAAACTTTGCTATGCTGTAATACATACTAAAACACAAGATTTTAATAAGAACAAAAATCCTGTGCTTTAATTCAAATTTCAATCACTTAACAGAGTAATTTTTGAAAAATAGAATTATATTGAAATTCTCTGAACTTTGTTATGATTAACTAATTATTTTACTATTATTTGTATTTTATGTGTCATCTAAATACCATTATTTATTCATAATTTACTACAAAATAACATCAATTTTGAATTTTAACCAAAAATGATTAAACTAATATACAGCTAATAAATCTAGCTACAGCTAATAAATCAGGGCAATTTCATCTCTTACTCCAGTATAGTTTTTTTTTTAAATATTTCCAGCTCTCTTTTTTAAAACATCTGTAAATAATTCGTTTTATAGCTAGCAGTCTTCTTCAAATTATTTTAATGTACTAAAATGAAAGTCATTAATAATACTGATTTTCTTCATTATTTTTTATGTACTCATTACCTCTGATTTAGGATATTTATCGTCAAACATTTTCATTTCGTTTGAAAGTACAATAACAGCTGAATTTTAAACATGTGAAGTATTACAGATATTTTAAGAAAATACTTGCAACTTTTATGTGTCATTAAGCTTTTACTTATTAAATTATTTTACACTAAATAAAGGACATGAAAATAAGGCAATTTCAAAAAACTTCCAATAAAGCTTTTATTTAAATTTTCTCAATTCTTTGATAGAATTATCCATAAGAATAATAAAAATAATTCAATAGGATATAATACATTATTTTAGAGAATATAAATATCATTGAAAAATTAAATGACATTTTGGAATAACTCTTTAACACATTTATGTAGTGATAAACTATTACTTCATACTAAATATTCGATAGATTAAAAAAAATCAATATTAATTTAATTCATTTAATGTAACAAATTAATTAATATTAAATGCATTATTGTCTACGTTATACATCAGTGGTTATAAATGGCTAATAAATGAGTACTAGATTTCATTCAACCTTCAGCGTTCAACCAAACAAATAGCTTTCAGCAATGTTAACAGGTGTTCGTGTCAGTATAAAAGCTGAAACTGTGGTACAGGATGGAGAAAGTATTATTAATAGCTGTGAGTTTTTTCCTCTACTTTTACAAATTGCAAAGTATTGCAATCAAAGGATTCATAATGAAATCTTTCAAACATCGTAATCAAATAACTTTGAAAAAAATTAATCAAAATTCTAACTTTTCAAGAAGTTTTCAGTCAAGAAGTTACATATTGCAGTAGAACTGCGTTATAAATTTTAAAGCAACTTAAACTAATGTGTAATTCATTAGGGAAATTTCTTATCATAAAATGGAAAGAAAAAAAAACAGTTGATAAGATATAAATAAACTCTTTTTTTTTGGAATACCGAAATGAAGCAATCAGTCTTAAGAGAAAATATTTGCTTTTTCTTAAATAACAATGAGTTGCGATGAACAAAACATTTTTTTGTATAAAATGATAACAATATTATATTGTTCTTAGAAGTTTATAAATACAATGCACTTAAACTTCAATGCAAATAGTTAAATTAACTGTATCGGTAAGAGAAATTTTCTTTCTTTACTCTTTTACAAATAAAAGTTGAGAATTAAATTTTTAACTTTAGAATCGATTTTAAAGAATAATGTGAAATAATGTTTTAAGGATAGAAATGTGTAACAAAACAACATATTCTATTTTGTTACAAAATATCTGATACATAAATCTGAATATTTGTCTGTTTGTTTTTCCATGCGCGTTATACAAATCCTCACCGTTGACCATACCACTGCAAAATTTCTAGAGGACTCAATGATGTGAGGAAGGAACCGAGAGCATATTTTGGACAAAAAAAAATTTCATTTTTATTTTTGCCGATAATTTTCGAAAGACACATTTTTTCACTATTTTTCCGTGCTTTGAAAAAGATGTAACAATTTTTCTCGCAATTTTTCTGAGCAAAAGATGCGCACTTTAATGCGTTTTTAACACAATTTATTTTTAGAAACCAGTTTAACAATAGCAGAGCCATATTGGTTTTTGTTCCAGGTCATATCTACATCGATAAAATGATACATTTAAGCGAATGACATCGTTGAAATTGCCCTTATTCACGAAATTTGGTACCCTGAAACTATGGGTGCTGACAGTGTGAGCCTTGTAGAGAGTTTCTAGGATTTCGCGATGGAAAATTTAAAATTTTCAATGCAAGAGTTTGCATCCACTGTGCATAAGTCTGACGCATATTATATCACGAGACGTTACGGTCTAATTTGCTTTTTACAATTTATACTTAATGGAGATTTTTAGATTGTTATTTTTATTTATTATTTTTTGTAGAAAAAATGCGATTCTTTTTCTAATGAATCATTATAATAAAGTATTCATTTAAAATGAAATTTTTAGTTTTGGCAACATTATTTGTGTGTTCTTCTTACCTTTCGTCAAACGCTGCTATTTATTCAATGTGAAACTAGAGCTTATAACATTACTAAAAAATCATGCATGGAAATGCATAGAAAGTATTTGAAATAATAATATTATCAAGGAAGATCTTTTACAAGCTACGTTTATAGTCAGCAGCGCTGAAAGTGTACACATCTTCACTCTGAATGGAAAGTATCATTTTCGCTAATGTGTGAATTCAATTTCCAAGACGATAACTTACCAAATACTACTAGAAAAGGATTATTCGATGAAGTACCAGGTGATCCAGAAGTCAAGACAAACTTTAAAATTAATTTTTCATAAAAGAATAAAGATAAAAAGCTCTGGGTTTCACCAAACAGATGGAAAATAAGTTTTCTTTTTCATCAAATAAAATAAAAAAACATTGAATAGTTCTTTATTTAATTAATAGATGGAGCTGTGTCGGGTTCCTGATATCGGATTACGTGAAACAGGACACGTTATAAAAAGATCAGCTGCATCAGATAACAGTAATAGAATTGTACGCACAGAAATACTGCTTTTAGTAGAAAAAGCTCTTTAAATAAAACTTTTTTGCAAGAATTCAGAAAGTTCCTATGCATATCGTTGGATCCATAGCAGGCAAGATGGTAAAGGACCAATGATATGTTTTATACGCCACAAAATGATACAGAACTTTGAAGCTGCAGGTATTTTGGTTTCCTTTCTTAAAAGTGTCCAGCCTGCAGCATCCTCTAGTGTTATCCAGACAATCAGGTTCTACGGAAGCGTCTAGCATGCACTGTGAATTACCTTGAAACAATATTCAAATAAGTTGCAACAAAACCATGAACTGAAACTTAGTGACAGCATCACTCGTAAAGATTTTGCAAATTAGTTATTCATCAACATGGATCAACAGTACGACTAGCTTCATACTGCATTTTGTACGGTTTAAGCCCATTTCACATTGTCTGGAAGTGTTAACACGTACAATTGTCGAGTGAGCAGAATTCATATGCATTTGTTCCAGAACCCCTGAATCAGCCAAAAGTGACAGTCGAGCGTAGCTTCACCATTGATTTCTTAATCGGTCATTTTTTTCCATCAAAGAAGTCACAGGGAGGAGTTTAAGAACAGTTACTGTTACTAGTGAATGCTTGCAGCCTTGTTACAAGGCAACTGCAAACGTGACTGACACTAACCACGGTCTCACTTTTATACAAGACAGAGCACCACCTCAAATCACTGTACCTGTTTAACGCCTTCTTCGCTCATTTGAAAAGGATCACGTTTATCGATCGATTGTTACCAATCACATGACTCCCCAAATCTTCCTATCTAACACGGTGTGACTTTTGGTTGTAGGGGATTCTTGAAGTTAAAAGTGTATCGAGACAAGGCGATATAATACCAACATTAAGGAAAAATACTGTCCTCCAACATATACTTGACATATCGCAAGGCATGTTGCTTAATGTGTTTTGTCTGACATCTGTGCTTTTCAGTGATTGACTGAACAGTTGTAAGTTTCCTTATAATACATCAGTGACTTCTCACTTGTACATCATCTGGTAGTTAAATAAAGAACTATTCGAGCAGGAATTTTTTTTAATTTCCTCATAAGAACCCGGCTTTCTTTCCATTCGTTTCACGCACAACAATTTTTTTTATCTTAATTTGTTCATGAATGATTATTTTAAGGGTTTGACGTGTCTTTTGGATTACCCGATAGTGAACTACAATTTCCTAAACTTTTTCATTATAGCTACGGATGATTAAAAAAGCCAATATATAGCATGTGTTGCAGGTGTTGCACAAAATGGCTCTTTTATTTATGTATTAAATCACAGTCGTTCTATTTGTATGGCAAAAGCGTTAGCTATTTGCCAATTTGATTTGTGACAGAATCAAACAAAAATCTACTATAATGCCGATAGTTACTCTTTTATCTGCATCTCAAAACTGCTCTCTTAAGCCACTGAAATTTGTTCATAGATTAACTGGGAAGATTTTCATACAATCCCATTATAATTACTGTTGGATCTTTCTTCGAATTCCTGGACGCTCAGAAATATTTTGGAATGGACAAGAGGAGGAACTCCTAAAATTGAGAACGAGAGATCATATATACGTCGATTGGATTGCTCCAGAAGATATCTATACAAACATTTATCTGAGAGAAGGAAAAAAAATAATAAAAAAGAACTAACGAGAATTATTATTCCAGCGAATATTTGGGAATTTTGAAGAACATGTTGAACACAGAAATTTTACCAATTGTATGAAAAACAGAGCAGAAGAGATTCTGAGCTATCATGTCTTATCCTCCTCCAGGACTAAAAATTTAATTTATAGGATAATTCAAAGTGTAATATCTGCAACAGTATAAGCAATCAGGAACGAATTCTGTTAGCTTGCTTAAAATTCATGTCTCATCGAAGCAATCTTCCGAATATTTTTGATATAAATCCACGATATAATATCACTTTCAAAGATTTTATATAAAGCAATGATAAAAGGGAAAATGTTTAGGTTTTTTTTTTGGTTGCTTGATTGATTGATAGCTTATTAATTCTGCACTTAGAAGCAACATGGGGGTTATTAGGGATGAACTTCATAATTTTGTATCTCTGCAAATGACGAGGATGACACCTGAGTTGATCAGCCCTGATACATGGTAGAAGTTTTTTTTAAAAAAGAAAAATTACTTTATTAAACTAAAAGAATCATATTAAAAGGATGAAAAAGCCTCTGCTGTTCCAGATCTATCAGAACCGAAAAATAAATAACGCAAATATATTTAATAATGTTTATCAAGAAGCTTTTCACATTGCTCACTAATATTTCTTCATAGTTTATTGTTAATAATTATTCATTATTTGCGGAGCTAAGCTATTCTTTTATAAATGAATATTTTGTATCATTTAACTATAATTTTAGGACAATTTATTGATCAAGCAAGGATTTGTTTAAGAGTTGACAGTAAAATACAAAATAAAGCTGTATATTTAATAAATTTTTGGATATGTTGCTTTGCACCCAGGCTGGATGTGGACTCTCATTATACATATTTTATGCCAACTAGCTGGATTATTGAGCTTTGAAATTCACCGGTGTGAAGAACAGGATACTTCAACTAGTGCTTACTATTTTATTCAGCTATATTTTTGTTTACGTTTCATATATTAAATAAAAAATGTTTAGAAATTTTATTAAAAGGTGTACAATGTGTGTTTGTTTTCAGTATTAGAAGTATTGAAAAATATTATTTATCATAAGACTTATTCAAAATTTTTAATCCTATTGGAAAATTAATTAATTTCTTTTTCAAAAATGATATGGATTCTTTGCAATATTGTAAGAACTATTATCTGACACAAGCCTTTATGTATTATATCCTAAAAAGATTTTTTTTATCTTTTATCTTCCTTGCCCTTCAAATCATTTTCATCAGAACTCATACTTTTAAATTGACTTGAGGAAAAAGCAGTTATTTCGTACACCTTTTTAAAGGAAAATATCAAAAAAAAATTTAGCATAATTTGTAAATTTTAAATGAACTCGGTTAAAATTAAGTGATATTAGTTTTCGTGATTATATCCAATCCAAACTGCAAGAAAAGTGATCTTAGAATTTCGTTTAGGATAAGTGGAGGTTTGAAAAGCTTGAATGTTAAGGAATGCAAGTCTATGAAATCAGTACAATAAGTTTTATTTATTGAAATAAATATACAATTTTCCAAACAAATATTTTCTTTTTTCTCATAAAGCTTTCTAAAATATCCATCTAGATTATTACAGATTTTTTTTGTTCTGAGATCGTAATGGATGCAAAAATTCTTAGGATTGTAGAATCTTTCCATATATGACATCTTTATCACTTTTTCTACCTAGCTTTACTTTGGTATGTAATTTTTTTTCTTTACATCTTGATTGGTTAGTTGATTTTATTAACTTTGTATCAGAAGCAACATGAAGATTATTGGCAATGGACTTCGTAATTTTGAACCTCGACGAAACGACGAGGATGATACATGAGTGTGTGAAATTTCCCTTTCCTGACTTCCACTCCACACGAAAAGGACAACTTTAAGCCTTGAGAGTTTGGACGGGCATCAGCTCCGGATGCACATTGAGTCATTGGTGACAGTGTAAGGCTCGAACCCGCGACTTGACAAAAACCACTGACCGCGAATTCGCAACCATTACCACTAGAAACACTGCAATCAATCTCGTGCATCTTGAAAGAATTCATGTAAAAATGATTTAGTTCATTATTTCAAACAAGCATAAGAATTGCTTATAAATGTAATAACTTACAAATAATTCAAAAGCATAAATATAAGAAATTACTATCGTAATAGTAAGATAGCATAGGTAATTCATAACATCTAATTGAGTTCAACTATTATTGTAAGAAGTACAAAATACACGTGTAAATCGTAATAAATTAGTCACAAATATGCAATCTAATGTATTATTACTATAACCATTTGTGAGTAAATATTTTTTATTGTCTAGGATAATTAAAGACTTACAAATAATTCTTATAATAATTTTTTATAAAAATTAATAATTTCAATATTAATGTAATAGGTTAGCTGGAGATTTAGATGAGTTGGTAGGTCTGTATGCGTGTTTTTAATTAAAAAATTCTAATATTTTTATAATCAGCTTTACTCAAAATGACTCATCCTACTTCAAAATTCCATATTTTTGAAAATAAACAATACATAATAATAAATAATACATAAATGCAAAGGGAAAATAAAGAAGTTTTTTAATAAGTGTTCGATATAATTTTCTTTATTTACACGTATAATGTCAATTCGATTTGTAAATTCCTGTTAATCACGATGCAAAGTGTCAGTGGTAATTGATCGTACAACAGCAGAAATCCGTTGTTTCAGTTCACATAAACTTGTGGGTAATGGGTTTACATATACTTTATCTCTTAAAAACCTCAAAGGAAGAAACCTCATGAAGTCATATCAGGTTACTCAGATCGTCATCTGTGTAACATCAACTCACCTGGCCTATTGCGACCGATCAAACTGCATTATGGATTGGTTAAAGCTTCTAAAACAGCTTTTGTGAAATAGCTTCTCGAAGAACATACGAGAGCAATCTATTTTTTACAATGTAAAACTTCCACATTTTTTATTGTATTCATGCATTACTTGTCATTCTGTGTCATCTATTTTTGAAATTAAGAAATTTTGAAATGAGATGAATCACATTAAATAACCCCGTATTTTACTTTCCGTGTAATTTTTCCCTTCCTTAGGAATTAGCTCTTTGAACAGCACCTCATATTAACCCAAACATGTCTTAAGGTAAAAATTCATTTTGACTGAATATCCCAAAGTTAATAACATAAGTTTAAAAAAGCGAAAGTGAAGCTGTCTCTTGGAGTCGAAAGTTCTTAAGCATTTTCTCCTTTCAAAATAGCCCATTTATCAGCAGAAAGAAGCAGCGTTTTGCATAAGAGATTCCATGCCTGTCGCTCTCAATTTTATCACCTCTAAAAGAGTAGATAAAAGAAGGAAGTAGTAAAATTTCCCTTTTTATTCTGGGAAAGTGATTTTCAAATGGGAATAAATGAGATTAGCCAGAACATTTAAGGTGCTTCTTTTAGGACGCGTCAGTTTGAATCATTCCTTGATTGTTCGTCGAAATAAAAATTCGTAAAAATTATCTAAAAGTGTTGGAAAAAGTTATGGCATGCATTATAATATTATTTAAATTTTTCTGAACTTAACTTTGCTTTTTCGTTTAGTTATTAGATTTTTTAATCATAAATTAAAGATATCAATTTCTTTGTTCAGTTAATTGAAATAAAAAAAAAAAAAAAAAAACTTGCTTGAGAAATTTAAATCTCATTTTCGTTAAAAAAAAAGTTGCATGAGAAAACTTGAAGATAGAGGTTTTAATAAATATGTGGGGAGGAGGGGAACAAAATAATAATGCGTTCCAAATAAAGAACACAAAATTATTTAATTTTCAGAAAAACATTTGCTTGTGTGTAAATAACATTATTATGTGGATTCTAAATTTTATAACATTATTATGAGGATTCTAAATGTTATAGCATTATTATGTGGATTCTAAATGTTATAACATTATTCTGTGGATTCTAAATGTTATAACATTATTATGTGGATTCTAAAATTCAATTTTTATTCACTCGAAAATTAATTTCTTATTTAGAATGCTTTTAATGCAAACGGTATCAAATTATTTAGTAATATATATTACTTTACTCTTCTGTGTTATGAAACTGACGTTATTTTGGCATTTTCATTTCAATTTCTGTAATAAACTGTTCCAAAAAGATTTCAAATAGCTTGCCTGATAAGTTAATTTTCCGGATATGAGTCGCGTAAACTTTACAAGATATGAATAGTATAATATCGTACAATGCCTCCTTTCTAACTTATTTATTTAATAACAGTTATGAAATTAAATTTTTAAATCAAATAAGGGCTTCCTTGATAATAGCAGTTATGTCAAAAAAAATCAAGTTTAGAATAACAGTTTCTAATTCAATGGGTGGAGAGAAATTTCGGCTTCTGTTTATTAAACATTCCGAAAAAATAAAAATATACTATTTTATTGTATAAAGCTGATTATTAAAATTTAAAACTGTTCACCAAAGTCGCTCACATAAGTTAATAATACTCCTAGATATATCAGAAGTACTTCTCTCAAAAGATGCTAAATCCATATAATTAGAGATAAAAATTTTAAATTTCAAAAAGTTTTGCAAGTGTCTTAAAAATTTCAGAAATTATTAATTAATCATTATGACTTATACTAAATAGGATTAACTTTGGTTAAAATATGTTACTAGTTGAAGTTTGTCTTCTTTGTACAAATGAATTTTTAAAATAAAACTCATCAAAATGTATAAAAATATTTTAGTACAAATTTTTAATCGGAAACTAACAAAGGAATAAATATAACGATCTTCGAAAGCGTCTATAAGAACAATTAACTATCCAAAACATAGAGACAATTACAATCATGTGTGGGATAGGAAATTCAATGAATTATTTAATTATTTATTTATTTTGATGAACTGTTTTTGCCTGTTCTTGTTCATTTATAAAGAACTGTTTTTTTAACTTGTTCTTTGACTCATTTGTTCTTTAGATTATTTGAACTAAAACCTCAAAGGTATTCGAATGAATTTAATACTATGGATTTATTACAGAGGATTACTTAACATATTTGAGAAAAAAAATCGAACCAGTTGAATTTTAGAAAAAAAAAAAAAAAAAAAATTTTTTTTTTAATTAAAATGAAATGGAAAAAAATTTTATAAATTTTAAAAGTTTATGGTAAAAATAAATTTTTTTTGTTATTTTTTCAACCCATCATTTTTTTATTTTTTAAAAAAAAAAAAAAAAAAAACTGAAGCAATTGTTGGTAAAAAAGAATTTTAAATCGTTTTTATATTACAAAGCATATAAATTTTTATAGAAAAAAAATCTGTTAAAAAAGTCCGCATCTAATGGTATAATATGGGACGCATTAGATATTATACGTTTACTAATACACGCAAAATTATATATAAATATGTTCTATTTTAGTTTGCAGTACATGCAAACATTGAATGCAATGTGTTTAAACTTGTTTAATTATTTTCTGTGTTTTTAGTAAAAAGAACACATTAATAAAGCTACTCATGATATATATATATTAAACATTTAAAATCATATTTTGTTAATATTCTCTTTTCTAATATATAGTAATAGGAATAAAAAAATAAAGAGAAAATTTAAGAAAATATATACTTAATAAATCATTCCTAAATTTGATCAAATTCAAATTGGTAGCAATTGCGTCAAATGTTTTCTTCAATATATATGTATATATATATATATATATATATATATATATATATATATATACTCACGCATTTGCTTAAACAAAACATCTTCGAGAAATGAATCTTACATTAAAAGCCTTAAAATATGTACATGTTGACAATCAAAAATATTCTTTAGTTGAATTATAAATGCTTTAAAGCCAATTTTTTTTCTAATTAAAATCTAATAAAATGAGAGAATTTTAGAATTAATTCATAATTTTAAAAATAACAATAAAAAGTACAAATACAATTAAATGTTGAAAAAAAAATACAATTAAATGTTGAAAAATTCAGTTTTGTTCCCATTTGAATGAAGAAATCGATTATGAATAGTTCAAGAAAACTAAAGACCCGCTTTTCAAATGACCTTATCCAGTTCGGAATCACCGTTTTTTTGGCAATGCGGACCTACTTCAAAGACCAGTCTGGTTCGGATCTACTTTGAAAGTCGTCCAGCTGAAAGAGCGAGGTCCATTTCTCTTGAACGTTCTTTCCAACCTCACCTTCTAGTTCGGACTTATCTATTGGAAAGACGTGCTGCTGAAAGATCTAGTTCTTCCTGGGTTTTTTTCCCCTCTATCATTCTTCTGGTTCCAGGTTACATTGCTTCTGGAGCCGTTCTTAATTAGTTTGGCGAGTGCTTTTCCGTGAATTTTTTCCCCCGGCTTTCGTTTTTCTACGTAAGCGCCTTACGTTTCATCCCTTTTTTCCCGTTGACTTTTCTCTCCCCTACTCGTTACTCTGCACCACGTACTAAATGCTTTTAATAAAACCAGAGCATGCTTTTCCTATCTCATGCTTCCCATTTACACACAGAATAAATTTTTTGTAGGTGCTGGAACATCTGAAGATATATTCCAGGATTGGGGACTCGTCCGCATTTTCGTTTGCACTTAATTGTTCTAAGCGGGAACACTATGTTACGGAATATCGAAGGGAAAATATTGATAGCGACTCTGAATAATTCAGAACAACAAAGAACGTGTTTTTGTCGGACCTCTGTCTAGTATTATTTAGTTCTTTCGGTTGAGCTTGTTTGAATGAACAGATTGTATTTCAATTTTACCAATCCTAATCATGTGACGAAATATGAACCAGAACTATTCATAGCGGAGCAGAAATCTTCGCGAAAGTGGAAGGGAAAAAACTCAAAGAAAGGTGGAAATTAAATTCGTTAACTATTGTGCAATTAAAAATTTGTATTTACAAAATTCCCTGATTGATATTTTGCTGATGATTATTTTTAAAACAGGACCAAATGTTCATTCCGTTTACAGTATGAGAATGTGTTGTTTGGATTGACATGTTTATGAATGGAACAATTAAAAAATTTTAAAAAATCTGTTATTGACTCTTTTAGCCTTATTTTCCAAAAACCGGTTAATAATTTACTCACTTGAAATAAATTCAGTCTTATTCTTAAAAACAGGATCTCTAGTAGGTACAAAAATCGTAACCTTGCATAATATTATTCTTGAAATGGAAAGTATTTTGTTGGAAATATTGTCAAATAGTAGGATGTTGGATTGCTCAACGGATATCGTTATTGAATTATTCATTACAAATTGAACCATAATACTACAACATACTCATAAAAATAACAATTTCCAAGACACTGTATTCTTCTACAAAGAACGAATAAATGAATAAATATAACGATATTCAAAAAGCTTCTTTAATATAGTTATTCAGAAGCAAAGAAAGCCCGTGATATCACGTACATGGTATGCACCAGATTTACGCGAAGTGAACCCAAATTCTACCTTAGCCACTTAACTTAACTTAATGGCCCTTAAACAATAAATTTAAAAAAAAATGGAAAGCGAATTTTGAAAAAAATCATTTCGAGGAGCACATTATCATTACCCATAATTTTATCGTACCAAATTTCGTGTTTCTGTACCTTTTTGTTCATGAGCTACTTCGCCCGTTCAAATACACACACAAACTCTTCTTTTTTATTAATACAGATTTATTCTAATGCAACACCGATATTTTTTAAACTTACAGAAAAAAATTAAATTGCGTTAAAAATCTCATTAAAATCCATATATTTTAAGCAGATAAACTAGGGGGAAATTGTAACATCCGCAGGAAAACACAGATAAATTGTGTAAGAGAGAGGTTTCCGAAAAATATCAACAAAAATAAATTTGAAAAATCTTTGGGAAGAAAATACTTTTCCTTCTTCCATCCATCAGCAAAGTTCCATAAAAATTTGTTGTGATACATTCAGCAATGTGAATTTGTACATTGGACAAACAAACAAACTTTCAAATTTATTTATAAGACACTCAGTATTTATTATAATTGCTCATTTGCAAACTTGTCGATAAATTGAAATACAGTTCAATTTTAAATCCATGTATCATAGAAAATTAATTTATGTTCTACCATGCATGAGATTTAATACTTTTTTTTATAACTGCTTTGTGCGTTTTGTAAAACTACATTTATTGTACTGTCTAAATGTTACGTTTCATTAGTAATAATAATTTGAATGTTTGCATTCTGTTTAGTGAAACTTACACCGAACATTCATTGCATTTTTGTGATTCGTATAACAAAATATAGAACTTTTTTAACTTTCAAAAATGCTAATTTGTGAACCATCAATTCAATTTTAGGTCCAATAAATTTAATTCAATTGGCGATGTTGTCTAGTGATTTTATCAATAGACAACTACCGACGACAGCCTCTGGCATCAATAAATTGCAGGTGATACACATTTAAATGATGAATCATGATTTTTTTTCTATTCCTGCTTTACTTTTAATTTCGGCTTTGTCAACGGCTCATGAACAATCTATATTGTTAGATTCAAAAGAGTGATATTATAATACATCATAATTATTATTACTACATTTAGTTTGCTTAATGTATATTTCCATTGTTAAGATGTATTTAATTCAATATTTTATCATCTACTTTTGTTTTAATATTCGAACAAAATAATATTGTCTATTTTAATAATCTGTAGTTTGCTCTTATTTTAATATTTAATTTAATAATTAATTTTTATGGCAGATCGTCTGTTTTTATTTATTCATTTATTGTTAACAATGGCAATGTCTTTTGTACTTCAAAATGTCTTTGCTTGTCAAATGTTTCAGGAACTTGAGAATAAATAAAAATTGTTTTAGGAACTTGAGAATAAATAAAAATTGTTTTAGGAACTTGAAAAATGGTTTTTTTTTTCGGATTTATAGTGCTTACTTCTGTGAAGACTGGGGTTTGGACCTACTATTATTTGTACAAATTAATAATAACAGAGATTTCGGAGAAATTTCGGTTTGCTCTAGCAGTTTTCAGTACCGATCCAACAAAATTAGATATCCAGGCACTTTGTTACAATAATCTATCTACTATCAAATTTGAATTAATCGAGAGTTTTATTTTGCATTCTCATATTTAACTTATTTCTAACGAAAAAGAATGGTAATATAGCCAACAAACTTCTATATAATCTTGTTATAGATATTTGTTCCACGAAGCATTTTCACTTCCTACAGATTAAGGAGTTATCATAATATTGAAAATTTTAATACATATTAACTCTGATTAATTTGTATGAATCTTAATAGCGTATTTTTATAATCTACATTTGAAAAGTAAGAGTTTTTAAGTAATGCTATCTGTAGATAACTAATATAAATTTTTAAATTATTTTAACAGTTCCAAAAGATTATTTTTATAGCCACTGTAAGGGAGGCCATGAAAAATTTTATGAATATATTTCGTTTTTTATAAAAGAATTACTTGAGTTTTAAATTTAATAGATGATGCTTACAACTGAGTGTTTTTATACTCAGAGTAAAATTTTGAAAGTTGACAAGTTCCGTATTTTTGCCTAGTTTTTCATGTGCATCGCATAATGATTAATGCAGATCACTATTTTAACATTTTGTGAAGATGTATATTGATCATTGAATATTGAGAAATGTATGAAAATGTTATACTTTTGAACTGTTGCAGGCAATATTAATATGGTTTCTATAATTTGAGTAGTTGAATCCACTCCACGCCAAAGGATGAAGGAAGTCGATTTGGCCTCTTAATTGCATTATTTTATTTCTTTTATTTATTTTTATCGGATTTTAGTATTGAGATAGATTTGTTACACTAGGCTTAATATCCTGATGTTTTTTATGATCTAAAATTGTTAACAACCCAAAAGACCTATTTGAATTTTAAGCTTTTCAAACACAAGAATAATTGTTAAAAACATTTAATGCTACAAAAAAATTCTAACATGAGAAAATTATTCAAATTACATGAGATTCAAATTACATGAGAAAATTATTCAAATGATAACGCAGTTTTTGAATTATTAGGTATAAACTATTAATAGTAAAATGATAATGATATAAATTTAATTATTAAAACTATTTAGGATTAGCTAAAATGTAATGCAGATTATTAAATATATTATTCAGTTATTAAATAGTTACTACAAAATTTTTTGGAGAAATTTCAAGGCACAAGAAATGTATGGAAAATAAAGTATTATTTCATCCACCATTGCAATATATAAAATTTTAAAGTAATATAAATTCATTTATAAATATTTTATCTGTTGACGCAAATGATCAGGATATCTTTATTTTGATCTGTGTATTACAAAAAAACTATCACATACATACGTAGATTTCCATGCATATACATAAATCAATTGAAAATAGCATGAGAAAAAGAAAATTCTACAGCTGTTCACATTTCAAAATGATAATTGTGAGTCAATATCGTTATTTTGATTATGCTCTATCAAGAAACATGTTTCTAATTTTTTTATTGTTACATTTTTCTGGATCAAAATGAAACCTATCAATGCTTGAGTCAATGATTACAAAATTGAATATAAGTTTAATTTTGAAGAATTAAATTTGTAGTGCACGGTATCACAGTTAATATTTTTATTTAATACCAAACAAAACGTTTTAGAATGAAAAGAATATTTGGAATAAATGACATGATCTGTCAACATCCGGTGTCCTTTTATTTTATTAATTATTATATAATCCTATCAGAAGCCATTAAATCCAAGTACAAAATTAGAAGATATTGAAAGAATGAACAAAATATGTTCGATGAAGGATTTCGTTTGGTTACAGAACAAGAAAAAGAAATTTCTTGTTGAATATGTCAGGCGTCTTTAACAAAATAGTTATTGATTGCTGATTGATCATTCAATTAATATCACTCTAAGAAGAAAAACGAAAGCTATTGATTAAGGACCGAGTAATTATAGCACATTCTTTCACACGTGATCTTTCTCCGACTCTCTAGACTTCCATACCCCGCCCGCCAACGAGAGTACTTAGAGTCTAAGCAAATTCAACTTTCATCAGCCTCACTACAAGACAGGTCCTTTGTAAATCAGGACTCGAACTCACGACTCAATGGAAACAATACCAACAACGAGCTTACTTTCATGACTACTCGACTTCCACATCACATCCAATCCTATCGATTTTAAAAAAAAAAAGTATCAAAATATTCTTCTACCAAAAATTAACAGCTAGAATTAATGTCAAACTAAAAGTTACATACTGGCTGTTGACAACGATCCGTGTATTTTTGAGCCTTGATGATAATACTTGAATTTAGGAACTCATCTATCTAATTTCCCCACAATGGTTATAGCATTAAGGTTTGGTTCAGTGATCAACAACCCTGAATATCCAACAAGCCATGTCTTGTGTATATTCGAACCTTCAACCAAATTACTAGAATTGAATATCGTAAACTACGCAGCTTAAGATAGGGACAGTTATGCAATGTTGAAAATAAAATCTGATTGATTATAACGAGTTTTTCCATTTATGTTACTGAAAAAAGAACAAATTATATTTTTAAATAATACAAAATAAATTAATTTAAGTTCGCTAATTTCTTACACAATATTTATGGAAATTTCTATAACTGAAATATTTGAAACAACATTTAATTTGATTACTTAAAATATTTATTTATTTCACTAGAAATTTATAAATGACTCCTCCTGTCAGTCGCATAATTATTTTGGTATTTCCTCTGCTCTTATTTTAATATGTTATTTCAGCGATGGTTATCGCATCCATGGTCTAGGCTAATACTGATTTCTTATTACACGTTTGCATAAAATCCAAAATAAAACATCTTTTTGACTGAAGAGTAAGGGTGATTGAATAGAGAATTTCTGTATCTCTTTGTAGATTTAAGTAGTATTCCTTTTCTAAATTTGTATGCTTTATCGTGTTAATAGAAAGGCAGTTAGACAATAGCCAGTAGTTTAATTCGAGAACTTCATGTTTAGTAATATTCAATTCCTGTTTCCATAGAAGCCCCTTCGTTGAATAATGAAAGGAATGAAAGCTTGCTTAATAGCATAGCCTTAACGTCCCCATGGACATGGAAGAAAGATTTGGGAAATAAAGCTTCATCCTCGATAAGCAAAAAGCAGAAAGTGAGATTTTTCATGATTCGATTTCTACCTTAGATATGTTCCTTTTAGTAGAGCACTTGAAAATAAAACAATGATTGAATTGGTCAACCTCATGTGATCTAACCCATAAATGGAAAGCAAAAAGAAACTATAACATTTAAAATTTAAGTTTACCATAGTCTTTGTCGGTTAAATACTTCAAGTTTTTTAATTGATCCCATCTTTGACAGTTGTAATTTTATGTCTTGATGAGAATGAAGCTGAGGGAATCGGATCAAATGTCTTCTTTACCATTCCACTGTGTTTGAAATGGAGAGATCCGACATTAATATATATATATATATATATATATATATATATATATATATATATATAATCCGTTTTGTTTTTCTAGTATATGTAATATACTAATACAATACGAATTCTCTAGTTGATGAACATACAAACGGGTATTTTCTATAGTTACTTTGCAAGTTGCAACCTTTTTGATATCGTTATCACATCAGAGTCGATAATAATTAGTTTTATTAACATTAGTTACTGATTTAAATTTTCACAAGACTTTCGTGATTCACGATTTGTAGCTATATTATTGCAAGAGCAGATTAAATTTTGAAGAATATTTCCATAATTTTTATACAGTTTGAGAGAAACATTTCAATATTAGTGTCATTCATTAACAATGATGATATTATGGAATAACAAAAAAAAAAAAGGTGAACAAACTTTTGCAAAGAAAATTGAACCAAACCAACCTATAAATCTACCTACCTGTTTCTCAGAGTGTCCAGCTAATTTCTTTGTTGAAAACAGATAAGGCATTTTTGGAAAAATAGAACATATATAGTAGAATAAGCATAAAAAAGACGTAGGATATAATCCACACATCGGATTCCATTGTTCGATTCAACATTGTTCCATTACATGACAAAATATTAAATGCAGAAAATACGGGAGGGGGATTCACATTAAAATGAATTATTATTAAATTTCAATATTTAATGGAAAACCTTAGCAAATGAAATGGAATTTTTTTTCTAATTTTTGAAAGCTTCGTATTAATTATTCATAAAAACATTGACATAATGTAGTAAATAAAACTTCGATAAATGAAAAAAAATACCTTATTCAAGGATCAGTATCTCATTCTTTATACTACAAATATATAACAATTGGTATCATGAAAAGTAAAACCAATTTCTTTAGTCTTCTATTTTTATTTGTTTGTTGCATTCATTTATAGAGTATCATAATGGTTATCTAATGATTTAATAATACTATCTCTCTTTAATAGATTCAATTATTTGTTTTGATTAATTCTTTCTTTTTTCATTAAACAGTTCTTTCAATCACATTTTGGAAAACTATTTGAGAAAATTATGTACTAGTTAAAATTAAATTAAGTCCTTTTACGAGTTAAAATTAAATTAACTCCTTAGTCTTTGAAATAAGAAAATAATAAAAATATCAACATCTAATTTACACAAGCTCAATAAGAATTTGAAATAAATCTGTTATAAAATTTTCAATCGGGCATATGTGAAAGCTTTTATTTTGAAGTTGAATGGACTGTGAAAAATTATCTATTTTAGAAAAGCAATTAATAATACACTAATTCAATCTGAAATTTTTTTTGAATGATTGTTAAACCTTTATTCTCTCTCTCTCTCTCTCTCACTCTCTTCACTATACTTAAGCAATATTTTGGTTTGAAAAACTAAAATTATATGAACAATGTTATACACTTCATAATTATTTTAATGTTATATTTATCAATGTCGAAGATATTGTCTCCAAAAACGAATAACCTTAAAAGAAATAAAAATATTCAGTGAATATTAACGAGGCGTTTCCTATTTACTTATTTTTGTACTTATTAATCAGGTTCTGCTTAACTTATTTTAATCAACTTTAACGAGCTTTCAAAATATTGAATATAAGCCACCGTCAATGATTAGCAAAAATGTAAGATGGAGAATCATAAATTCTGTGTGAATAAGTGCCTTTATTAATTTTGTTGATCACTCATTCTTGGGTAAAATTTAAAATTGGTATTTTATTGTAGTTGTTTTTAAGGTAAGAAATGTCGATTAAAAGAATTTCGTTAAATGTACTGCAGATTCTTTAACCTGTGCATAGCTCAAAGTATAAAAATAAAAATTCGATAAAATATTGTTCTTATTTTATAAACTTGTGGCAAAGCTTACGAATGTTTCTTAAATTTTAAAAACGAACAATTAACAGCAATTTACTAAGTAATATAAGATTGTCGGGAAAGTAAGAGTACTGAGCTCCTGACGATCAAAGCGAATTTTTTCAACAAAGTTGGCTGCACTGCATTCAAGATCAAAGTCTTAGGAGTAGAACGGAATCTCAGTTGTTTCAGACAGTTGAAAAACCTTGTCGTTGTGCCGAGTTGAAATAAATGTCTCCAGTCCCAATCCCGCCAACTGCGAGTTCGGGAGCTTAATCCGGTATTCTCCCACGAAGAGAAATGCGCCGTTCCAGATCTTTAACGAAATAAAAACTGTTTACGGGAATAGTCTCATGAGCTGTAGCAAGTGTAAAGGTTGCAAAATAAATTTCAAAACCGTTGTTGTGGCCCGAAATTCAAAGCCTCTATCATTTGAGGGTGTGCAAAGATTTTCCTTAATGAATCTTTACCCCAGGGTGGAAGCAATTACAGCCAATCGGTACAAAACCCCCAAAAAAATTACCGAGGATGAAACAGAATTAAAAAAAAGCGTGGGGAT
The DNA here is from genome assembly GCA_019974015.1 of Nephila pilipes. Taxonomy (NCBI): domain Eukaryota; kingdom Metazoa; phylum Arthropoda; class Arachnida; order Araneae; family Nephilidae; genus Nephila; species Nephila pilipes. The sequence continues at coordinate 169,983 of BMAW01124819.1, read as the reverse complement.
GTGAATGAAGAGAGCATGTTTGTTGCGTGACGATGCACATCTTCACACAACCATTGCCGCAAGCAACTCTCGGACTCATTCGGTTGGGGCTTTATCAACCAGGCCTTTCACAACTCTCATTTGGTACCTTTAGATTATCGTCTTTCACTTCTCTGAAGTCGCTTATAAATAACAACAGCAAAAAAAAAAGTTTTCGTTCGCCAATGAGGTTTAGAGAGATTTCAAACGGAGGTATGAGAAGACATCAAACGAAGGTACTTTTTGACGAAGGTATGAGAAAATTCATTCCTTGGTCATTCTTCATTATTTGATAATGACACAGCTAAGATCAATAAAATTAAGAAACAATTATGATAAATGCGTTATGGATAATATTAATAAAACACCTTCAAAATATTTGCCTTTAGAAAACTTCCAAACACAAGAATTTTATTGGAGAAACATTTGATTGGAGTAGCGCATAATTTATTTCTTAAATTTTTTTAAATGTATTGAGAAGGTATTGAGTAAAATTAAATGACTTAAATTTTAAAATTAATTATCAAAAAAATCTTGGGATAGGTGAAGTTGTATATAATTCTTAGAAATAATTATTTATTTGCTCAAATCTTTTGAATATCTATATATAACGAAACAAATCTTAAGAATTCTGGCAATTAATATTATTGTTTCGATTTAAAGCTATACTAATTTCATATTTCCTTGTAAGTTAACAGCCGCTTTCGTTTCCTATTTGGTTTATTTTATTTTAAATAAATAATTTTTTAACTTTTTATAAAAGTTTTTTTACGGCTTAATCAATACTAATATTGCAGAAAATGAAAAGATGGACAGTATAGTAATTAAATTTTTCTACGGCCTTGAATGATAGACGAGGGAAGATCAGTAAAAATTGACAATGGGATTAAATATAAGTGAGTTAGCCTAACTAGTAGTTTTTAATATCTGTAGTCTGTGCTGATTAGTCAGTTAAAAATTTTGAAGATTGTATCTTTTATGTTTGAATTTGTCTTTGAATAAGTTAAGATACATACATAATTGATTGAAGTTTTGGAAAAATAATTTTCTTAGTTTTTCATTATTTTTTATAAATTTAAAAGATGAATTTTACATAAAATAAATAAATTAATAAATGAAATATTATTGAAACAAGAAAATGCATTTTTAAAGTATTTATTGATATTTTTAAAATACAAATAAGTTATTATCACTGATATTTCTCACTATCAGTTATGAGAAATATATGCGATACAAAATCTTGATTCACTCAATTTCTGTGATTTCTTTGCTTTAAATATAGAAATCTCTCAATTCAAAATTTATGTAATTTTTAAAATATGAAATATTACTAAGACTTAAAGTATGAGCATAAAATATTTAATAGTGTTAGCGATTTTAAATGAAATTAATTTTTTTAATGTTAAATTTTACTATTATATTATCTTTTTATAATTCACAAAATTTTAATAGTATTTCATTTCAGTTACTGTCATAATAAATTATTGCATTCGTCCATAAATATTTCTAAAGTGGTAAAACAACATTTTCAAATTAGAAGAAAAAAACATAAATCATTATTTCCTATTGAAATAGTTTCAAAGAATTGAAGTATTTAATTATATATATATAATTTACTTTATTTTCAATTTTATAATTTCTCATTAATAGTTAAATTTGAATAATGTATTGCCATTCACTTTTATGTATATTATTTTTAACTGTATATTTTATGGATATTTTCTCATTTTCTCAGATGTGATTTCTTTCATATTATTTAAATTTTAAATATTAAAATATACTGTCTTATTTGTGATATAAATTTAAAATTAGATATTGTTTATTTTACTCATTTTCCTTAAATAATTATATAGCTCACAAAATGTTTTTCCCATGTGCATTCAATTTCTTACAATCTACATGGCATTAAAGGTCTATGAACAGTGATATTCATAATTAGGAAAAGAAACTTCCCATTATTGTATATGGTTTCAATTAAAATTGTAGGGAAGTGCTAGCAATAATTTACATATTCTACATTACATATAGCACAACAAAATCGAAGAAAAGTTAACTGGCATTTAAATCATAAATTTCAGCTTTTACAAGATCTAATTTAAACTTTATTACTTTCGCCAACTATTTGAAAAAGCGTCCTTCCTAGTCGTATAAAGAATATATCACTCCTGAGGGACAAAATAATCCTTATTCTCTGGCTCTACTAGCCGGGCGAGCTTAAAAACATGTTTTAATTTTTTAATGAGAGATCTGCAAAAACTTTTGCAATGCTCTTAGCACCGCCATATATTTCAAAATATTCTACAATATTTTGAATAAATAAAGATAATATGTCAATTTTTAACTTAAAAGAAGTTTTAAAAATTAAAAAAATAATATTCACAGAGATTTTTATTAAAATAATCTTGTATCTTTATTTTAATCACCATTTTCAACTTTGACTACTTTTATAATGAAGCATAATAGCTTATTTTAATTAGGTTTGTATTTACATGAAAATGAATTTCATTTTCTTTCTACATAATATCAAAATTTAATGCAAAAAAAATCTTCCGAATACTAAAAGAGCTTAATATTTTTAAAAAATTGATAAGGATGTTACTTAGCTAATTGTAAATAGAAATTTATGTAATAATATAACAACCACCACTAGATTAAATCCAATCATAGATTGATGGAATTTTTTGAATATAAAACTATTTCAACGTAAATTTAATTATTAAATGTTAAAAAGTGAAAGACCACATCAAGTAAATATATTCAGAATATTAGTGATGGGAAAGGGAATTACATATATTTTCTAATAATTTCTTTCTTCAGGTTTTATATTAATTACATCGGTATAAAATTAGTGATAAATAAAGAAAATTTCCTAATAATATCTCAATAATTCACTTAAGAACCCTTTTATCATTTCGGAATAAGAATAAAAAGGTTCAATAGTTATCAGAGCCAAAAATTAGGTTACAAAATCTATAATCCCTTTATTAATTCTTTTATTTAACAATATAAGAAATTTTGAAAAGTACATAAATGAAAAGAACATGTACATTACCAACTTTTAGGAACAAACAAAAATATATCCAGGCTGTGTTTCTAGTATATTTTTAATTCATTTTCCCAAAAGTCCAAAGCGAATGGATTCTGGAAATCCAAACATCTAGTTCATCGTAATTTAAAACTAATCTTCTCGCAGTTTCATAAGATTCTTTCAGAGAAGAGCTGAAAAAACAGTCGGCTTACTGATATTTTCTCATCTTTCGTTGCTTCTTAACACTTTCATGTCAGGCTATTTTTTAAATCTTTCATATAAATCGGGGTATTTTATTTGTAAAAAATATTTCAGCATTAAAATCGCGATAAGGATTTTTATAAGTAATATATATATATATTAGGAAATTTTCAGGAGTTGCGCATAAACAGTAATAGAATTGTTTTAGTATAATGAACAGTGAAACAGCTTCCTTTGTAAAACGTTATTTCATAGAACATGCATGCAATTAAATGATAGGTCCAAGAAGTCTCTTCACTCTTATTGCGGTAACGTCAATTGTCTTTATTGTGTTTTTGTAAACTTTGTACGTAGTTACTTGTTCATTATATATTTTCAGTTATATTTACATTTACTATAAATTTTACACAAAAAAATTCCTTTGTGTAAAATATTTTGTAAGAAATACAGGATGATGCATTTAATAGAGTACCTGTTTGTGTTTTGTATTATCCACATTTATAATATATGTGGCAAGACTTTCAACATCATTACTTATTTAATATGTCTATATTTAAGGTGCGGGTATCATTTTCTTACATTCTAAATATGAAACTCGTTTTTTAAACATGAATTTACGTGAACTTCAAGAGTAATTTTTAATCAGATTCTGCCAAATGATTTGAGTAAATCGTTGGCTTCTTTCATCGTTTTTATTGTTAATTTTTATTTTTAAAAGCTCATTTCGTAAGATTATGAATGGCAATAATAAAAATCGTCTACATGAACTAATCTTTTGATGTAGTGAATTCCGAAGTGTACCTGGACATAATTCAAGCTTTTATTACTTCACTGGAGATACAAGACAGTTACTGCTGGTTTCAGCAAGACGGAGCCACTCCACACTCGTCAAACCTAACAATGAAAGTGCTTAAGGAATTCTTTGATGACCATTTAATTTCAATAGGCCTTTGACTACCAAAGTCATCAGACCATGAGACCACACCCCGTTTTTTTTGTGGGTTTATTTCAAAGATAAAGTTTCCAGAGAGCTCCTGCAAACATCGATGAATTAAAACAAAACATAGCTTAAGAAATCTCGTCAATGACACCGATATTGCGAAGTTTGTCAAATTCCTTGGTTCGACGTGTTCATGTTTGCATTCAAAATGGTGGCGAACATTTTCAACATTTGCAGTAAAAAATGATAACGTAAAAAATTAATTAAATATGTTTTTTAAATTAAAATTAACACAAGATTAAGTAACATTGTGGGTTTCCATTTCTGTTTTACCTAACAAATAAAGTTGTAATAGTTCAAAAGTGTTGGAAAAACAAACCACACTTAAACAATGTTCAAGCAATTATACTTCAATGTTAGAATAGTTGTCATATCCGTCAGATTTAAGGGTAATAAGACAAACCTAAGGGTACTCTTTTTAAATTGATCACCCTGTAGAATAGCTTTTTTTTTGTATTGATGATAATTTGATAATAGATAGTTGGACATATGAGAGGCATAAAAGAAAACGTTCTCATAAGTTTTCATACTTCATGATCAATGAATGTTACATACAGAAGACTTCAGATATCGTAGATTTATAAAATAAGAGGAACACAAATACGTTTCTAATGATCCATATGAAAAATGATATGCATCGCAACTTATACGTAATATGATTCATTCTTCATTTATTTATAAGAAAAGATGCTGATAGTTGATAAGCTTTTATGTAATATATTGCTTAAACTTGCATGTATAAAAGGATAATTCCCATTCATAGGACTTCTTATAATCTGAATTCTTAATAAAATAGTTGATTTTGTCACTTGAGAGTTCATTTGCATATATTGAATTAATAAATTCCAAAACTAAATACTATTTTTGAATTTTAAAATATTTTAAGAATAGTTCTGAAGATATTGAATTCTGAAACGGGGAAAAAACAAGAATTACCAAATGAGTATAATAGAATATAAGTCTAGCTTTCTATGAAATTGTTCTAGCTCAATATAATTAGTATCGTTATGTAACTTATTTAATAGAACGGTTGAACTGAGACGACTTAAATAAAGATGTTTAATAAATCCAAAATCTATTTAATTCTATTTATTATTTACTTTGTTTTGCAGTAAGGGATTTTTATTTAGATATCATTTTTTTATTGATAGTATTTTGCAAGAGTAACATTCGTTGATCACAAACTGAATATGTCAATACATTTTCTAAATTTCATAAATATTATTCCTTTTGCATAATTTGCTAAGCATTTAAAATTCTTAAACCTTACAAATGTTAAATACTTCAAAGCTTCCTATGAAAATAAAACTGGTTTTGAAAGGAGTTTTGACATCTTTAATTACTTTTCAAATCTTAAATATACTTTAAAAATTAAACTTCTTAAATAATATTTTTCATTTTCACTTTTGACCATCCAGAAAAAAATTATCACATCTCATCTAAAAGTGGTTTATTAGAATCCAATTTATTGTAGAATTCAGCTCGTTTCATTCAGTTTATTTAATAGGAAATTCCAAAGAAACTAAACCAATCTTTTTTTTTTATCTGGTCTCAAATGAGTTGCTCGGAATTAATTAAATATTTTTCTTTAGTTTCCTCGGTTCTGTTTTTGAGTATAAATTACTTTGATAAATTAAAATTCTTAATTTATTCATTAATTTAGTCAGGAATTGAAAACGGAACTGTTCTCCAATTTTTTGGCTTTCAAAAAAAAGATTAAAATGTGATGAGCTTTTTCTATACATTCGCTGAAGAACGCATTGATGGCTTAAGATAAAATTGGGAAAGAGACACGAAAAATCCAACAGAAGTTTCCTTAGAGAATAGATACTCAGAACTTTTTTATATAACTAATGTGGTTTAAGAGACGTGGGTGGAAATTTAAAGAAACTATTTTTCCATTCGAATAAAGGCTGATTTCTTGGATGATTGGAAAAAATAAGATTCCTCATAACGAAAAGCTCTTATTGCATAATAGTTGAATTGGGACTTTGATGCAAAGCTTGCATCTAGAACCAATAGAATAGATGGATTGAATAGTTGATCAATAGAATAGTTGGATTGAGGTCCCACTACAAAGTACGAGTAATCTCTATAATTCAACAAATTTTAACACTGAAATCTAAAACATTATTGATTAAATCAAGTTGACCTCCAATATTTAGAGTAGATAAATATTTACAAGAAATAAAATTAACTTACACAAGAATTGCAATTTTGCATCATTTGAAAATTTATGATTGCGTCAAATGTACTTAAGAGGTCAAATTATAAAAGTATGTTATTCTCCACATTAATTTGGAAACCACTGTCAGTCTATTTAACTTAACAAATAATTTTTTGTGTAAATTTTGGTTTTATGTTAAACAGTAATTTTTTTTTCATCCAACCCTTAGCCAATGAATAATGATTTATCAACTGTTCATATATTCTTGTGTAACGTACTTCAACTTCATAGAATTAAATTTAAATGTTAAGATAGCTTAAAATCTTTTGGAATGTATGCATTTTATAAATATGTTTTCGTGGTTTATAATAAGTTTCTTTTGTATAGTTAAAAATTTGTAAGATTTGCAATTTTTGAAATTTATTTCGTAACAACAATCAACCTATCAAATAAATTGGTAGTTAATTTTATGTAAATGTCGCCATATTGTATTAATAGGCCAAGTCGATCACATGGAATTGAGGCAAGTATGTGTTTCATAACTCTTTAAGTTCCATGAATTTTAAAAGTGTTTAAATATATACATTTTTTAGTGAATGTGAAATCAATTTTGATTCCTTTTGTTTAAACTTTATTTTTTTCCCTTGGTTTGATTACTTTTTTGAGGAAGGATTTTTCTTATATTTGGTTTTTCAAAATTTTGTTTTGAAGCAATTATGCTGATGGTGAAATGTTGGATCCGTGATAATAGTATAAACAAGAATTCTCTGTCCTAAGCCTGAAAAAGATTTTTTTATTAATTGCTTATCTCCCTTTTAGACTTCATTGTTTAATTTTCATTTTTTCATGATTTCTGCTTTGCAGGTTTAGGTGGTGTTTTTCCCTGATTGAATAATGGTAACTGATTAATGTAGCTTTTTTTTGGTTCTAAATTCATTTAATATTTTTATACTAATGTTTTTATTTTTACATATTAAATATAGTTAAATTTTATATTGTTCAAGTAGGTTGATATATATGAACAAAACATCAATATTATAATTCAAAAAACATCATATCCAACACAAATTAATAAAATCAATCATAAAATCCCTACATTAATATCTAAGAAACTATATAATTGAAGAAACCAATAAAAAACTAAAAATATCAATATAACACATAGAAAAAATATAATTAATTAAAACTTAATAACAAAAGTACAAATTTATTAAGTAATAGAAAACTTATAAGACAAAGCCCAGTGAAAGAAAAAAAAATTAGAATATTAAAAATAATGCGATTAATACTGTTCCGTAATTAGGGATGGAATAATGTGTGTTTACGACGTTATTACTGATCAAAATATCATACTTCAGTGAATTACATTGTAATAAAATTTAGAAACAAATAAAAAATCATAGCAAAGAGCAAAAAATAAACATAGTGCAAAAATTAATCAAATTCAATTAAATTGCGAACAACAAAATATACATAAATAAATACCTAAGAAATTGTAAAACCAATAATATCTAAGAAACATATTAATTAAACAAAAAAATCTAAAAAATAAATTAATAAAACAAAAAATAAGCTTGCAATATACTAAATGCAAAAAATACTAATGACACATCATAATAAATAGTATACAAACTCTTTAAAGACGAAACCATCAGCTGAAATTAATAATTATATAACTATATAAACCACCTACTAAAACCAAAATTTTAAGAATAAATAAAACATTACAAAGTTCATACTTAAGCCTAAAATTTCTTTCCATGAAAGAATTCACCTCCAATGTAAGCACTGATTCAATGATTTAAAAGAAACCGTAACTATGAATCAGATTTTTAAAAAAGCAAAAAAAAATTACTATTAAGAATAGAAATCAAAAATTAAAGAAAATATTTTTAAAAAATGTTATACATATTCAAAGAACAAAATTGACAAATGATAAAAAAAACCAAACATCTATGAGAAATATAATTAGATCAAAAACAAAATTAAAGGAAAGTCAGCAACTTGATTGAAAAAAACCTCAATATACAAAAGAAAAATATCTAAAAAAACATTTATATATATATATATATATAAAATTTTTAGCATATTTATAATTTTTATATTTTAAATTTCTTTCTAAGAAATTAATAGGATATTCAGTCTTTGCGCACGTAATATAGAAATTATTTATGTTATTTTAAAAATTAATAGGTAAATTACTAATTTGACGTTTCTCATTAAATAAATGTATAAAATATTTCTAAAAATAGTTAAACGTAAATTATTATCAAAAGAAGGCACTTTATTAATATAGAAGTAGATAGCTCTTTGTTATAAGTATTAGTAATTACCATTGTTAACAATTTTTAAATTAACATTTAAGAAATCTGTTTCAGGAAAATTTAGATTTAAATATGAAGGATAAATACACACACACACACACACATATATATATATATATATATATATATATATATATCTGTGTGTGTGTGTGTGTGTGTAGCAAAATAATTTAAATGAATTTAAAATAATAAGCAAGAAATAAAATTTAAGCATAACATTTTTTAAATTATAATGAAAGCTTATACATAAATTTTTTAGTTCACAGAAAAAGTAAAATAGATGCATTGCAACACGATTTTGTGTGTTTAACACTAACATACCAAGATTTTCCTGCCTTGGTCATGACTGAAAAGTATCAATGCCTTCTTAGAGAAAAAAAAACTGTAAAATTTTTAAAACAAGCAACAGCAAAATGGGGAAAATGTGAAAAGAAAATTAAGAATTTGAATCAAAAATATAAAGAAAAAAAGTGTTCAAAAACATTGATATGAAAACAAAACTTTAATGTGCTTAAGTCAAACCAAAGAAAAATTAAACAATATAATCATTCACTCTTAAAAAAATTCAAAGGAAATTCAACATCTAAACAAATTTTTTGTAACTTATCCATGCTACTGTAAATATCCAGTGTTTTAAGCAAAAGTCTAATATTACAAAATATTTGACTATAAATTATATTTCTAAAAATATTCAGTCTTAATTAACTCCCAAATAAGAGAACCACTTGGCATTGCTACTAGCGACATCCCGTTTTGCGAAAAGAAATGGTAAACTTAGTTGGACACCATGGCATAGCATCAGCAGACACAAGATGTGTCAAGTTTAGATCGTAAAGCTACCATCATAGACGTTTAACTCATCAATGCATGGAGCACGCAATCAATTTATATCAAACTATCTATCTAAATGAACTTTGTTTTATAAATATTTTCTACGTTTATCTTAATTAACTGTATGTGATTATCCGTCTGCCTGCTTAGTGATCACTGTAAGTAAATTCCTTCATTTTGAACTGATGTGCTCATTATTTGTGATTATTTGTAACCCGTGTGTGTGTGTGTGTGTGTGCGCGCGTTCTTTCGTGTGTGCAAAAACTATTACACTTTATACATATTAACTTATGAACATGGTTTAATTTAATCGTGGCACAATGAAGAAACTCAAAATACTTGAATTAAAAGTTCAGTAATGTCACACGAAAGGATAGAGAGATACATTAGAATAGAGAGGGACATGCGTACATCCAGACAAGCAATCTAGAACGAAGTGACCGAAAAAGTTCTTTGGAAAATTAAAGCAAGAATTATTCAAATCACATGTTATTAGATGGATGAATTGTTAGGTATTTTACGTGGGGACTAGATGTCGGTAGAGAAGTTTCCCTAATAGCTTAGAATGTGGGAAGATATCAGTTTAAGCAGATTTATAGCGCGTAATAAAATAAATTAAAAGACCAAATGGAATGCTATCAAGAAATAAAAAGGAACTCCTTTCTGTGATAGTTAATGTATAGGATAAATTAGAAAATTAACTAAAAGTTAAGTGATATCATTATATATATATATATATATATATATATAAAAGGAGACTTATCTTATTCATCGTCCTTTGTTTAAAAAAAATTCTCGCTTTATGCTTTCCATTTCGCGGTGAACCGCTTGACCGCCGTCTATGCATTGAAGGAGAAAATTACTTGTTTTGATGCTTTCTGTCACCCCTTATGTTTTTGCCCATGGGTATCAAAACACCCTGTATTTTTTAGTACTTGATGTTAGAATTTTCTCAAGACTTTTTGCACTTTTTTAATTATGAAACATAAATAATACTTAATTCGTTTAGTAATGCAAATTTATTTGAAATTTAGGAAAAGAGACATAATTAAATTTAATTATACATTGTTATGCACTTTTGTATAATTTATTTCCAAATAGATGTTAAATATTCTCCTACACCAAATATTCAGACAATTTGCAAGACATTTTTTACATATTACGGATAAGCACTGCAATAAACATGAAGTGTTTATATTTTTGTTTTAAATCTAAAAACATGTGTAAAATCATATTTATTGGCGAAACTTATCTTAGGATAAACTGCCTTTATTCCCGGATCATAGTAAAAATAAGCTAATTATTTTCATCATTTTTGTTTTCTTTCGAACATTAAATTATATTAATAGAGGGGAAATAAATAACTTATTCAAATAAGTTTGCCACCACAGAAATAATGAAAACATATTTATATTATTTAAAAAGATGCATTTAATTTTATTTAAATATTTCGTCTGTTTCGATCCAAATTTTAAAGTAACATTCATGCAAAATTTCAAATACTATTATTCACTAAATTTTGTATATGAAATCTTATGAAAATACTCAAGCTTCTGTTTTTCTTTATCGTATATAGATGGGAGAACATATAAGGGTACGGGAAACCAAGTTCTTGACATATGTTTTCAAGCATTTTAGAGCAAATTTGGAATGAATTTCAGTTAACTCTTAGTTTTAGTTTTTCAAGAGTACATATTTATTTAAATAACAAACATAATTTTAAAAATGAGTGGATTAAAACCATGGTGCAATCGATCTTTTTTCATGAAGTTTAAGATATCACATACTTTTTATTTTTTGTAAAGTAAACTACAGCACACTGCCATTGCAGGAAAAAAGAAGGAATTACAATGAATTTACATTAAAAACTATTAAAAATATTTTTTAAGATCAAAATCATTTTCTGGGTAGAATCATGAAAAGAATTTAACAAAAGTAATTTTTCAAGTAAAAAAATTCAAAATAATTTTCTTTGATTACATTCGAAGTTTCATTATTGTTTTATAAATAAGAAAATCTCTCACGTTTAATTACTCTTTATGAAACCTGTTAATAAATTAAAGGTATAAAAAGATTAACGACCAACAGTACGGAATACAAATAACATTGGTTTATATATATATATATATAAATTTAGCTTTAAAAATATTATTATAAATTTTATATAGTTTAAAGTCTCGTTTCCCAAATTTTATAATATGTATTACTAGCAATTCAAAAGAAGATAAAACAAACGTAATCTTAAGATTTACAGAAATAAATTTTTTTTTTAATTATTGAATTTATTAGAAAGTGAAAAAAAAAAATCAGTGATATAATTTTGCAATAAAAATATAAAGTTCATAATAGCTACAAAAAAATCAAATTAATATTTATTAGAAAGAAAAATAAAAAAAAATTTAAAAGTATACAAGTCCGCTTTGTCAGAAGCAGCATTCACTTTTAAAAATAAATGTTCTTCTAGATGCTTCGAACTTAGATGAGAACGTATCCCAGTTACTATACTACTGACTTTAGAAAAAATAATTTCACAGGTCACGGACATCACAAGCATATTAAATTTCTATTAACAAGTTTATCTAAGATTGGAAAAAGAAATATCTTTTAATCACAATAATGGGTCTTGATCATGGTGAAGAAAACTTTCTTCCAAATATCTACATACTTCGGCTACTGCAATTGCCCTCCTTGCACTTTTTTTTAAAAAAAAAACTAATATACAAACGTAAAAGTTAGTTTCTTTTTCAATTTTTTTAGAAACAGTTTTATTTCTCGTTAGTCTCACTAGAATGATACAATTTCATTGAATTCAATTCATGTAGAAAAGCCATGATTTTCCAGTCGAGGCTGCACTTCCAGTTCTTAGTACTTCTGATGTGGTCAGTTCCAATTCCTTCGCAACCAAATTTTTGCAATGCTCTTTCGTTTTCCCCCCCCGCTTCTTCATCTTTAAATTCTAATAATTTAAATCAAACATAAAAAAGTAATTATGGCTATAAAATCACTAAATTCTACATTGCCCATTCGTATGGGTAATCTTTATTTAAATAACGGCATTTAGATCAATTTAAATTTTGCTTTCACATTTTTTTCACAAATATTAATAAGACATTTCATTAAAATAGGCACTTGACTTTATTTCACATAGTTTTCTGAACTCATTAATCTAGTTACTTCTTCGAAAGGCTTAAGAAAAAACAAACAAATTCTCAGAAATAGTTCATTACTTTGGTGATAAAAAAGGAATGTCCTTGTCAGTTAACACTATTGGGTTTTTTAAAGCAGCTTGTAATTGTTATTCCTTTTGTCATGTAACAGGAATCAAAGCATAAGAAATTGCTATATCTCACATTATTTTGAGTATTCAACATTTTTTTTACTTTTTGAGGTGCCTTTCTTTTAAAAAAATATTTTACAATATCTCACTTAAATCCTCGAATAGTTTTAAAGCACATGACACAGTTAAATTAAAAAAATATAAAAAAAGCATGTATAATGTTTCCATTCTAGTTCATCTATTGTTCCGTTCTTTTCATTTTTTTGCATTATCGGCTAAAACTTTGATTATTTGAATTTCTGTAGAATTATACACATGCCTGTGCATACATACACACACAAAGTGTGTGTGTGTGTAAAACTAAGATCGAACTTGAATATGAAATTGGAATCGAAAAACTTTGCAATAGTACACTCTATAACAGAAATAAACGACGCACCAAGAAGGATTTGCCCGATTGTAATGAAATTTCATATGTAAAGGCATTTGGACCGAACATGCAAATGGTTTAAATTTGGTTCCAATGAATGAATAGCGGGAGCTACAGCGCATCGGAACTGCGCACTCAGCAGGTGTATATAAGAAGAAATTCTCAATCTGATGGTCACATTTTCTGTTACATTGCAATTTAGGATACTTTTCAAAGACTGAAAAAATGCCTCATCGTAACATTCGAGCTCATTATAAGCAACTGTCAGAGTTTGAAAGAGGTCGTATCATTGGATTGAAAGAGGCAGATTGGGCAGATCGGTGAATCGTTCGTCATTTGGGTCGAAGTGATGCGGCCATTAGAAGATGCTGGCAAGAATGGGTGGACAATGGCAGATTTCAGCGTCATGATAGTAGCGGTCGACCTAGTGCCGCAGAAGATCGGGAGGACAGAGTGATTGTCAGATCAGCTGTCACAGCGCTTGATTCATCTTTATCAACCATCAGACATGCGACCCACTCACGAGTGTCCACCATGACCATTTACAGACGGCTGATAGAGCGAAATCTACGCTCGTACCGACTGCTACGCCACCTGCCACTCACGCTTGCACTCTGTGTGTGTGAGTGTGTGTGCTGTTTTAGAGTGTATTTAACTCAAAATCTAATATCTTTATTCATAAAATGCCCAGATACAGCCAAAACCTTTCATTATTAGTTTAAATATTTTGTTAAATAAATAGTTTCTACAGAAATCAAATGCATTAGAACTGTTATCTTATATTTTGCTGGTATCATTGCAATAAAAATAGTGTTTCAGTTTGGTAGAATGTACTCAGGATTTAAAGTCTTATCAAATTGAATCGAACATTTACCCTGCGATTTTCTTCAATACCGATGATAGATTTTAAAAACTTCCTGATAGCTAACTCGAGAAGGATTCTCTTTTTGTCTAGTTGATAAGATCATCGCAAAAAGCTACAGAAAATTTTTCTCTTCACCAACAGATCGAGAGTTCTAATCATCCCCATCACTCACCAACCGACTTCCCTCACTACAGGATAGAAAACCCCATCTCTTACTGTGGCAGAGTAAAAACTCCAGTCACCGAATCCTCAAATGTAGAAATGGTTATGAAGAGTAAGAAAAATAATTTCAATAAGCTTTTGTTTTGTTTTTTATACTTATCTCCCGAGTTTCTGTAGTTTTGGGGGAAAGAATATAAAGAAGGAGGTTTTTTTTTTTTTTTTTTTTAATTTTTTTTGGGGGGAGGGAAAGGAATTTGTCTGACAATAATATTCCTGGCACTTCTGGATTTCATTAATATTTTCAACGCTAATTTGCGGTGACTTTTCTTCATCAGAAATATCGATAATATTACAATTGTATCGTGCAGCACGAGAACTTGGGATAATATGAATTGTTGGATGTCTTCTAGCTGTATATTTTTTGGGGATTCAAAACTTTAGTACGGTAACAATTTACTTAATGACAAAGATCGCAATTAAAAACTTTGTAGATTTTGTCACCAACAATGAAATATGACCACAAGAAACTAGTTTAAATTATTTTTCTTACATTTATGATTTCACCGAATGTCGTGATAGAAGGAATAAAAAATTCAAAGGTAGAGAAGAAAAAAATATATTAAAGTATGTTTGCATTTTAAAAACTAACATTAAATATATACATTAAATATTAATAAAGCTCTGCTATTTCAAAATTTAATTTAGATATTCTATAAAAAAAAAATTCTGTCTAATTTCATGCCTATATATATATATATAGTATTAATTACAAAAATTTTAAAATTATTCCAAATTATAAATAAATTATGCAACTTTCATTACAATTCAGTAAATGCAAATTGCTTCCTTATATAATTTTAGATAATCATACCTTATTGAAATTACATCCAAAAAATTACATTTGTTAATAAAACAATTAATGCAAGTAAGAAAAATTTTGAGCGTTTATTGTTAACTAATTATTATTGTAAAGATAATTTTTTGATGTAATTATTAAACTAAAGTCACAAAATATTTCTGAAACATTTTTTACCCATATTCCTTCTATTAAATGTTTGGCATAGCGTCTATTCTTCAAAGGAGGAAGATTATTCTTAATATTGAAATCAGAACTTTTAATATTGAAATTCATATCAATGAGCTCAGATAGGAAACAAATTTAAAGAAACTCAACGTCTTAACTAGTTTAAGCAAATACTTGTACCTTTGCCAAAGTGAATGTCCACCGCAATAATGTATTGTCGCTGTATGAAATGATTTAACATGCCAGTACAAAATTATTGATTCTCAAAAGAAACGACTTATAATCAGATATCACGATGTTAATTATCTAAAATAATTGAAAAAATGACTAACATGATGTGATAAAAAATTACTATTGATAAACAAAAAAAATATTAAAGACAAATCTCTTCAAAATAGTACCGATATTGCATTATATATATAGTATAGCCCTTTCAAAATTAGTAATCACAAGACTGAATAAAATCCTGTTACTTCTGTATTATGATTCATCAAATTACGCTCACAAAGGTACTCAAATTCAGAAGAACGTCAGAAAAAAATAGTAATTATAACCCACTGTATATTAAAAAAAGCACGGGTTCATATTTAAAATCTTCAAAACTGACTTATAAAAATTCTTAAAATATGGAAAATGACTTAAATTGTCCTTAAAATTTAAAGTTAATTTTAAGAATAAAATGATAAAAATGACATAAATTTATATTTACGAAACAGGATGCACAATGTAACTAATCGCAATTTTTAAAGTCAAAATTGTATTCATCACACTTTTGTAATGTTAGAATGCTTCTAAAAGTATGCTGTAGAAAAATATGTACTTGTTGTTTCAAATTTAATTTGTTGTATATATAGCGAAAATATTTATATAAGAAACTAAATACTCTTGAAAATCATTTAATAGTCTGAAGCAATAGAAATTAAATATTTGACAATTATAAAATTGTTCATTTATTACTAACCATAAAAAGAAATTACCATAAAAAAGTAACTTTGTTCTTTTAAAAAAATTCCTGGTTAAATTTTGTTATTAGAATCATTTTTCGCATTATAGTAAGTAATCAAAGAATGTTCTCTAAGGCTCAATAATGTTCCGTATATAATTGTAACTAGGATCTGTTCCGTTAAAATTTAAAATTTTGAAACTGCTATCAGAATTTATTAATGACTAATGTAATAATTTCCATGTAAGAGACAAATAAAATTGTCTTTGAATTGAAGGCTTAGTCGATTTTTTTTATGAAAACCATGATGCATTGAAGCTAAGAAAAAATCCTATTTCTGCATGTTAATCAAAATGAAAATATTTTAAGTGTCAAAGATATGCAGATATAATGAAAAAGAGAAAATTGGTAAATGTTATATAGAAAACGTACAAAAGATTTCACTAAACAGAAAGAACATTATTTTTATTACCCGCCTTATATAAACAAAAAAGCAAATACAAAAGATATTGTTTCTCTTTATCTTAAATAACATCAAAATAGTTGTGCATTAAATCTAAAGAAACTACAAAAGAATTTCAAAAGGAAATATAATTACCCTTTTCTATTGAAACTGTATGTAGTTTACCACTCTGGTTTCGTCTGATCTGTTTACAACCAAGTAAAAAGGACCGACTTTTGCTTCTATTCATTCAATAATCCTCATATTTTCCACTGGCCTTAAAGTTCTTATGTACACAATACATGGAATTAAGGGAAACATTTCTCATTCTTAACATAAAAATATCATTTTATAACAATAAGACCTTTATTGCAACGTTATATGAAACTGTGACTATGACAAAAAATGATTGCCCCATGAAGCAGTGACAGTGACTCGAAGCGACAACTATTCCACCGACGGTACGGGAAGCGTTGACTACTCCATATAGTAGCGACAGTAACGGGAAGCGACGACTTGTCACGTAAGCAGTGACGGTGATATAATTGGTGAATGTGATAGAAAAATACAGCTACTAAGTCTATGAAAAATTTCACGTGAAAATTTCATATTGTGAAAACCGATGCTTATTTAAATTACATAAATTTTGCAATTAAAAGAAACAAAATGATATGTAATTAAAAAAATGGCATATTGAATTGGATTTTGTATCGTGTATATATTAATGATGGATCAAGTTTTCAATACATGAGACTGTTATTTTCCTATTATGTCGAATAATACCCATCCTTAATATAGTATATACACAGCTCGCCAATAAAATTGTAACACCAGGAAGGAATGATTTGACGAAAGTCAAAATCACAAGAAAGGAAGAAGAGGTTAGGATTTGCAAATGATTAGTATTTAAACGTATTTAGACCAAGCAGGAAGAAGAAACGACATCGGAAGCACTGCATAAAAGAAAAATTGTGAAGTGGATTTCTCATTCGGAAAGCTCTTTGTAAGGTTATGAAGTTGGGCTATTCGCGATTTTTTCTTCACTAACCTTAGGGACTTAAATTGAGGTTGATTGCATGAAATAACACTTACTTCCCAACCAAAATAAAAAGCGATTACGTTAATTAGATGCAGGTGGAAATCAAGTGAAATGATTCAGGTATAATGCTTTATAAGTAGGGTGAAATTTAGAGAAAAGAGAAAGATTAACTCTGAGTATAATTCTAAAAAGAGGTCGATAATATCAAGAACCGACTGTTGTTGCTCAGAGGATTTATTGGAGGAAGTGATTTCAACTGGAAAGCCTCGATAAGAATAATTAATTGCAGCGATGTTTAAATTGGTTGGCTAGCCGTACAATCCAAAGAGAATTATAATATATTATTACAATTGATAGATGAATAGTTAAGTTGGTTTAGTCTTGTGTGTCATTGGAGCATTTATTGACTTTTAGAGTTAGTTACATTTAATTAAACTATGGCGCAAGAGTCGGATAGAAGTAACAATTCGTTGCAAGGTTCGGAGTTTGCTTAAATATCGTGTTATGCCTCGAATAAGAAGAAATTCTTACCAGCAAGTGTAGGAATTCGATAGAGGAAGCTTCGTTGCCTATCCAGAGTGTTTATAATCGTTCTGTGATATTACCCGTCACACTGGTTGAAGTCCAACTACTGTCATGCGAGTATGGAATCAATGGGTTGCTGAGGGTTATACTAAACGGCATGCAAGATCTCCCCGCTCTCCCATGACTCACGCTCTAGAGGACAGACATATTGAAAGGTCAGCTCTGCAAAACTATAATACCACATCATGAACCGCTAGTTAGGAAATGGGCATGTTTGAAGTACTCCCAGTATCCACTCGTGAGGTGCAGCGATGTTTGGAGCAGTTTGGACTGTTAGCACGGACACCATTACTTCGGCTTCCCTTAACAATGCAGCATAGAGAGAGACGGTGCTCCGAACAACAAAGCTGGATTCAGGAGTAGTACAATGTCTTCTTTTCAGACGAGTCCCGGTTCTGCGTTCAGTATTCAAATGGCCGTAAGTATAAATCTTTTAAAAAAAAAAGTCTATAAAATGTAATATGAGTGGTTCAAAATGGTGCAAAAATCGTTTTAATAAAAACTTAAGAAAAAAAGTTCCATTTCTTAATATATACAACAAAGAAAATTTAGATTCTGGGATTAAATGCACAATTTGTAATGGCGAACTTTTTGTTGTAATTTGTGGACGAAGGTGAATCACAAAGTACATTGATACTAATATAAATATACACGTACAAAACATCTATTGATGCAGCGACTTCAACGAACGGATAAATTTGGATCATATGGAAAAAATTAAGTAGTTTTGGAAGGTACTTTCGATTTCCATACCACAGGATTATTCAAAATGATTCATATAGCTTTCTTTAGTTACACGTATAAATTAAATTTGAATTCTAAATTTCTTCTAAACACGTTGCAAAATGTCAGTAGTAATATATTGTACGGGAACAGACATTCGTTCTTATAGTTGATATAAATTTTAGGTAATAGTGTTCCATACACTTTATCTTTTACAAACTGACACAGGAAGAAATCGCTTGGGGCAAAATCAGGGGACCTAGGTGACCAGCTGAGTAACATCAAGTCATCTGGTTCCCTTCGACCAATCCAAGTGCAAGGTAGTTCCATGAAAGGTTTTAAAACAAGTTTAGTGTAATAGCTTCACGGAGAACAAATCAGGGCCATCCATTTTTCACAATATAAAATTTCTATAGTTTCTTTTTATATTCATGTATTACTTATTATTTTGTGTCGTTTATTTTTGAAAATATGGTATTTTAAAATGGAATAAATCATTTTGAATAACCTTGTATAATTCATAATCAGAATTTTAGAAGTGAGGATTGTACTACAAAATTATTAAAATATTTCATAATACCAAATTTCTGGTGCGAGAACTAAATTCGAGTCAATAATACCTACAGTGTTTTATGAATATTGCAAGACAACATTACTGAAATGTTACTAACAGTATGAATAGTTCCATGCTGTTAGAAGATTTGAAATCCAGATAATTTGTATTTGTTACATCAGATGTGTCGAATCACAAAGAAATAAAATTATACTTAATTTTAAGTAATTAACCAAGTAATAAAATTTCGATATATTTTCGAATTAAAATTTTAAATTTGCAATCTATTGAAGGAGAAACTTTTGATAACTTAATATTTAATTTTAACTTAATTTTATCAAATCACTTGTTCCGTGTTAGATCAGAAAAAAATTTGAATTCGAAAAGATAATACGAATACAGATTTTGTGTATGTAACCGAAGAAGTGTAAATGATGTACACACAAAGCTAAAAAATCTACTCGAGAAAAATTTTGGGAATTGGTTGCAAAGCTCACATTTTATCAAATGGCATTAATATAGTTTCTAATTCCATATCAATTGATGTTTACGTCATTATTACCAATTATATTTATATTTTTATCATTTTACGATTCAAGTGGAAAGTCTTAAACATTTTGTGAATATAAAAATCTTCTACAAAAGTGAAGTGACTTGCTTTGACTCCAACAACACAGCGCATTTTACAATTATACAAATGATTCGTATCATTGATAATTTTTAATTCGTTAAGAATTCCCTACACTTCTGAAAGAGTTCTTTCAAAATGGCGCATCAGAATTTATTCTCTATTTCTGAGCATTCAGTGGTCACGGTACCTTAGTGATCATGGTCAAGGACTTGTGGACCCTGATGCAACTTAAGACCCGTTATGCAATGAGGCTTTTGCACATTGAATCTGTTAGGGCTCCCGTCTACCCGCCATTTTGATTTCGTGGACGTAATGTTAATCCTATGGGATTTCGACTTTAATTCTCACATCTTTATTATTCGACCTATTTGAATGCACTAAAGTGCATCTGAAAGAGCAAAAAATAATGAATGCTTCGGTGGAATTACTTGTTTTGTCCGATTTTTAAGAATATTTAAAAATACCTTTTAAAGACCGGAAAACTCGCAAACGAATCACTAAAATAAGAATAAAAATATTTTTAAAAATCGGAGGAAAAAAGTAATTCCACAGAATCATTCGTTATTTTTTGCTCTTTCAGATGCACTTTATTGCATTCAAATAGGTCGAATAGTAAAGATGTGAGAATTAAAGTCGTAATTCCATAGGATTAACATTACGTCCGCGAAATCAAAATGGCAGGTAGACGGGAGCCTTAAGGCCAAAATCTGCGAGTTTGTGTATTGAAAAAGTATGAAGAGGGAAATGCCAGCTTAGGTGTCGTCCTCGTCACTTAACCGAGATTCAAAATTACGAATTCCATTCCCAGTAGCTCTCGTTTTTATTCTCAGTGCAACATTTATAAACAATCACATCACATCCAAACACCTTTTTTCCTCAAAACTACCCAACTGTTTGTATATGTTACAATTTCAACTGCAGAATTTGGTGAAAATTTAAAATTTTTAACTTTGTAATGTAGAACGAGATTTGATAAGTTCGTTAAGTTGATCGTTTTGTTAATTGTAAAGAATACGCTGACAATTTTGGAGAATTTCAATCCTGTGATTAAGAGTAAATTTCTAAAAGAAGTTAAATTTTTTCATAAAATTCGTCATGAACACATTAAGAGCTGATTGACCTCACTGAACTACGAGTAAATTGTTTGAAGTGGACTTTTATAAGCGACGAAATGGAATGGGAAAATGTTTCTTCAACAGTCGTATTTGTAATGAAAGGAATGAAAGATGTTTTTACAGATGACTGATGATATTACATCAGTATTCTTTTTATAAAAAAAATGTCACCTAATAATAATCTAATAGCCAATTTGATTTATTTATTTATGGGAAGCAAAAAAGGTTTTTTTCACCTAGTTTTCCGCAGGTTTATCAATATCAAAGCATTTCATCCTCTGTAAAAGAGCTCTAAATGTTCTTTTTTCGTCAGTTTTTTCAGTAATACACACACAAGCCAAATTACAAAACCAATTTCAACCGATGGGAAGTAAGTTTATCGTGCTGCCATCTGTTGTTGAACTTAATGTTAATTCATTAAATTAAATCTTTGTAACGCGCTGGGAATGGGAAGTCTCTATTTGTCCTTTTACAGGGAAAAATTATTTCTCCTCCTTGCTTTCTTTAAAATTTTATATTGAACATTCTAATAAAAAGCATAGAATATTTTCACCACTTCTGCTTCTAATTTTGATGTTCTGCTTTTTAATAATGAACCAGCATGGTACTCTACATCGTAAAATTTTTCTAAAATGTACTTAACTAGCCAAAAGCGAGCGAATTTATGAGTTATGCAAAAAATTTCCCGACCAAAATGGGCATCCGAACGTAATTATTTACAATTTACATAATCCAACAAAAAATGCTCTATCTTTTGAACAATTATTCGATGCTCTTATTAAGATTGTGTGCTCAATTACCATTATTCAATTTTAAATATTAACCCAACCGAAAAATATTAGCTTTTACTAACACAAATTCGTTATTTCACTTTTTTTATGCTGAGTTTCTGTTCATTTAACATTTATAGAATGAATTCTCTAAAAGTGCAAAACATTTATTATTATTACTGATAACATATTAATTTCATGATTGCAAAAAAAAAGGAATGGACACTATCAAATATCCCATACTATTAATAAGGATGGGATATTCAAGGAAAAATAAAGGAGAGAGAAAATGATGTTGAATAAAATAGAAAATGGAAGGTATATTTCCCTCCCTCCATTTCCGCTTAATGTTTCAGTTTACAAAATTATAGAACTGCGTTAGAAACTTGATACCAAAAGTAATAAACACAACAAAAAAAGGAACAAAAAGGAAAGGAACAATGAAGGAAAAAGAGAAAAATTCCAGGAAATTGCAATATTTTTCAAATTAGATCACGTCTTCTTCGTTTTTGTTCTAAACGTACTATTGATTTGATTTGAAACTGTTATTAAATTTGATGATATATCATTTTATGAATATTATCTTCTTCTCAAGTCACCACAAGGATTATTTTACGAAATCAAAATTTCAATTCAAAAACTTCAAAAAATAATTTTTTTAATGTTGTTTATTGAGGCTCTGAAAGATTGAAGAAGATTCAGATTTAAGTTTCTGAATATAAAATTATAACAAATTACCTGTTTTTATTTATTTTTCCTGAAAATGTATCATCATTTTAAACTCTTCTAATATTGTCACTTACTTATTTTCTTCTTTTCCGTAATAACGTTCTAGATATTTTAATAGTAATTTATTCGGCAAATGCCTGATTTTTTTAAAAATATTTATGGGAGACTTGTTTAGATTAATCTTTTGTTAATTCTTTTTACCAATTCTGAAAAAAGAAAAATAGCAGCATTCATTTTTTGAAATCTAATATAAGTTTAAGAAAAAAAATTGAAGGTTCAAAATTACGAGATCCGTCGCCAATAGCCCTCGTGTTGCTTCTAGAGCGAGTTAATAAAACCAAACCAAACCTCAACTTGACTTAAATTTTAGACACTAGAAAAATGCAAACATTGGTAAAATTTGACATCTAGAATGTAAAAAATGGTAATTTTATTCGTTGAAATCAGTTAAATAGGAAACTTATCTATTATTGAAAAGAAAAAAGTATACAATCATTGCGTTAATAAAACACACACTTTTTCTAAAAAAAAAAAAAAAAAAGACTAAACCCAAAAATACCCTCAACATAATGAATTTCCTCTTAAAAAATTTCGATATAGAAAAATACTGTTCTTTTAGGTTGTACATATCTTCTAAGAGATTTTTAAAACACTTTGGTGCATATATATGGTCATTGTGTTAGCAAAAGACATTTGAAAATCTTTTAGTTTCTCTGGTCATTTTGACATGAATAAAAGATTTTAGATTTTGAGTCTTGTATTAGATGTAATAAAATTAAAGTTTGTTTTAAAGAATTTCATAGATTTAAATGCCGTGCAAAAATTGAACAATTTTGTAATGCATTCTTTGTTTCGAATTACAAGTAGAATTAAAAATATATAAGGTAAAGAGAGAAGAAAATTTTCTTTTTTTATAATATCCTTTTTTCAAAGTTTGCTACGTTATTTTTAAATTACACTTGAAATCTATTATATCTTTTCATTACCAAACTTTATTATTTCCAATCAAAAAATTTGTATTTATAAATTTCGTGAATCAAAATAATTAATAAATATTCAGTAAAATAATTTCATTGGTCATTTATCCTCTAACGATATAATTAATAAAATATTTAAACAACAAAATAATTACAAATACTTATTTTCATATTAGTAAAGTTCTAAAGTTTTCTTTTTTAATATTATTTTCATTTATTTGTATATTGATTTATTATTGTTCTAAGAAGAAAAGACATATTTGTTCTATTTTAGAATAAGTGGTCCAAAAAATTTCACAGAAATTTCTCAAAAAAATTTTCAAAAATATTTTATTTTCGTGATTAAATATATTTTTTTTTTATTTATGTGTTGCTCAGAAATATAAACCAAATCAGTATTATACCAAATTTTAAGAAGTCGGAATTTTTTCATTTGAAAAACGTGTTCATCTAAAATAACTCTCATTAGATATTAAATATTTTTTTACTAATGAAGAACACGCGAACTCATGGATTAAAAATAAGTTAAGAAAATCATATCAAAATAATCGGCAATCAAAATAAAGCATCAGTAATTTAAATAACTTAACGGTATTACTGTAAATTAATTTCAGATACCGAGGGGGAAAAAACATTATTTATATCTTGATAATCCTTAAATAACGATGTTCAAATTTAATTTTCAACTATTAAATAAAAATAATAAAATAGAAATCAATACCGGAAAAGATTATGTGATTGCTGATAAGATTTATGAGTTCAACTAAATCTCGAGTGTAAAATATTATTAAAGTTAAAAGTAAATGGAGAATTTACAACTTAAATAAATAATAAGTTCCTAAACCATTTCTTTATCGCTTGTTTTCTTAGTAACATTCTTCTATGTTTTCAAATCTTAAATCTCGTTTCCATCCTTAACTACCTTAGCAATGCTCCCTTTTGGCGTAGAAAAAGTTTTACATTGGCGATTAAGTAATAGCCATGGCAACCATTGATGGAGAAGTTTTCCCTCGTTCATACCCCAACACGTGATGTTGGATAGAACTAGTGAAAGCACGTCGCTATGCTCTGGATTACAATTCTTATTTTAAATCTCCACAGGATTCATGCTGGATTTAAAGGTAAATGATAAAATGAATGTCGTTTTTGGAATTTTAAAAAAATTTCAAAATTATTTTCTTCTTCTCTTAAAGATTCTTAAATGCTATACTTTTCATTTGTGAAAAAAATAATTTTTATCTCCTTAACAATCCCTGGTTCAGTTATGTTTCCTATTTTCTACAATCAAACCAAAATAAAATATCAATCATCAGGAGTTGAATTTGAATTAAATAATAAGAAATTGTAAAATTATAGCTTATAAGCAGATATAAATTATATTTTTCATACAAAAATTAGAACTTAGTATCTGGCGTAATAATATATTTGCTTATAGCAAATAGGGGGTTTCGTTTTGCATGCTAAAAAAATTAAATTTCATACTTGCAAAAAATACTTATAACAAAATATTATTCTTAGGAAAAAAGATGATGAACGTAATAATTAGGAATTAAGACTCCATTACAAATATCTGGTAGAATAAATTTTCAACATTCAAAATAACATGTTATTTTCTATCAAAAATCTTGCTTCAGAAATGCATCAGAATACTATTTTACATGTCCAAGGCATGCTTCAAAATAACGAATATTTAGATGAAAATCGATTAATTTTAATTATTTGTAATTCAGTTGTAATGAATACTTTAAATCAGAATTCTGAATAAACGTTATAATACAAAATATTCTCCTAATTCATATTTTGCCTGCAAAATTGAACTTTTTATATGTCATCTGTATAAATTTTGTTTAACTGTTTGTTATCACTTATTTATGTGCTTTTAATTTGTTCAGGATTCCTTGTTGAATTTTTTATATGTATCTGATATTTTAAGTGAATATTCTCAATATTTTTAGTTACATTCAAATTTAAATAAGTATTGCTATCTGCTGATTATTTAGACCAATATTTTAAAAAACAAAATTCAGTGGTACAGACTGTATTTTACAGCGATTAAATTGGTAACTAAAATCCAAAAATATAAGATATAATTCATAAGAAATGTAGGTAATATTAGTAATAAAAATTGTAGTCTTAGAAAACATAAAAAAAAATACTCATTAGGAACTATTATTAATGTTTTCTAGTTAAGGATTAAAATAATAATTTTTGTTAGTAATAAGAAAAATACTTAAAATATATGAGTAGCTAGATACATAATTGACAACAGAGACCTGTTCTTATGATTGAGAGGGAAAAAAAGAGCAAGATCCTTAGATCCGATAAAAGATACGTCTTATTTTCTTTCATCACAGAGAAGTTAGCCTTTGAGCTCCACATCATTAGACTTCAATATGTTCTGTTATTTTTTTTATCCGAAGGAAATCAATTTTTTTAAAAATCAGTATTTTTTTATAATTGTAACAATAATTATAGATGATGAGAAAAGTGGGACTCTAACATAAATGATATACATTATTTTTATTTTATTTGATTCAAAGTAATATTTTTAATTTTTGATAATATTTTACATTTCCTTATTGTCTTTAAACGGGAAAGACACATTTTGTTACATTGATATGATGTATATATATATATAAATTAGGTTTATTGAATTAAAAATATAGAATGTATTTTCTCTTAATGTACTCAGAATTACACGTAATAATTAATAATGTGTCTTAACAAAGTATTGAAATCAAAGCAATGATATAAAGCATGTTTACCCAATTTAATTCAGTTTGTTGTTTAATTGTCTACTACATTACGAATAGAGCACGCATTACAATAAAAAAAGTGTGAATTGAAACAATTTAATTACATTGCATTTTATAAATGAAACACGTGTTCTCATACCTTTCTTAAAAATTTAAAATACTAGTATCATTTTACCAATTCGGAAACTCAAATCCAATCATTTTACAAAGATTAAATTACTTTAATAATTATTTTTCAGGTGAAAATTACCTCTTATTGGTATCATATATTAAATGAAACCTTACATTATTCAAATTAAACTATCTACTCCCTATCAGAAATATGAATTTCAGAAGTTCATAATCATGTCAAAGCCGTGGCACGAAACATTTTGAATAACCATTAAAATTGGAAGATATTATCTTTTACTTACTAATTTTGTAGCAAGTTTGAAAGGACAGATATCAATGAGTATCAAAAATTTATTTCTCCTAAAATTACTTCAGTCGTTCATTAAACCATCATTCTAAATCTTTTGGCATTGGTTTTAAAGATCAGATATAGTTTTACTTTTTTACCATCAGGTATTAGTTTTCACAGATCAAGCACTGCCTAGTATCACAAAATAAATAATTTTTCATGTGATTAAATCATTTTTTTCCCTCCTTGTATCATTTTTCTTATTCAACGTTACTAATCATAGTCCATATTGCCTGCAAGAATTTACCACGTGCCTTCCAAGTAAAGCAAAATAGATCTTCTACGCAAAGCTCTGGAGTGTGGAATTAATGAGATACTTTTTGATTATAACTCATTGCGACGCTAAAAAATGCATGCTTGAATGAAAGAAGTAAATTTAGGGATTTTTACATGGCTTTTTTTTTCCCACTCGAGCGGCATTTAAAGCGCATAACCGTCGGCAATGATATATGTTGTCATGTTTGATGATATTAGATCGTAACGAAAAGTTCTTTTTTTCTCTTCTCCGCTTTCTGACTATTTACAGTATAATGAGTTTATTTTTAAATTTTCATAAGTTTATTCGAGTGACTCCATACGCATTGGGTGCGGTTTTTAAGAGCAGTTTGAATGGATTTGCAATAGCAGGGATAAGAATTTAGTTCAAGGTTAAGATAATCTTAGTAAGCTTTTTTAACATTGGATACATTAAAATCGATGCAATCTAAACTCTATTTACCTGTGAAATAAATTCAGTAATCTCCTAAAGCTGAGTGAAACAAAGAAATATTTTGTTTTTAGAATATATTTCATGGATGGAATAAACTGATTGAAAACGTTACGATAAAAAAAAGTATGAAATAAACTGACTAAAGTATTAAAATGATTGGATAAATTGAATAATTTTTTATAATTTAATCAAGGTAACTGTAAGAGTGAAGTTACAGTGATGAAGTTTTTTACATTTAAGAAATATATATATTTCTCATTAAAAGAAGATAAATATTTGAAAACGATTGCTGATTCATTTTCAGATACATCGTCTCTGAATATATTCCATACCTATTTGATTTTACATACCTAGTATGTAATTTCGCAGTGTTTGGTAAATTACATTCTTTGTAATTTTATCATGGGTACCCAAATATTTTATGCAAAGATATTAATTTTATTAGGCATTTTTGAATTATTTTGACAATTAGAGATATATGATCGCTAAAAAATTCACTTATCACATAAATACAATTGACAAAAGAAAAGACATTCCTTCGACTTAAGAGCTTAAGAATCTTCATTAACATATAGTTAAGTTATAGTTATAGTGTTATCTTAAATGTATTCCAGTTATAAAACTTTTAAAACCAATGCCGCTGAAGTTGAATTATAAAAAAAAGGAATGTCAAGGATACGATTTTATTTTTCGTTGTTGTTTTATTTAAGCAACTCTGTGCTTTCTGCCTCTTAACACTTTCTCATTATTTATCTGATTACGTGATTTGGAGAGGTAATATATAATTTTGATTCAAAAGCTGTCTTTGTCTTATTTTCAATGTCAAACGAACTTGAGATTTTAGATTATAATGTTAAATAACAGATATCACAACTGATTTATAAAAAAGAAGTAAGATTATATTTACACGAGATGAATTTGAACTAGGTATTAAATAAGGCTTACAGACAGGCATTTATTCTGAGGAATAAAATATGACGAAATGATAAAATCAGAGTGATAATCCTCAGACTTGCTTAAATGATATTCTGCAAATATTTCAGAAAACTCTTTTAATCCCTTATAATATCAAGAAATTTTATGTTAAAGCTTGTCAATTAAAAGTTATTTCAATGGATTTTGAAAGTTAAATTATATGTTATCATTTCGAAAATAATATATTTGATAGCCAGTTTTATTACCTCTGCAAAATGTAATTGTATTTTAACTTCTTTTCAAGAAATATTGGGATTTATTTTCACCTTCAAATTTTCTTTGAAAAAATACCTTTTTACTACTTAACTCAAATTGAACAATTAAAAACTAGCCTTTGTGTAATAAATTAATTTTCTCTTAAATTGTTTCTGACGTGAAAATTGGTTCAAAAATCTTATTTAACACTCTTTCAATAAGAAAGTTACTAAAGTAAATTTTGTTGACTAGCCGAAAGAAAATAACTAACTGCTTGTTTTATTTTACATACAAAATTAATTAATTATTAAAAAATGTTAAAAAAGCTGTATGATGTCTGGTTCAGAAATAAAAATAACAGCCAGTAGTGAAAACATAAAGCTATATAAATAGTAATAGTTAACTAAAATTAAATTATAGCAAGACATTAAATATCAAACAAAGACTTCCCTCGATTCGATTAAAATTAAAAGCGATTTTTCATTTCCTTGATTTTGATTTTGTTTTATTCTATTTCTATTTTTAAACGTTCTTGTTGAAATATTTTTCTATTATTAATATGTATCCTTACGTATTAAAAGGAAACGTTTGATATGAACCATGTTATGTAATTAACAATTTATAATTATTATAATGGAAATGGGTTTTTTTTTTACTGTAATTTCAAACATCATCTGTATGAAATAAAAAATATTTTCTGTCCTGTATTCTTAAGAAAAAATGCTTAAAATTACATTAAGAATTTTTTTTTTACTTCATGCACATAGATTTATTTATTTATCTTATAAAAATGAATTTTATAAACTGTTTATCTTATCATGAGTTTAGTTTTTTTTAATAAGTTTAACTTTCCTGAATGTAACTTTTTGAAAACATTTGATATCTAAAAATACATGAAAACCGCTTGTATTAATTTGCAAATGTTAATTAATACAGTACTATTATATACAATGTTTTTTTTCAGTTGGTTATATTATTTTTCTGTATAGCATCTTTTATAATCTTATACAGAAACCACATCATCAATACAAAATTTTGTGAAATTTTTAATTATTTATTGATAGTTTTTTAGACATAATAAGCAAAGGCTATGCGTTTGAAGAAAAATTTTTAACATCCTCACATAACATTGTGTGGAAGTTATGAAAATATGATTATTATATGAAATATGAATTTTAATTTAGTTATTTTATGCATTTTAATTCATATCTACTGGGTGATTATGTGCTGACTATAGCACATTTTAAAGTAACATTATTTTTTGAAAACTATTACTGGATATTAATAACACAATCCTAAAAAAGACTTACTTCGTATCTGACATTTTTAATTAAATCTGTGCAATTTAGATAAGATTTGTTAAGGTAAATATTAAATAATAATATAAATTCCTTTTGTATCATAAATTTTTTCTTCTTCCTTAATTAGAGTAAAACACTTCTTACTGTATTACATATTAAAACTTCTAATTATTGGACATATTCAAAAATACATTTATTATAGAATTATATTAGAATGTTTAATAAGTAAAATAAATTTCGATTTCACTTCTAGAAATACGTTGTTGAAAATGTAATGTATCTAATGTAGCCCTTACATTTTTTAAAATATTGCCCTTTTTTACAGATTTAATTACTAATTTTAAAAAGTTGAATTTTCTTCAATTTCCCCTTTAATTAATAAATAATATTTAATATTATGAATATTAATATATCACCATTTAAAGTTATTTTATTAAATAAATACATGTAATTCTGCTTATTATGAAGACATGTGTATGGATGAATATAGTTAGAATGTGTATGTATATATGTGATATGTATAATCAAAAGTACTTTATTTACAAAAATCCACCCTACGTTTTACAAAACTGCGGATAGTTATTAAATTCAAAAATAGATTTTTTTTTTACTCATTTGAATTTTGAACAAAATATGCAGAAATAAAATTACCGTTTAATTTGTTTTACAAAGATATTGATTACAAGTACTGTCGGAATTTATTTTGTCAGTCTATCACAATCAATTCTGGCAAGTTCTTCCAAGAACTAAGGATTGGATAAGTTTGGATGCGAATGACGTTTCATCAAGTTCTTTGACTCGCAATGCATCGCAATCTTCAGCATCGGAAACGAGGATTCTTAACCAAGCGTGCGGCTTCATTTCCTCTTTTGTCTTTCTGCTTTAATTGATGTGAGCGCATCACGTATTCCTCTTTGTGTCTTATCTTTCTTTGATTTGTTTCTTCGGTTATTACCGGCAGACGCTTCTTGGACTATTTCAGTACCTTGTTTTGGCTCTTGATGAAGAAAATTGCTCGAGTCTAAATGGAACGCATCAAATGCTACAGAAACATTTCTTTGGAGAAAGGTAAGAGATGCGAGTAGGTTGTAGCGATTCTCTTCGGAACAAGTAAGGTGTAGACATGACAATCTTGAAGAGAATAGTTGATTGACATCATATGTTGTTATGATGTAGGTTTTGGTCGATATCTTTTTCTCATTTAAATTTTCTTTCAATTTTAGAGATAATGAACTTTCATCTTTTTTCACATATGAAATTCTTTAGAAATTGAGAACTCAAGAATTATTTCCTAAAAAATATTACATTTTAAAAAGTGATTATTTACTATTATAGAATCATCCACCAAATACATCAAACCATTTATATATATGTATATATTTGAAGGGCTTTCATTGGGAAGAGGAATGAACTGAGAAACCATTTCAAAAATTTTCAAATATAAAATTCACAAAAGTTTAAAAATTTGATGTAAAAAAGAATATTTGCGCATTACTTTCAAACTATTGTGATCTGCCAACAATATTTTTTTTAAAAAAAATTCCTTGACAGAGATTGAATAAATTAACAACATAGATATAATTAAAAATTCTTAGTTAATTATTAATCCGAAAATTTTAAATACTCTTTACTGGGTTTAAATTATTACATTTAAATGTCAGTTATATATTTTTTTCATAACCATCCAATCCAAAATAAAGTCTTATGTTGAAATACGCAATTTTATACGTTTTGATTAGTTACTGGCAAAACTTTTTCACAAAATCACTGCATTTTATTACATTATGAACAAAAGTACTATCGTAATTTATTCATCCAAAAATTCCTACCGTTCTTTGTGATTTATTCATCATAATTCCCAGCGTTCCGACGATCATATTTACATTTAAAAATGATACACTGTAAGACAGAGTTATAACTATGCGAACAACAACAACAATAAATGTCTGTGCACATCATAAAAACCAGCAATCACGTTTTTTAACTTTTGAGAACGTTCCATTCAAAGGCAGACTTTCTGGTTAAAAATTCGCCAAGAGGCAATGGTCACTTGCTGCTGATAAAAAAAATAAAGTACCCAGGTCAATAGCTTATAAACATCTGTTTTTCCTTTGTTTTTCTCTCCTCAGCATTCGCCAAGAGAGCGGTAGAATCTTTTAAAATGTCCCCTTCTAAAACCCGTTCATCCAGAAGGCATCTGCCTTTGATGTATGTGGAATTATGTTTGTATTCTTCGAAGAGGCCACTTTCAAGAGAGCCAAGGTCGTTGTGAAAACTTGCTTCAATGTGGGTTAAGATTATCACCTTCATTTACATGCGTTGATTGTTCCTGTATTTTAAAGCGAGCTAATGATGTGTTATCTCTAGAATTTTATCGATTATTATCTTATTTATTGCTACCATAAAACTCGAAATGGGTCGTTAAAGTCCGAATTTGTTACATGACGATGAACCCAGATCCCGGAAAACGTCTTTTTCTGTTTGTTTACTCATAATTTTTGATGGAAATCAAGAAGTTGAATGGCACAGATAAAATGGAATAAGTAATTAATTATGTGGAGCTCACAATGATTGCACAAAGATAATTCTAGTTTGATATTCGACGAATCAATTCCATTTTAGTTACTGTCATTTTAAAATGATTGATAATATTTTGTCTCTAATAATCATTCTATCCTAGAAAACTGTTTTAATTATCAAAGGATTTGTACCTTGACATTATTAAGATGTATCTATAAGTTAAAATGTTAATTTTAATGACATTTTAACATATAATTTTGAAATTTAATTTATTCAATTTAGAGTCAGATAGTCTGTTTTTTTTTAATCTTGTCAATTTAAACATGATTAAAAAATAGACCAAATTAGAGCTTTAAATTTAGCTTATCTAAAACTAGTTGAAGATTTATATTTAATACATTGATCTATATTTTTAAGATATAGCAGTAAAAATAGCAAATTTGTGACAAAGGCGGCTTGATTAATGCTTAAGAAATGAAAATTTAATACACCTGCGTTAAAAATAACAAAATAAAATTGTATCTTTTAGACTGCGTAGCCGAATTCAGTTTAAAATTCAGGGCATTCCCCTTCTTTTGTTATGCTACACTGTGGATAGTTGCTTAGAATATCCGGTATTTTTAGGTACGTGAAAAGAAATGTTATAAGGCTTTGAAAAATGGAAACTATTTTTTGTTGTTGTTGTTTAAAGTAGTACAAAAAATATTCCTTTTTAGTTTAACAATTTCAAAAGGAAAACGAATTAATATCCGAACTCCTTCAGCTTGTTCATACTATTGCCGAGAAATATTGAAATTCAGAAATAAAACTACACAAAGAAAATGCTTAAATAAGAATTTAAAATATATGTATTTTTTTTTTCTTGATTTTTTTTTCTTTTCCACCTCGTAAAAATACGAAAGAAGCTTCACATCTTTCGCCATTTCGCGAAATTTTTGAAGAGCAAATTTCAATTACTATCTTTTTTACCATGATACGGAGTCCGGTTTTTATCAGTTGGTTTTACACTTTCCAAATAAAACATGTCACATTCCCCCCTCCTTTTTTTTTTTCTCCCTCTTCTCCCGGCACCAAATTTCATACAGTTTTCACATCTCCCCACTGTGAGACCCCATGAACTTGTCAAAGGAAGGGGGACATCTCAGATTAAGAAACTCTAGAAAATCTCTCGTTAGATTGTCCCGACCTTAAGGCATAGGGATCCGGGGAACTGATAACTATCTTCTTGAGCAGGAACCTGCTGTTTGTTAGTCCTCCCCCCAGACACTTTAGAAGCCCGGAAGATGTTTCGTCGAGAAATTCTGTCATGACCTTATCTTCTCTGAGAACCGAGGTTGACGATAGGAGAGAGATCTATTAGTAGGGTAAATTCAGAGATTAGGGATCCTTTCTCCAGAGCCTGCCAGTTGCTTCTTTTTGAGGTTATGAATGAGCCTAGAGGTACGATTGATTATGCCATTGCTATCTGAGTTATTTTGACTGGTCCAGGATAGGAGCCATGGAAATATTCGAAGGCATACAACGATGCCCGATTACACCAAGAGAACATCTTGGGTTTTTTTGCTACGTATTGTGGAAAGTTTCATAAATAATGTGATAGCACCCTGAAGTTTTTTATAGCTCAGCCAATTAACTTTATCAATGTAAGATATACTACACGGCAAAGCTTTTAAGTAATTTTATTTTTGCGGTAAAAGCAAAAACTACATTACGTTGCTGAGTGTCAAACTAAAATTCCTAAGAATTTGCGAACTTTTTATTGATTGTTTTAAATTGACGCTATTATGTGTGCATGTATCTACGTTATTCTTTTATTTGGCTACAAAATAATTTGATTGAATTTATAATTGTTTAATTAACGTTGCAAAATCAACTCTATTTTCTTACACTAATACTTAATTCATATCGATAAGTTTTTGTAATTTTTTAAATGAATGAATTGGAGTAATTTAATAATCAAAGAGGGTTGATTTACATTAACTTAAATTAAGCGAATTTAATTTTCCTACAAGTCATTTTTCAGTTTTTAAAAATGTGTTGAAAGTATACGTCCGTACGCATTGTGCATATATTACATATTCTAAGAAATGTAATTAACAGTAGTAAAATGAAATCTTAAGAAATAAATTTTAATAAATTATAGCTTGTTTTTAGAAACGTTCTTGATAATAACACATCGATCAATAACTCTCGAGACTAACCCAGAGATGGCGCTCGTAGTAAACCAGTAACCAGGTCTTTCTAGAGTACTAACCTTTGCTTGAAACGTGTCAAAATTTTAAGTCGATCGGACCAGGAAAAAGGTTTTTTGAAGTGAAGTGAAAAAGGTTTTTTCCAAGTGGGTGCCGCGATTGCTTTCGATGGAACAAAAACAGCAACGAGTCAATGATTCAGAAAGCTGTTTATCGCTATTTACTCGCAACAAAAAAGATTTCTTGCGAAAAAAAAAAAAAGAAAAAGAAAAAAAAAAAAAAAAAAGGGGGGAGGGGGAAAGATTTGGAAAAGCGTTGGAACGATTGCATCACCCTAAAAGGTGATTAACAAAAGGTATTATGTTGATGAATAAAAAAAAATTTTGCAAAAAAAATGTTGTTTTCAATGTTAGACTCGGGAGTTATTGATCGATGTGTTATAGCGTTTTATAAAAAAAAAAAATCTTTATATAGATAGCAAATTTTAATCATAGAGTAAAAGAATTCATTAAAAAATATTTTGTTGTACATGCCAAGAGATTTGAAATAAACCATTTTATGCTTAATTAATCATGACACGATGAACAATTATTAGTTTAAAAAACACTCATACTCCTTTTTTTTTATCTGTATAACAATAAAATCCTCCTGTATTTTTCAATTCACCACTTAATCATTGTAATCTCAAGTTCAGTCATCAATCTATCAATATCACGAAATTAAACGATTTTTCTCGAGTTATCATTTGTAAAAAAATAAATTTATTAATAGACTGATGGACTGTTCGTCATAGATTGAAGACATTCTATTTAACACAGTTTTGTATTTATTAATACGATAGAATCAAAGAATAAATTTGCTAGATCTTAATTGTATTTTAAGTTTTGAAATGGAAAAAAAAAATTCCGATGATGTTATGTTTATCAATAAAAAGGTATCATGTTCAAATGTATAGATATAAATTCAAAACTATTTTTAAAAGAAATTTCCATGGTGCTTTCTAATGGTTAACGGTAACGCTTCGCTATTAATAGATTATTTAATATCTGTTGCTTCAGACTTGGCAAAATTATTCACAGAGTAACAACGATCTATCTGAGGAGCAGCTTTTTTCTAGTATTTCGATTTCCTGTTTGTTTTCGTCTGTTTATCTTCAAGTGTTTTTGCTTAGCTATTTACTGACAACTTTGCGAAAGTTCTGAAAAAAAAAATGACATTCTGGAGGAATTTCTTAAGAAAATTATCTGATTGTGTGTACTAAAAATAATTCATTTATATTTGAGAAATCTTATTAAAAACAGTTGAAATTCACCTGAGGCATATTGTAGATTAAAATATTTTTGCTTAACTTAGTTTTTGTTTCCTAAGTTTCAAATACTTTTTTTTTATTTTGATCATATAAAGTAGACAAGAAAATTATATGATAACATTAAGGATTCAATGAAACTAGTATATTTTTGCTAAACCTTTGAGTTTATTCAGGATGGAAATCAATCATTTCAGCATTTTAAAAGTGGATGGTGCTTATAACTGACAATAAATTTAGTAACACAATATCATTGGTTAAAATATCTAACATTATTTGTTATTCCGAATTTTATTATTTTCGTAGATTTTATAGGAGATTTTACACATGTTTTACTCGCATTTAAGTTATACACTTGTTTTCCACAAATATTGCTGAAGATTTCGCTTTATTTCTTTCCAAGAAGAGTATTATAATGATACAGAACAAATAAATATCGGTTTCGAACACAATTTGCTTATATTTCATTCTCAAATCTATAACGATATATAAATTTAATTTCTCATTATTTGAGAACGAATTTTATTTCTCCTTTTACATGAAGATTTTTAATCAACACTAAAATTGAAAATTTGCGTAACAATATGTTTTATTTCTATTTTGAATTGATTATTTCATCATATTAAGAAATCATCAGTTTTATTTTTAAAACCTTTTTTTAGATTAAGAAATCTGTTTTATTCATATATTTTTTTTCAGATTAAGAAATCAGTTTTACTTAAATAAAAAAAAATAATTTTACGGGTTAAAAACCAGTTTTAAGAACGAAACACATATAAAAGCTGTTGATTAAGTGGTTACCTTATTTTTGCTTGTATTATTCTAAGAGAAAAGGAAAATCTCATAATACCTTACTGTCATCCGAATGTTTTTTTTTTTAAAAAAAATTACCTCTATTTAATATAATTTACCTAAAATCTTTTTTAATACAAAAAAAATTATTTAATTAATATATTATTCACAGTATAAGTATATCAGTAGGATACATTTAACTTAAAATTTTTTATGATAAAAAATAATATCGATTGGACTCTATGGCATAATTTTACTCTATTTATTCTGATATTTTTCACGTTTTCCTTTTGAACAAATCAAATTAACGTGAATAATGAAAATCAAAGTAGATCTTACCGATTTGAATTGAATCTCTAAAATGCCATTATACTGTTATGTTATCAAATTCTCATAAAATCATTATTATCAGTAGTAGCAATAATATTTTGCTTTTTTTTTAATAAATTACTTCAGTCTGTAATAATTTATTAAAGTTGAATTTTTATTTTATTTTAATAATACTTATCAGTAAATGGTACATATTATTAAACACGTATCACATTGCTTTTAAATGAATGATTGCTATTTGTTCTACTGCAAATCACTATTGCACTGCAAAACAAACTATTCTAATTTTTATTCAAGAAGTGATTTTTGCTATAGTAATAATAAATATTACTTTACAAGACTCTAGAATTTCAGATGTTTTATTTATCCAATAATATTCTCTTAACAATAGAAATAATTTAAAACAAAACTTATTTTAAATTTAATTTTTCAAACGAAATATTTAATTGGAACGAAAAGTATTATTTATTTATTACAATAATAATTTCTTCTTTTTAAATTTTTTTAAAACTTATGAATTTAACAATATTGACATACTTTTAGTAACGATTTAACATATATATCACTATTTAACATGAAGGGGACTAATTAATTTAATAAAATTAATTTGTAACTTTTTCATGAACTTATTGAAATTTACTAAGATGTCTGAACCTTAGAATAATACGGAAAATAAATTATAATTAAAACCTCTAAACTTCTGCTTTCTCTGTCAACCAATTTATTTCTATACTTAACATTTAATTAAGTTTGCAATTTACATCAAATAATTGAACATTTTATGCTATCCCTTATTGTTGAAGCGCACTTACTTAAATTTTGTGAGAACAAGCTTTTAAGTTTCTAATTGCTATAATGGAACTTATCTACGGTGGCTGAACTCAAGTTGGAAGAAGATTCAAGAATTTATTTTTCCACTCTTGAAGATTCCTCTTTCTACACCCTATTCATTCTGCTTCGCAACTAACTGCTGAAGAGGTTAAAAATATGACTTATTTTAAATCAACCCTTTGAATCCACAAACGGCCAGTTAGAATAATAATTATCTATGTAAAAAAAATCATTCTGTTCCAGAGTTGTAGAAAACAAGACTGACGTCATGTTTCTATAGCAACACAGTTAAGACATAAGGACGGATGTGTGCCAAGTATGCTATTTAAAAGTAGCTCTTCCTAGAAAACTAACTGGGTGGTTCTTCTGCGATGTGTTAATACGAGTCAGACCCTAGTTTTTTCCGGGGGGTACACAAGCGGAATTTTCAACATAATCAGGCGTCTTGGAGACTCACCCACGAACTATGTAGGGCTTGCAATTCCAAGGCAACAAACCTTCAAGCTATGTAAACATTATCTGTTGTTTTCGATGAAATGTTTGCGGAAGTGCTATTTGGAAGACAAATATTTTATTAAGCTAGGATTGAAAAGAGAGAGAGAAAGTAAAATTTGCTCTTATTCAAAAATATTTGAAATCTTCGAAAAAAAATAAAATATTGTCTCAGAATAGTTGATTGATTGATTTGTGAAGGATATAAAGCAGTTATCCGTTTCAAAATAGAAATATTTTTATGTACATTAATTGAGGTTGATAATTAATGTCAGTTATTAAAGTTTTAAGACAAATAATATTAAATTGTTATGATATGTTTAAGTGTTTAAAAATAAATATTGATAAATTTTGTTTTTTAAATTTACAACTTTAACACTACTATTAATTGCGTATGATTTCTTGTATTGTTTTACTTAAAATCATCAAATATTTTTTTGGGGGAGGAACCAATGGGATTTTGTTATTTATTTTATAATCTATAAATTCAGTCAGAAGATTTTATAGCATGCAAATATAGTTTTTGCAACGCATTAATGCTAAATTCCGTATTGAAAAAATATGAAATTCACTTTATGCAATCATTAGAAATCCAAACAATTATTTATAGTTATAAGCTATTTCAATTCCCCTTTAGATAGCTTTTTTTTTTTGTTCATGATTGTGTTAAATTTGTATCATAAGATAACTGCCAGGTTATTCTAAAAAAACTTGATTCGAAAATAGATTACTCTTTCTTTACACGCTTCTTTTTATAATCTAAATTTTCCTTAAAAAATTTATTTTTGTTTTCATGAAATGTTTTATAATTAAATTTCAGAAAATCTGAGATCATAAGACAACAAACCATAAATGCTCAAATTTATTAATTAATTATATTTTCTTGAGTTAATTACTTTTCAGTTATTTTCAATCAGTTATAAACTTAGAAGTAAGTTTCGATTCTATGGAATTTTATTTTTGTAGCAAAGCTTTTGGTTATTTATCGCGATAAACATAACATTGCACGCACCATTCGAAAATAAAAATATTCTTTAAAGAAATTTTTTTGTGTCTTGCTGAATTAATACTTCTTTTTTTTATAAAATTACGTAGAATTTTACTGCATAAATTATATCAATAAGTAGGACAAAATTATTGAATTATAAGAAAAATACAAACTAAACCACATCCGGAAATGCAACATCAGATCTTACTGACACAAATGCATACTAATGATTAATGCTTTTTTTTAAAAAAAAATCTATGATAGTTAAACAAAGCATTTTGTGTAAACAAATAAAAAATAGTTAAATATTTTCCCTGACGCAAGTATGAAAAACAGAAGTATTGAATTTCCAAAAAATATTTTTAAAACATACTTTTCTAGTATGGATACTCCTTTTTATAATGAAAGGCGTTAAAACGTGCATTTTAAAATGAATAATTAAATTTTTGAAACAGTGTAAAGGGGAGTGGGTCACCAGTTCCGAAGGACTTTTATTAAAATATTCACATTCTAAAATGAAAGTTATTTAGGTCAAGAGCAAACCTAACCAGACAGTGAGCATAAAACAACTAACGGAAACTGATTGTTTTATCGACTCCTATCTCTTATGTGGGAGGAAGTTTATCCTAAAATAATAGATAAATGATTGTAAATAGGCTAAATTGGAAGATAAATTAGAAATGACGTACTTAATTTTGACCTTAAGCTTTAAATCGATGTTTAAATGACAAATGTCAAAAAATATTCACCAAAAAAAGTACATAGCTAGATATTCTTATTAAATTTTGTGAGCAATTGCTTCAATGACGTAAGATTTTATTTTAATGTTGGAAAATATACAGAGTAAGAAACTGGGTGAGGCTTATAGGATTGTATCAAAATATTATTTAAGTTTTTCTCATTAACATATTTATGCCATTTTCTAAGTCATTTGCATATCACTTATGCAAAAAAAAGTCTATGTTTAATGCATTTCAGCATTGAAAAAGGGAATTCTGGTACTGGTTGCATTTCATAAAGTCTTAAAAGCTGAACTTGGGTGTGGCAGAATTTTTAAAAAAAGCTAGGTGTCTGCAAATAATAGTATAGTCGTGCAATGTTACATTCTTATACCTAAAAATTCGTTTTATAGTACAAACAAATATTACAATTGTTTTATATTACAATTTCAAATATTCAGAGTGATGTATAAAGTGCTTCTCTTTTTTCATTGAATTGATTTTGGAGCCTATATAGATTTTAAATAGTTTTTTAAATAAAATATATCTGATGCTTGCTATTACTATCCACTCGTTTTAAAACTTTTATTGCATTTTCAACAGTTCATACATTTTAATAGCCTCTGAAATATGTAGCGGTTCATTAATTTAATACAGAACTACAAGCGCTCCATTAACTTATAATCTTTTAACCTTATTAATACAATTTCTGCCATATTTCTATCGCGCTTTTATAATTTTTCCTTTCGTATTTCTTTGATATATCTGGTTGAACTACATTTTTTCAGAATTTTCGATGACTAAAATAAAAACTCGAGTCTAGCTTTACTCGAATAGAAAGTATTAAAATTAAAACATTTACAAAATTCTTTTTCGTGAAATTACTTTTGAAGATATTCTATTAATGCTCTTTAATTAACTATGGTCATACAACTTAATAATATATTAGTGGAAAATAGTTTTGCCAATTTTACAAAGTAATATACATTTACATTAAAATACTTCTTATAACACTTTAAAAATGATCTTATTTAATGAAAAATCGAAAATTAAAAAGAAATTCTGAAAAAGTCTAATTTAAAAATTCAAAATATTTTGTCTTGAGTCTAGTTTGATCCATCAGCATTTGAGCTATTATACCAAAATTTTTATACGCAATTAAATAAATCTAAGATTATATAAAAATATTTCAAATATATTCTAAATTTATATTTCAAAACTCCAAAATATTCATATAAACAAAGAAAGAAAACATATATGTTGAAAATTATTTGTAATCACTCTTTTATACAAATAATATTTCACGTGTCATATTCTTAAAATAACTCTTGAAAACAGATATCAGGAGTCATAATTTCTCTTAGATATTTCTTCCGAGTTCTGGAGTAACCAACGGTAAATGATTGAAATGTTTTGAGTTTTCAGGAGGTCAAGCTGATCATTAATTACCAAGCATATCCTGATACTCCTGAAAAGAATGACCGTCGTGTATAAAATTGAACTGAATTCCATGGCCTGTAAACCTCTTTGAAAATTAATCCATAATGATAAATTGATAGCTAGCGCAAATTCCATTTATTGTTTCTGAATTCATAAAACTGGTCGAGTAAGTTTTATAAAGGATGCGCAACAATGATATAAAATTTAGCTATTGTTTCATAATTATTAATATGAATAATATCAATTAAATGATAAAAACAGAAATACATAATCACTTTTCTTACAATCCTTAATTGATAATTAATTGTAAGTAAAAAAAAAATAATAAAAAATTTCTTCAATGAACAATCCTTTAACTATGTTCATTTATTGATTTGGTGTAGTAATTTAGGAAAAAAAAACTTTACAATTTATTGTTTCTTATTGCAACTTAAATTTTATTTTTAAAACATGTATTATTTTCGATTAAAAAGGAGAGATATACTTAAAATAAAATTTCATATACAATGCAAAAGTTCTAGGAATCTATAATTAATAGCTATTATATTTCGTTACAAGAATAATGATATATCGAAAAGCAAAATTATGTAACATGACAGAATTAAATTCTTTTATTTCTGAAATCATCTTCTCTTCCTAATAAAAGAGAAGAATTTGATGTGAATTTAACTGACAACTAACTAGTGAATTTGAAGAAAAAATATTGACTAACTTTAACACTCTA
Source organism: Nephila pilipes (assembly GCA_019974015.1). Taxonomy (NCBI): domain Eukaryota; kingdom Metazoa; phylum Arthropoda; class Arachnida; order Araneae; family Nephilidae; genus Nephila; species Nephila pilipes. The sequence goes on along the minus strand of BMAW01124819.1, from coordinate 127,419 downwards.
ATTCATATTAATTTATAGATTCTAATATATTCATTGTGAAAGAAAATATTTTTTCTAATTAAAAAGATAACTGAAGCTATTAACGAAAGCTGCAAAACATTATGATAGGAATGACACAAATTTGCATGGGACATTTTAAATTATGTATATATATAAATATATATATATATATATATATATATATATATATATATATATATATATTTTACTGATTTTTTTAAAATTATTTCTGTTAGATTTGTAGGTTTTTAGTTTTAATAAATATTTTAAATTTATTTTAGAGTTTATAATCTATTAATCTATAATTTAATAAGATTTTGAGTAATTTAAAAAAAATTATAGAAATACCGCCATATACATACACACGCATGCACACACACACATATATTTATATATGAATTCCTTTCTAATGTTAAATTTAAATCTTTATCAATATTATATTATTAATTTTGAAGATAAAAAAAATTTAAATTAACTAGAGGTATTCCACAAGGGTAGCCATGAAATAAAATAGTTTGGCTAATACTATTCACCTTTTTATGATCATAATTATAATTACAGAGATTATATTATTTATAGATATATTGATAATCTCTCTACTTGTTTTGGATTACAATAAAACTTCTGAAGATAAACCTAATTTATCATTGTATCTCGAGCATTTAAATCTAATTCAAACAAGTAATATTAAGTTTTCAACAAAATATTTAGGCGTGAAACCGAACTTTATAGACAACAGAAGTACTAGTAATAATTGTGGCAAGATAGATAGTTTTCAATTTCATATTAATAAGGAACTTTTTAGTTATTTTTATTTTCAGAACTATTATTTATAACAATAAATATAACAACTTAGAATGTTTTTATAATATAAAAAATATTAGTTATAAGTTTATAACTTGTTGTATTAAGGCAAATTATCGGATATATTTTATTAATAAATATTTAAAAATTATTAAGACAAATGAAAAATAATAGATATATATTTTGTGTCTATATTGCATATTTGTGTATATGTATATGTATTACGCATATGTGTTTGTGTATATGTATGTAGTTTTGTCTAATTTTGTAATAATTTTCTTCTATAATATTTGTTTAGTAAAGTTTGGTTTTGTTTCAAATCTTTTTATTTTAATTTTAATTTTGGACACCAGAGAGAGACACAAATTATTATAACAATTTTTTTTATGAATTTTAAAAGTATTAACTTTACTAATTTAAGTAAGTATTTAGCAAAAAATATTAAATTTAAATGATTACTTGATTTAGGTTTTCGAATAATTAATAAAAAAATTTCTGGAAGAGTATTTTTTAATTAATTCTTTAGTTTTAAGCATTCAATCAGTCAATCAATAGTTTGGTGATTATACAAGGTTTCTCGTATATTGCGCCATATTGGAATGAGATGAGCACAACAATTTTGTTTGAAGTTAAAAATATAATTTCTTGTTTTTTTTTTTTTTTTTTTTTTTTTTTTTAAATTTAAGAGAGCATTAATCGGGAAAGATGAATTATTCTTAAGTTAATGGGGGATATTTTCTTTGTTTTTTTTTAATTATTCGCGTCTTTTTCCTTTTTCTAATTTGATAGTCTAGTCGTTTTTAAAATTTTGATTATTTTTCATTTGTACCTTTAATGAAAATGTAATTACTGAAGTTGTGATGGTTGGATCCGTAAAACCGATTTAAACACGCTTTTACTATTCCAAAGTATGAGAGAATATTTAAATTACATTATTTTAATTTTTCCATAATTCATTTCTTTTTTTTTTCCCCTTCAGATTTGCTATGCTTTGGGTAGCTTTGTATTTAACTAAGTTGTAATTTTTAATTAATGATTTATATATGTGTTGAATTAAATTTACTGTGAATAATCTTTATTTCAGAAAATTATGGCCTTTTTTTTATCATTATAATATTTTGCATGTTTTTAATTTAGAATAGTATATTTAATTTTATTGTTTGATTTCTTTGATAATTTACTAATTTTTTTTTCTATTAATTGCAGTATTTGTAGGTTTTTAGATTCAATAAATGTTTTAAATTTATTTTTAAAGGCTGTACTCTATAATTTAATATGATTTTGTATAATTTAAAATTATGTATAATTAACTTTATTATTATTATTAATAATATATATATATATATATATATATATATATATATATATATATATATATATATATCAGAAAGAGAATTAGGTTCCTCAAAAACTCTTTCAATTTATTCAATCATTAAAATATTTTAATGTGAAATTATAAAAATATGCAACAAATCTTTTAAAACTTTAAATATTTTATGTAAGTGTATTAAAGTATTATCACTTATTAGATATACAATTTATGCTGAGACAGAATCAGTTTAAGGACAATATCCATTTAAAAGACTGAATTAATATGGAAATCACATTCTTACAGATCAACAGAAAGTTCAGTTTCAATGATTAAAATACAAATTAAGAGAATCGCTTTTGAAATGTATTATTGTTCATGATTCATATTTACTTTTTTTATTAATAATTTTTATAATTTCTGTCCACCTTCTTAAATCGATGGCATCAATTTGTAATAAAGCAATCAAAATATTTTTCAGTTGTGAGCGGTCTCAGTAAATAGTAAATTTTTTTTCATCGATTTGTATTAATCGAAACAATTATAGCTCAAAAAATTGCTGTAGTTATTTAAAATCCTTTCCAATACTATTTAGTTGTGATATTTCTAAACCTGAATTTGAGTATTTGCATGGATTTATATTTTATTATGTAAAATAAACATTCAATGGAAAATTCTTATACCTTCTAAATTTAGTAATTTTTACCGAAATATTTAATTATAACTCAAAGGAAAATAAATTGTAAAACCTTTATTATTATTATTTTTTTTCTTACATTTTACTGTTATTTACCCAAATGATTGAATTAAAAGAAATATGAAAGAAAACTATATCAAAAACTCTTTATTTCTTCCCAAATATTATTAGATACCAAAGCTATTCAATCAAATATAGTAACACAACATATTAGAACTGAAGCCTATTACGTTAAAAATTAATCTTTGTTAAAATACTACTAAAATTACTTTGAGGAAGTAAACTCAATCATAAGAGCTTTATAAACATTCAAGATAACAATAAAAATACGTAGGTTAATCCTTATTAAGAAACTGTTCGTTACATCATGTCAACTTTTTATACTCGGAAAAAGAACTCAACCAGTTGTTTATCAATGCTTTATCATCCATCGGCAATCTTTTCAAATTGAAATTACTGAAAACATAATTACAACATCCGCCTTGTTACGGACTTTTATTTTGATCAGTCGACGTCCTTCTGTCCATAGTTGTGGAATGCAGGTCGGCAAAATAATAACCAGTCCACGCACTCAAGGCTACCTTAAGGCTCTTGGCAGGTCTTAAAGTTTCCTCACGACTAGATTGAAACTTTTAATCACGACTTCAAATAACTTTTTGGGACGCTGCGTTTAATTAGAAAAAATTCTTTGTAACATTCCAAATTATTTTGTCTCTCTCAGTAGTGAGGAGGAATTATAGAAGCTTATAGTAATAGCTTTTCATGTTCTGAGCTGTAGATTTCTTTTCAAAATATTTGGGCATTGTTCAGGAAATTAGATATTATTAAAGATGTATTTCTCCTTTCGAATAGCTTTTCTTTATACAAATACAATAAGCTATTTGATGTTATTAAAATTTTCTGTTTTCGTTGCCAAAATATCTAGTTATAATTAATAAATTAAAAAACTTTTTTTTTTATTCGTGAATATTGAACCGAACAATAGACATTTATATTCGATTTCACCAGTACGTTTTCTTATTCCTTTAGCAAATAATTATTTTTAAAGATCCTTTAAATCAAAATATGAATTTGAAAGATCTTTTAAAAAATATTCGATGTCTTAACTGTAAAATAATCATATTGAAAAAGATGTTTCTAATATTTTCCTATTTTTTTTAATACCAAACAAAACTATGAAAATGCACTCGGAATAGGGAGTTCATTTTATTTAGAAATGAAAAAGTAGTAAATTAATTAATTTCTACCATTTTTACAAAAAAAAAAGTATAATATTAAGGTTTTTCATCTTTTGCAAAAACCATACGGTAAATTTTTTTCTGTCGACTACACAAAAATCTGATTTAACGAAAATTGTATAGTTTTTCCTTATTTCGATCGATCATGAACATCTTTTTTTTCATATAATAATGTACAAAATTTATTATTATTTATTACGATAATTTTTTAAATCACATTTTATAGGATCGTAATCTGTGTTTTTAATTTTAGTGAACTGAACTTTTTTATAGGGTAAAAAAAGTTTTAATGCGTTCGTCCCATTGTTTTTGAAGCAATCCGATTAGAAATCAGATTTTCTCTTTTGATTAAGGTTAATTATGAATTCATGATATAAATATGCTATGAAAATTTATTGAATAATATTTTATTGCATTCCAATAAAAATTATGCGAACTTAATATAGCTTCAATAATCAATATGAGATGATAATTATAAACCGAACATAAAATATTTATAATGAGGCTTTGGTTATTTTCTGTACTAAGGAATAGAATCATTATCACAGTACATCAAAGAAATAATGAAAAAAAATATTATAAACATTGTGAGTACTTGTTTGTAAAATAACACAATAAGATATTTTATATATATATATATGTGTGTGTGTGTGTGTGTGTGTGTGTGTGTGTACTTATTACCAGCTTACAAAATAAAGAGACCATACCAGGTCACATAATTCGTTAAAAATTACTTTTCTTTTAAACAACGATGCAAAAGTCGGGACGTTTTTCCTTTATTAATTAATTCTACTGCTGTTTTTCAGTCTAATTAATTAGTCAGTAATTACAAGACTCCATTTGAAAATACGTAAACGGAAAGCAAAGTACTTTATTAACCACCAAATAAAAAATAAGGTCTCTCTCTCTCTCGAATCCCTCTTAACTCGTCCATTCTAGATTATGATCTAATAATAAAGTCGTAGAGTACCAAATCACTAGTTCTGTTTAAAAGTTTTCTCGCACACAGCCTATTCGTATTTTAGTACTTAGACTAAGAGACACCTCAATCCAGGAGATTAATTACGTTTTCTCAATTCAATCTACAAATATATTTCTGCCTGTCTTTATCCTCTCTCTCCTTTCTCTTTCTTTTCAATTCTATTTTATTTCTTCTCTCTCTCTCTCTCTCTCTCTCTCTCTCTCTATATATATATATATATATATATATATATATATATATATATCACTATATTTAATTCAATTCACTGCACTTCTTTTATCTTCAACTAATTTACTTAATCACTTTCATTTTGGTTGGGAAGAAATCATAGTTTTGTGCTAATCGAATAGCCAAAAATCTCTAAGTTTGTAAAGAGAAAATCACAAATAGCCGATCGTCACAGAGTATTAATATATATATATATATATATATATATATATTAAAAATTGTGCACATGTTTAGCGTAACACGCAACATCAACCATTGATAAATTCATCACTGATCAGCGATAATTAAGAATTATTTTAATTTCTTCATCGTTATAATTACAATTTAGCTGGTGAGATAAAAAAAAAAAAAAAGTGTTTATGAGCCTGGAATGTTGAAAGCTTGAATGACAATTTCGATATGACACTTTCAAATGACTGACCAGAATAAAAAATGCATTCCGATGATTTTCAGGTATCTCGAGGCTCTTTCAGGGTTTTATAATGAATGGAGAATAATTATATAAAATAATTATGATAAAATTGAAATTAAAGTTTCGCGTATACAGTGTAAGTTCAACATTTTTTCCTCCTCTCGGAACAAATTAGATGGATTTCCTTGTTTATAGAGGACTCAAGTCAACTCCCCCTCCCCCCCCATTTCGTTCAGTGCTTAATGCTTTATTGCTCATGTTCAAGTTAATGCAAGGATATATCTGTGTATTCAAAATGAATCATCCGATTCCAAAATATTATATTTTCTTAAATGAATGACACAGAAAGGTAAGTAATTCATGAATGCAAAGGAAAAATATGGAAGCCTTTTTAAAAGAGTTCGATATAACTTTTTCTAGTTACACATATAATGTCAATTAGATATGTAAATTCCTGCCAAACACGTTTTTAAGTGTCAGTGATAATTGAAAGCAGAAATGCATTGTTTAAGCTCGAAAAAAGTTGTAGGTAATGGTGGCGCATACTAACCACCAAAGGATGAAATCTCATGGGGTCGTATCAGGTAACCAGCTGTGTAACATCAAGTCATCTGGTCTATTGCGACCGATCCACCTGCGAGATAGCTCCGTGAAAGCGTCTAATAAAGTTTTCAAGAAATAGCTTCATGAAGAACACACCAGAGTCATCTGTTTACAATATAAAACTTCCAATTTTTTCCTTTACATACATGTATTACTTATCATTCTGCGTCGTATATTTTTGAAAATATTTGATTTTGAGATCAGATGACTTCATTTTGAATAACGCTATACTTAGCAAAAATAAGCTGTTGAGTGCCATGATCCTTGCCAGACCCTTTTGTTTAAATCTTGTCCTTTTTTTTTTTTTGATAATACAGCTTTCAGCTTTGGTTTACTTCATTCCAACAATTTCTCAAGTCGGAAAAATGAAACCTATCTTACTCGATCTATAAAACAAATATTTTACTTCCTGTCTCCACAGATGCTTTTTCAAGGCGCAAAATCACAAGATTTCTGAAATTCACTAAGTTGTAAAAATAGTCTTCCTGGATTTGTAGTTTGTCTTATCTGTTTTGTAGTAATGTATTCTTTTTTTAAATTCCTACTATTAGTTCACACACTCTCTCTCTATATATTTTTTTATATATTTTGTTCAAATTTTCAATCGTTAATAAAATACTTTTTATTCATCCACTCAAATTCAAATACATTTTTTTAAAATTTGTAGTGAATGACACTTGATGCTAATACAGTTTTTTTCAAATAATAATTCATTAATTAAACTTAATTGGTGAAAATCAGTTTAGCCCAACCACTTGGCGCGATTTCAAAAATACCCAAACTTGGCGACTTTTTTTTTTTGGCTGAACGTTAATTCCGGGAAGCGGACCAGGGTAGTCACAGTTGGCAAAATACCGCCAAATAATTCCTGTCACCAAGGCTGATTGAGCTAAACAGCATTCCAACCATTTAGTTTACCAGATGAATGAAGAAGCAAGCCAATGCTTCTAACATGTCACATGTCTTGCAATGGCAAAGTTGGTAGAGCGTCGGCGTAGAATCTTCATGCCTTCGGATCGAATTTCGTCGTAGTATAATTTTTTTTATTTGATTTTCAAATAATTAATTTTAGTTTTATATGGGAGAAAAAAATATCTCTTATATAAGATATCTAGCAGGATATAAATTTAGGAATAAATACTGTCTTGACGAAGCGTGTTGATCGCTGAAATTTTTTTTTCTTTTGCCACTTAATATTGTGATTCTGTAATATTTATATTAATTGCAATTTTTTAATAAAAAGTAAATAAAATTAAAAAAATTTCCTTGTTGACTTAAGTAGAAATTGACTTTAATTTTTTTTTATATTACTTGCTTACTCTAATGTAAGATATTCTATAATTCACTATTATTTAGCTTAATTGCCATGAACAATTGAAATAATAGTTAGCAAACAGAGCAATCATAACACAGGCGAATCATATCAGATTGACAAGCCTCTCCTCTAACTGTAAGAAAACATGCATTCATTTATATAATCCAAAAATAAAGCACGATAAAAGTTTTTTTTATTGTTCTTTATTTTTCTGTTTTATTTTAAAGTTAATCAGTGGTTAATTTAATTACTAGATTTATTTTTTAACCATTAGGCAATAAATAAACTCTAAAATTATATATAAAGGAAAAGTTTAAGGATCTTGACGTTTTCCAATCAAACTCTTTTTACTTGAGGAAGAAATCGACAAATTTTTACTCTTTCAAATAGAATGGTCGTGGTCGCGAACTCGCGATCGCTCGAAACTTGATGCCACAAAAGACCCGACGTATTGCTGGGCTGATGCCCGTTAAATCCGTCAAGGATCCTAGTCCTATCATTGGCGTGGTGTGGAAGTTTAGAGAGAGAGTTGCTTGCTCTTGTTACGTGAACAAAGATCACGATTACGATGTCCGTCACTTACATCCTTTGCATTGCTTCTAAGTGCGATGGTAATAAACAATTAATGAAAAAAATCTTTCAAGTAGAAAGAAATTTCCACTTTATTTTACAAATGTTATAATGTTATATTTTCAAAATTTTGTGCGAAGGACTAATTTATATATATATATATATATATATATATATATGTGTGTGTGTGTGTGTGTGTGTGCGTAGTATTCTAAATATTTAATAAAATCAAACTTATTCTTAATATTGATAGTGCATTGGTATTTCTATACCGATATGTTGAAATAAAGTTATCATATTTGATGCACAAAGAATAATTATATCAATTTTTAAAATCTTTGTTTTTAATCTGAGTATTATCATTTTATTCAAATAACTACGGATAGCGCGGGGTATGAAAATTCCATCAGACTCCAAGGTCGAAACAATTTGATACTTCCAAAAAATTTCGGGCATTAGGGAGAATCATGTTTTTTCCTGAATACAATTAGATACACAAGTAATAAACATATCAAACGTGTACCAACACGATCGGACACAGAGCTCTTTGCCACGTTATGTATGAGTTTGGAAAAAAATCATTCATATTGGGAAAAAAAAAACAATGATTACAAACCGATTCCGAAACTGGGGGTCGTGCAATTGTTCGAGGTAGAGAGGGGCGCAAAAATTTCAGTCTGAAGGTCAAAGGTGCGCAGACCCGCATCTGTGCTGGAATGGCTCCTCTTAATTCATACCTTTGCCATACATAATGATTCCTGCCGATTCTCCGCATCGACAACTCATCATGTGACCTTGTCCATAATTGTAGCTTTCGCGACTCAATGCTGATTGCAGGGGTGCCAGATTTGGCAAGTTATCAGAGCTTTTTTTTTTTAAAAAAAATAAATAACGAGAAGAAAGTTGTACAGCAGAGATGGATCCAGTAGCGGACAAAGAATAAGGATTAAAAAAAAATAAGTAAGACATCTTTTAAAATATTTATCGGGTGTTTTTCTTTTGATTGAAAAAAACTGACACGGATTGCTACAGTGTTTCTTTCTAAGACTAGTTCGTATAATCATTTCAATGTATCGAAGATAATCTGCATTGAAAATAATACGGAAAAATCAAATTCTTAGTATATTGTGCAATATTTTTTTTCTAACGAACTATTAATATTTCTTTCTTCATGAATTTGCTTTTCCTAAAAAAGATGTATAATTGCTCATATTATTACTGAAAATTTTTAACAACAAAAAAAATCGTGTTTTAATAATTTTAAATCGTTATATTTCAGCGAATCTGTTCAAAAATATTAAAATTAAGGCAATATAATTAAAAATCACTCAATTCATTGGTTAAAATTTATTTAAATTAAAATTAACTTCCAACTAACTAACTTAAATTAATTTAATTTAATTATTTAAACTTAACTTTAATTTCATAGTTAAGTTTTAAAAAATTAAAATTAACCTCATGTAATCAAAATTGTAATAAATGTGTGTTTTATAAAAAAAATTATAAATTCATACAATTTTAATCATATGATACGATAATTTATTCAATGATTATAATAATTGTAATCATAAATTCAAAAATTTAAATTATAAATGGAAGTTTTCAAAAGATTAAGATAATTTAGTTCTGAACATCCCTCAAATAATTTTGGAAAACATTCCATTATATAGATAACTGATTGGTCGGCTTATAATGTTATAAAGAATAAATTTTTTAATGATTAGAGATTTCGCATGCACACAATCAAACTGCTGCTATATAAACATACATTTATTTAGTAATTATTTAATTTTTTATAAAATAAAACTTTTTATTGATTTAATTTTCTTTATTGTTTTGAAGTAAAAAAAAAAAACCTAAAATTTTTCAAACCCGCGTTGAGGTCCTTGACGATCAATTATTATTTAAAAAAAAACAAACAAAGGAACTATCACTGGAAAACGAAATGCTGGTTTTAAAAAAAATAAAAATATGCTTGATCTTTTTTATCATACACTGGACACAATTTATTTATTTAATTAATGTTACCATCGTTTTTATAATCAAAGTGAACTCAAATTCCCTGATTTATATCGTATTAAGAAAGTGCAATCAAAAGTTAGAAACAAAAATTATTAGTCAGAAAAATAAATAAACATAAAATTCATGGTTAAGAAAATGCTAAGTAAAATAGTGTTCATTTTTCTTACAATTATTAAATGAAAACTAATTTTAATGTACTTTTGTATTTACTATTGATAGCACCATTTATTTTACTTGTTAATCTTATTTCATATTTCAGATATCTTGCAATTCAGTTAAGGATACATTTCATATAATAGACTCCCTACGTTCCTACGTATTTTAGGAAAAAATGTAATAAATTTAACTGTTTTTACTCTTACGGTTTCTTTTTCTTATCTTCCATAATTTATTAAACATAATAGAAATAGTTTTCGCAGCTATCAATTTAACACCTCCGAAAATTTCCTATTATTTGACCAGATAGTTTAAAAAGTTACTTTCTAAGATATTTTCTAAGATATTATACTAGTATAGTTTTATTGAATCATTTATATATTTCACTTTTCATTCTGCCTTAGTAAGTCTTGTTATTTTAGAATTCAATCGCACTTCGTGTAAGGCATTAGATACGAGATCTTTAATTTATTATTGTTAAGCAAAATGTTTGGCTGTGACAAAATGCTAAGCGACACTAAAATGTCATTTAGCTTTATTTTTATTATTTCTTTGTTTCACATTTTTAATTTTGAATTCAATGAAAGGATTAAGATTTCGAATTACATTAAAAAAGTAGTGTGACCCTTTCGGCGGACTTATATTCTCATTGCATTTTTAATTATTTGTCCTTGTGCATGCTATCCATTTTTTTTTCTCTCTTTTTTACATAACTAGCTTGTCTGGTTTGACTGCTTGCGAATAAAATGCGCGTAGTATTTTAATATTTATGATTATTAACCATGATTGGAATTTAAAATGTTTCTGTGATCATTTACCTTCCTACTAATACGGAAATAATTCGTGAGTTTTCGAGCATCAGCCACCTCTCTGCTCAGACGATTTAATTAATATTAATTAAAGCTAGATATATAGAATACCTCGCATGACAAATTATTCTATTGATTTAAATTTTGTTGTAGAACAAAAAGTCTGCTTTTTTTGCGTGTGTGAATAAAATGTGTGTTTTCCATAGTTAAATGATTACGATGAGCGAGCATTATGTGAAAAGCACACATTTGGCACTGAATTTACTTACTTTATTTCTTATTTGATTTTATGTGTAGCATTTCTTATAACTTTTAATTTATCTATTTACAAACATCAAATACCTATTTTTACTGTTTAAAAATGAATCCGTTTTTCATTTGGACATGGATCATTATCAAACAAAATAATCATTATGTAATGATCCAATAAATAAATAATAAATAACAGAAAATAGTTATAACTTAAAAATTAATAATTACAGCAAAAATAGTTATAACTTAAAAATTAATAATTACAGCAAAAATAGTTATAACTATAATAATAAATTCTAATAATTCTAATAAAAGTAATATCTATAATTGTAATAATTTAATTACAATTATAATCAAACAATTATAACCTATCAAAATTTTATAATTATTACAAACAACTATAATTATAACAGTGAAATCCAATATTTATAATGAAAGTGATCTCTAAATAATCTAATAATTATAATATTATTCAAAAAAATTCATTTACATAGCAAAATTCCAAAATACACAGTTTGAAATTTTTCGCAAATTTAGAATTAATTTTTAAAATGTAAAATGAATTGGAAATTTGCCGTTTCTTAATTTTGCACTAAGTTGAAAATTGCATACTTTAAACAGATTCAAACAATAATAAGACATATGTAATATGCTCGAAAAATCCCTTTTGTTATTCAAAAATAATGCTAATATTCTAAATAAAAGATTATGCAATTTAAAGATTACACGCACACACACACACACACACACACACATATATATATATATATATATATATATACGCACACACACACATATATATATGTGTGTGTGTGTGTGTACACTGAAAAGGAAAAAAATCATTTTGAGTGTAATGATGTAATATGAAAATCGATTAAAATTCTCAGCATCATTAGTTATCAACCATAATAAAATTTTTCTAAAAGATGATCATTGCAACATTTAACATGTAATGTAAGTATTGCATTGTAAATGTAAATATTTGTTTCTTTATTTACAAGTAAGATAGGAGTCTTTCAAGCGAAGGTAAAAAATTATTTTCTATGAAGCATTTTTGCGTTTTACGTTTATTATTACGTTAAAAGATTATAAGAATGGGGGGGGGGGGTTATCTGCTGAAAATTTAAAATTTATTAAATGTAATATTTTTTTGTTTTACATTTATATTTTAACCTTTTCCAATCCTCTAAAATTTCGAATTTTAAGAACTTCAGTTTCAAAACCTTAAAAATGCATTTGTATACTGTTAAATCAAAGTTTATGTAACATGTATTGGGAAAGCTCCGACAAAGCGCCAATGTAAAATTGGCGACTTTTTCCGTTAAATTTTTATTTTGCGGTCTGGCGAATTTTTAGCAACCCTAAAAATTTTAGGTCCAAATCTAGGACTATCATTATTATTATTATTATTTTCCCCGGTACCAATTTCTCTATTTTTCTCTTCTTGTCATTTGGAAAGCCGAAAATTACAGTTCTGGCTTTTGTTGTTCATTTAAAAACACAATTTGAGGTTCTTAGCACCCTACTCTCCTCAGGAAACCGCGTTTATCATTTGTTTTTACGAATCTTTTTTTTTTCTGCAGGAAAGGGGGAAAAATCGTGGTAGGTTTTTCCCCCCCCCATTTATTAATTAAATTTTTTTGGTTTTTTTTGATTTTTTTTTTTTTTAAATCTCTATTTTCGATTTATTGATTCTTCTTTTTGTAAAACACTCCATTTCGATTTGGGTTATTGCAACTATTATTATTTTTATTAATATATTAGTGATTTTTTTTAAAGTGAATATAAAGAAAAGTATTCGTTTTCATATCACTGACAAACAAGCAATGTTTAATTTTAATTCTGACTTGGAAAATATACTATAAGAAAAATGTAATAATTTTTCAACTATTTTATTATATTTTGATCACTGTTACACTTAGAATATATTTTAATTTTAATATATTGTAAAATTAGAGAAAATTATTGGGACTATTTGAAAGTTTTGTGTTTAATGAAAATTCAGTATTAAATATTAAAAATAAAAAATGCATCTGAAACAAAGCGGATCGTGCTTGCTAGTTAGTTAAGGTTCGGAGCATCGTAGTAGGTAGTTTCGAATCTAGTTGTAGGCTTTGGGTCTAATGCTATTAAAGAACGTCAAGCGAATCAATGGATCATCTGCATATTAAATGAAAATGGACCACAAAAATCTTCAGAAGGTGTGGCCTGGAAATTCATTTTAATATTTAATTAATAATTGATTTTTATGGCAGAATCGTCTGTTTTCTTTTTGTTTTTAACATTGGCTACATTTTTGTACATTAGTATGTTTTGCTTGTGAAAATAAAAATACATTAGGAATTTCAAACAGGTATTTTCTTTTCTTAGGTAGTAATTGCTAACATTGGCAGCGTTTTTGTACTTCGGAGTGTTTTGCTTATGAAAATAAAAAGCATTAGGAATTAGAAGAAGGTATTTTTTATTCTTGGTAGTGTCTGCTTCTGTGGACCCTGTGGCTTGGAAATACGCTTACTTTAAGCTAATTAATATTCATTTTGAATAATTCTACTTTTTCGAGAACCTAACAGAAAAGAAAAAAAAATCTTAGCGCATGTTAAAATTAGATTAACAAAGCCAATTTCATTGTTTTATTTATTTATTTTATTAAATTTATTTGTTACTTATATAATGGCTGAAAAATCAGGATAAAAATAGAGCTGTTTGTTGCGGAGTCGGAAATCGAAGTCTGCTTATAATTTTGGCATTGCTACATTCCCAAAGAAAATTCATAATTGATGACGATCTGTTTGTCGACAATTAAATGCTGGAAGTAACACGGGTAAAAATATAAGTTGTTTTCCAAAAAAGAATTTTTTTACATGTTTGTTTTTAAATATGCATAATTATTTGAAGTGTAAGTAGTGCGTATAACATGCTGTGTGTTTATGAATGTGTGGACTTTGAATGTATGTATCTTTTGGCCGGAAGTCAAATTAATAAAATGTGACAATATAAAAAAAAAAAAATTGGGTTTTTCTGTAAGTAAATGGTCTTTCACAAAAAAACCCATTTCTTTCCGTCTTTTTTCTCTGCATCTTTCATTGAATATGCCTTTTTTAAAACAATTTACACAAATTACCTAAAAAACCGATTGATTGAAATTAAACTTTATCTAAAACTGTATAAAGATCATTAGCAACAATTCTTTTAATTTTGAACTTTAACCAAATGACGGTATACCTTACGGAATGATATTCTATTATATTTAAGTTTAAGATCCATGGTGTATATGCAGAATTCTCTCTCGGACAACATTTAAATTCTAGAATACTTTTGACGCTTGGAATGTTATTTTAACTTCTTGTATTCTTCGCAAAATGTTTTTTTTTTTTTTTTAAAAAAAAAAAGGTTAATTTATTTTACGAACTTAATAATTTTTGCGAAAATACATTTATTTTAACACTTAAATTAAAAACTATTCGCTTAATATTTTTTAAGATTATACAGATAAACTAGCCGTAGATCTTCACCTTTCTTACTCAAATGGTGCCCTTTTTATAACTTACCATGCGCTTCTCTTTTTTGACATAAGTGTCATGAACTTGTTAGAGGAAAAATGAATTAAAGATCTATATTTTACTGTGATTAAAATTATCCGATTTCCTTAATTTAGTTAATTTCGAATTTCTTCATCGATATGCCATCGGTTTTGTATCGTTTTATTTTAAATAATATAAAATATATTCATATAATTGATCGTTTAGAATCTATGTATAAACGCAAAACAAAAAATACAAAATTTATGTGGCATTGAAAAAAATTAATTTCCCATTTTACTTTACAGTGTTCTTTAATTGGCAATTAAAACTTTATTAAAAGTGGGTTGTTGTATGAATTTGAGTTTCTAAAATTTTTTAAAGTCTATTTCGCTTGACTTATTCATTCTTTATAAGTATACGGCTGACTTTAGCACAATAAACGAGTCTTATCTTGAGCAATTATTATGCTATCAACTTTTTGATAATATTTGGAGAGCTAACTCTCACGATTATCAATTGGGCTTGACATTTTATCTCTTACCGAGAGCCCTACTGTTGTGTTGATTTATTTTCAATAACCCATCAGTTCCAGTGATTCAAAGAATCTGTCTTTAATCTTTTATACAGCAAAAAAAGATT
Source organism: Nephila pilipes (assembly GCA_019974015.1). Lineage (NCBI taxonomy): Eukaryota > Metazoa > Arthropoda > Arachnida > Araneae > Nephilidae > Nephila > Nephila pilipes. Next base: position 111,862 of record BMAW01124819.1, on the reverse strand, counting down.
CAATAATGGATGAGACAGAGAATAAAAATAGCAGTTCAGCAGTGCTTTCACAACAATAAATGTAAAATTACAATTTTGAATGAAAATTGTTTTTCTTGTTATAAGTATTTAATTTCCTTTGATTCTAAAATAATATAATTAACACTCAGTGGGGAAATATAGTTTTGATTACAAATTGGGAAGGATAAAATGACTGATTGAAAACAATTATAAACTGAAGAATTTTTCGGTTGAACTCAGCTTGCCTTCGACTCAAAATTGATTTTAAATCTTATAAAAAAAAAAATCTAGAAATATATGATAAAATTTATATAATGAATTACAAACGGCAGTATAGCTGTATTGTTACCGTACTAATGCCATAGGATTAACATTGACGTTAATGAAATAAAATGGCTGAGCGAAGGGAACCTAAATGAGTGTGTTTCATACTCGAACATAGAAACTGTAAATGAATCAACAAACTTTTGAATATATTTTACATTCAAAATTAAATTTTCAATGTTTAGAATAATTTTTCATGCACGTAAACTACATGTTTTCTAGGAATATTAACCCTTTGGGGCCATACCATACAATGATGAGCTTACGCTCGCTATGCGGAATAAAAGTTTTGTTGAATATGATAAAAAAAATTTATTTAAAAAATTTCTTGTTCTATTGAACATATATACATATCATATTCCTTTATTACTTGTTAAGACGATCATTATCACTCGATAAAGTTACAAAGCAAAGTCACAATCCAAATTTTATTCAGTCGATTTCTTAGTAAGCATAAGTGACAATCATCGTTATATATTTTTAAAAGAAAAAAATAAGGTGTTGAGAAATAACTACCTATATCGGATAAGAATGTCATACTTGAAGATGAAAATGATTGGAGAGACTGCAAAGAATTTTAACTCATTTTTTGGAAGTACTTCAGAACTACAAGTCTATTCTAATCAATTATACTGATTTTTAATTAACAATCTGACTTAAAAAGGAAACTGATTTTTCGTAATAAAATTGGTTATTCATAAAGGTTGTTTCATAGAATAATGGTTTTCATATATATATATATATATATATATATATATATATATATATACACTACATGTTCAGAAAGTAGGTTTTGTCATTTTTTTCCAACAAGAGAAATTTTGTTGAATAAAAAATAAACCATATCATCAGCTAGCTATAAATTTCAATATTTTCGCATTGTCGTATTGACAAGGAGACATTTGTAGTATTGCGCCAATCAATTTGAAAAGAAACCACTTAGGTAAAACCGGTGCCTTGTGATTTCAAAGATTGTCACAGATCTGCTCATCACAATATGTTTTGGATGGACCTGAGCGCAACTAATACACGTATGGACATATGTCTGACACCTATGCGCCTATCTGCTAACACCATGTCCTACCCCAGCAGTGTTCTTTACAATCTTGGGTGTGGAGGGACCCACTTCGTATCTCATCCTCCCTCATCATAGATTTTTACTGAACATGACAACAAGCGTCCAGCCAATTCATGAGACATGCCTGTTCACAATACACAGCACGATCTGTATGACGTTCAGGGGTGACCTAGTCTCACATACCGATTCATACCAGACAACATCGACGCATTCCAATCATTGTCGGTATATATATATGCTATGTATGTATGTATATATATATATGCTGAATAATCGACAAACTGTGTTTGGCATGAGTCGTATACCTAGTAGTATATATATATATATATTATATATATATATATTATGTATATATATGTATATATATATATATATATATATATATATATATATATATATATATATATATATATATATATATATAAATTAAACAACTCTTTTGAACTAATTACCATTGAATCAATTTATAAAAACGATGCAGACTAGTTTAGCTACACAGAACCATTATTTTATCTCTAGCGGAGAGAGACACCATTTCACGTTTGCAGGA